>JAZKJV010005060.1:0-422252 GCA_037367405.1 Ottelia alismoides | reverse complement strand
ACAGTATCACGACTCGGACTTTTACCCACCTCCACCTCCACCTGTATATTATCCACCTCCACCGTCACATCCACTCGAGTATGACCTGATGGAGTCACCTCCCTCGATCTCCATGAGCGATATCTTGAATCGGATGACAAAGCGCATTGATTTGTTGAATGATAATCTTGCTATCTTGAGGAATAATCAGATTAATGCTCCTTTCGTCGGGAATACGGCTTCACTTGTAGGTGATCATGGGAGCTTGCAATCACCAAAAATACAAAAAATGAGAAAAATTTAAAAGACCAAAAAGATTTCGGGAGACACTTGGTTGATCAATATTTTGAGGAGAGAGACCACTTGCCAGAACCCTGGACCACACATGCATTCACACCCAGTCCCACTTTTGACCCCGAGGATGCCGCTGTACAGACTGCTCTTGGCATGCCTCGTGTTTATGATGATTCCGACTTCCTCCCTTGTATGGAGGAAGTCCAAAAATTCAAAAAAATGTTGACTGAACCCGAAGTGGTGGCTACTATTCATAAGATTATCCGTGCCCCACTTCAGCAGGCCATGACCCAATTATCTGCTCCTCTTCCCAAGAAGAGAAAGCGGAGGAGCAGATCTGAGCGTCACATTCTAACCATGGCCACTGCCCTCGCCATCACACACTGTCCCATTCCCAAGAAGAAGAACACAGCTACACCTTTCATCACTTGCACCATCTCTGACCATACTTGTGATCGCACTCTCTTGGACGGCGGTGCTTCGATTAGTATATTACCCTTCTCGCTGGTACAGTCTCTTCACTTAGGGCCTCTCAAGAAGACCAGGATGATCGTTCAGTTTGCTGATGGATCTATCAAGAGGCCGAAGGATATCCTTGAAAACGCCGTTATTTCTATCCAGGGCACGATCCACCATGTTGATTTTGTCGTGTTGCCCATGGGGAACTCCACAGGGGAGCCATCTCCAATCATCCTGGGACGACCATTCCTCGCCTCTGCGAGGGTCGTTATTGACTATGGATCAGGAGAGATTCGCTTCCGTCCTGTTGACGAGAGTGAAGTGTCGATCACCGCACCCACAGATGACCAGAGACCTGCACCTGATGCACCTTCACCGATTATAGCTGACTCTGAGGTCTGTGACCGACCTGATGCTACTAGAGATACCTCCTTAGCGACCGTTGATGAGACCCGACGGATCCCCCGAAAGGGGAGGAAGTCGAAAAGCATGGACCTCACTGATCCTCCTCCTGGTGTGTGGCGATGCGTTGATGAGATCCAGAGTATTTATGTGATTGAACCATTTAAGCGGGGGGCAGATGACAAGATAATTGAGGATGTTTATGATGTTGCCCATTACTTTGAGAGACCTCATAAGGCAACTAATGACCTAGGTAAGACTAGGCAGGACGGACCTGGTTTGACTACTTCCACTGATAAATCCGTTCCTAGCCCTTCACAAGTGAAGATGTTTGAGGTCGGTTATGATGCTGCCATTTATTTTGATAAATTCAGACATCTTGTTGAAGACAAGGATTCGAGTGAGAGTCTTGAGGACGATCTGAGTTCGTATACTTCCACAGATGATTTCGTTCCTTTTGATTTTGACCTGGACGAGGACTCGCAGGACGACTCCGATTACACTTCTTCCGAGGATGATGAGTTCGTCCCATTTCACTTTGATATCGGCGAGACTTCCAAGGCCGGACCTAGCCGTACTTCTTCCACTCACCAGTCTGTGCCTTCACACCATAGGACCACCAAGGGAGAACCCAGCCATACTACTTCCATTGATCAGTTCATCCCTTTCGATTTTGATTCCACTGAGGGCCTTCACCGTGTCGACCCTGATCGGCTTCCGTCCGCTGTGGACCCCGATGTCGACATGCACCACACCAGATCTATCCCTCAGCGGTCTCGCAAGAAGGTTACCTTTCGGCCTTCTTGATCATATGTACATCCACCTCTATTGTACATCCTCCTTTGTTTATCTCTTCCTATCTCCCGTTTTTACTCGTCCACCCAGTTTCGTGTCTGCCTTGCTTAGGACGTACTTTGTCCTAAGTATAGGTGGGGTGGATAAGTCGAGTGTTCATTCTTCGTTCCGTTTCATCACTCCTGTTGTTGCCTATACTTAGGGCTTCTTTTACCCTAAGTATAGGGGGAGTGACGTGTACATCCTCACGATCTCTTCATCCATTTTCCGATCTCTTTTCTTCTTTTCTTCTTTTCTTCTTTTCCTTTTCTATCTTCTTTATCTATCAAAAAGGTGCCACCCTTGTAGACAGTTTTCCATACTTAGGATGTACTTTGTCCTAAGTATAGGGGGGTGTGCACCCCGAGTTCTCTATTCTTTTCGATCCTCTCCATTGTCCCCTCTTCTTGTATATACTTAGGGATATTTTACCCTAAGTATAGGGGGAGACAATCTGAGTACGATCTGTTCATTCCCACCCTTGACCCTCCCTGTGTTGTGTACAGTCTGCTATACTTAGGATTATTTGATCCTAAGTATAGGGGGGACGGTCGACTTCTCATTCGTTGAAGCATTCATTAGTTCCTTCATTCTTTAGACTTGCCTATACTTAGTACGAGTTATGTCTTCTCTTTTCTCTCCGATCTATGAGGACATAGCTCAAGCTAAGTATAGGGGGTCGTATATACTGTGTATATACTTTAGCCATAACTCGTACTTTCGTATTTTCTTAATAATATGGCTAATAATTCTTTAAAATTCATTAAAAGTCTTAATAAAAAGGTGTTTTATTCCTCAAATTCTTTTTGTATTTACTGATTAATAAATCAAGTGAAAATGTTTTTTTTGCAAAATATTTGAAAAATAGTTTGAAAATCTTTGTGAACATCTATTGAAAACTATTTTGAAAATATTTTGTTACATGTTTTCAACCTGTGAAAAATGTGTGTTTTGTAAAATTTCTTTTCTTTGTGTGAAATAAAATGTTTGAAAAATGATCTGCAAATGGTTTGAAAAATGGTTGCAAAAATGTTTAAAAAACCTATATATACTGTTTTGAAAACCTTTGCAAAATGATTTTCAAATGTGTGTACATGTTTGTAAAAATGTTTGTAAAAACTATTTTGGACTATAGTTTTCAAAAATTGTGTGAAAAGCTTGTGTCAAATAAGTTTGAGGAATACATACATCTCACCAAAATACACTACCTATATATATATATGTATAAAATTGACCACTTACCCTTGTAAATTCTTAAAATCCACTTCTTGTATATATAAGAAGCACTCCCGTGTACATATTTTCACCTTGCTTTCAACCAAAATCTTTTTGTTTTCAAAAATTCCCAAAAACATTTGCAAAACTAAAATCCAAAAACATCTGAAAAACCTTTCTAAAAAAGACAAAAAAATGCATTCATCATCATATTTTCAAAATCCATAAAAAGTTCAAAATCTTTGAAAATTGCATAACAAAAATATTTTCTGCATTGCATTGCATATCATTAGCATTTTTCGGATTGAGTTTGATAGTTGAACAAGTCTAAGTAAAATCCGAAGATTGGAGCTTGATTGGACCTTAAAATCTACCTAATAACAGGAACCTTATAGGAACTGGGTTTGAGGTACTTCAGGTCTAGTTGACTTAATTCTTTGAGGATCACGGGACTTAGTTCAATGGATTCTTGACTGCCTAAGTAGAGTATTTCGGAGCACACGCACGACTCTTGTTGATAATGACCTAACTTGGACACCTGCACCTTTCACATGGCTCTACTCAGTTGGAGTGGTGAGGGGATTGGATTTGCCGGTATGAGACGCACACAAGTGGAAATATTTGTCCTCCTCTAGGGAGGGAAGTGCACCCCAACCCGTCCAGTGATTAGGAAGTCTGAAGACAGGAGGCTGTGGGTTGCGATAAAGCTTCAAAAGAGGGATAGTCTACTGGCTCAAGAGGAAAAACTCCTTATGTAAATGCTACTGTGAATAGTATTTCAAAAAAAAAGTTCAGGCATGTACAAAAATAAAAATCCTGCAAGTGTGTACAAATGTTGCAAAGTCAATAAGCAAGCTTGAGTTCCAAAGTCAAATATGTGAGCCTGCAGCAGGATGACTTGACTACACTGGTCTTGCATCCCAGGATAGGTAGCAACACTGGCTACCGTCCATTCTTCTCTTGTCCCCCTCCTCTTGAGCTGGTTGCCACTTGAACTTAGAAGGGAATACCCCGCTCCTCGAGGATGGAGTTGCTGGATTGGGGAATCATTGGGTTGTCGTACTGGAGAAGTCAGTTTCTTTGTCACTCTAGTTGGGGAGAGCCACCATCACTTACACTGTATGAGTCAGATTCATAGTCGTAAGAGTTTGCGTATGAGTTGAAGTATTTCTGACCTGGCTATTGAGGAGACTTGGACAGAGTTTTGGGATTCTCAAGGACTGTTGGATTTCAAATTTGGTTCTCATTAAGGTTCCGCCGCACTAAAATTCCAAAGGTCCGACTTAAGCTCCAAACTTTGATTTTGTGAAGACAAGTTTGATAATCAAATAAAATCCAAGTTCTTCTTTTTCTTTTCTTTTCTTTTCTTTTTTTGCACTTATTGCATAAGTGTTTGCTAGGGACTAGCAAAGGTAAAGTATAGGGGGATGATGAATCCACATTTCATCATCTTTATTCTATCATTTTGGCATCAAAAACCCTAGCAAATGCCTCTAAATAGCATTAAAATCATCATCTTAGCATTCATGCATGTGCATCATATTAGTGTATAAAATGCTGTAATTAAGGCCAAAATTATAGAATAAATAAAGAAAAGAAAAAGAATAAAATATTGTAAATATTTTATGATCCGAAATCCCGAGACCTAGGCATCTTGATGAATAGGTCGACAAGGAATAAAGTAGGGGGAGATAAGGTCAAAAATACAGATCAAATACCTATATTATTTTATTCATTCTTTATTCATTTTGGGACCTATTTTTGGTTCCACTCTTTATACATTAAATAAAGAAACTTTGTATATGAAAGTTATAGATAATAAAATAAAGAAAAATACAAAATTGATTTCACAGAAAAAGAATGTACAGATAAAAAGTTATGGTCTGAATAAAATTCCAGAATCCCAACTTCCCAGACCCGTATCTCACAAATAAAAACTCCAAATGCAGCATACTCACCTTTAATTGTATATAGAAGAATATAAGCTATTTATTGGTGGTGGTTTCGCATTTGGCGGAGCTACGGTTTGAAAGTTGAGTTTTGGACCCTCGTTGTATAGATGTACTGATTAAAATATTCAATTTTTTATTTATTCAATATTTTTATATTTTTATATTTTTATAATTTTGTAAATATTACTTATAATAATTATGTGCATTAAAATTAGAATAAAAATACAAAGAAAATACAAAATAAAAATACTTGTATATAGAACACATAGGTACCCTACCTATATGTATACCTATACTTTTGATATTATTATTTTATTTAATATATAAAATAAATCAGAAAAATAAAATAAAAATATATTTGTGTATATAAAATTATTTTATAATTTTATAAAATAATAAATAAAAATAATAAAAATAAAAATGCAAAATAAAAATAAGAGAATACAATATATAGAATAATATACCTATATAGGGGTATAAAAGCAACTTATAAAAATATAACTCATAAAAATAATTAAAAATCGGAATAAATTCTATATAAAATAATAAACATTTTTCATTAAATAAACTAAAATTAATTAAATCATTTATTATTTTTAATTCAATTTACAAAGTTTTATTTACGTTTTTGTCTTTTTGCGGATGACGTGGCCCAATCAGGCCATGCCATCCATTGACTGGGGGTCAACTCCTTGACCCCAGGTCTTAGCCTCCTGGACCGTTGCAAGTACCCATCTTCTCGATTTTCTCCAGGCCAAGTCTTTCACCGAATCCGATCGAGGTCTTCTGCAAAGCTCTTCTCCTCTGATCCATCTTACTCGCCCACTTCTTTTTTCGGGGAGAGCATCAATGCTCCTCCCGTTGTATCTCGATCTTTGAGCGTCAATCTGCAGCCATTCAAAAGACCACCCAGTCTCCCCTCTTGCTCCTTGAACCAACTTTGGGGCACCAAAACCCTCCGGGCGTGGATCGAGCGAAGCTCCAGTGACAGGGGAACATCTCCACGTTTCGGTCGAGGTGCGGTGAGCACCTAAGGTCGGATTCCAAGCCACCTCCGGCCTCTTGGTCATCGAGGTTTCTACCTTGGGCATCCCAGTCCTCGAGGTCTTTATTTGTCATTCTTCTTGCGTAGATTAACTCCTGGTAGCCGTAGCTTCATTCTCCACTGTTCACTTTGCTTCGAGCCAACCAATACCCCTTGTTTGACCTCACCGACCATCTCGCCGGAGCTTGCTCCGGCGAGCCTATCTTTCATCGTCCCCCCCCCCCCCGTTTTTGCCACCGCAGGTGCTCGGCATTTTGCCCGAGCTCCCCCTGACTCTTTTTTGCAGGTTCTGGAGATTCGAAGAAGCCCACCTGGATTTCGTTTTTGCGGTCGCAGAACAGCCTGGAGTCGTCCCCCTCCGTTCACGTAGCGGTGGTCCTCCGTCCCTCCCTGGGCGATTTTGCTTCCGCCGCCCACAAAAGGAGGCTCCCAGGACGTTCATAGCGCCATCAGAAGGGAGAGATCGGCGTCAGGCGCGGAGATTTTGGCACCCGAGATTCATCCTGGTCGTGTTCGTCACGAGTTCTTCATCCGCATCCCATCGCCGTCCGATTTTGACCTGTTCTTGGAGAGCTCCAGCCGTCGTCGGATCCTGAGCATCTCCAGTCGTTGATCGCAGTCGCAGGATCTAATCACAGCCCTCAGATCGCGAAGAGGCATCGGCGCGTCCGGGACTGCCACGTGGCATAAGTGAAATCCTTTCAGGCATCCGATCGTGAGGCAGGGGTATTTTGCAATTCAACCCCTGCCATTTTGAGCATTTAAATTTCAAACTGTGAACTTTCCTCGGCACTTTTATAAGTTGTTGTGAACTTTGCATAATCGCCCCACTCTTTTGAAACATCTCATATTCGTCCTCCCCAGGCGCGTGCATCGCACGCGTGTGGGGTGGTCTATTGCAGGAAAGGGCTCGAACATTTTAATATGAATTTTCAGTCCACTAATGTTTCTATGCAGCTGTAGGTTTTTGGATAAATTTCAATTAAGCCCTCGCAACTTTTGAGAATTATTAGGACATCCCTGCCAGGCGCGCGTGCACGCACGTGCGTCTGGGAGATTTTGCGAGGAAGCCCCTGCGGCTTTGGGTTTTGTTGTTTGGCCCAGAAACGTTTTGTTTCAGTTCAAAATTTGTGGCAAAATTGCAAGAGTGCTCCCTTAGTTATTGATTTTTGCATAAATGCCCCTGCCAGGTCTTTAATTGTTGTTTGCTTGATCCATTTATTTAAGGCCTCATTTGAAACCCAAAAATTCTCAAATTTTGAACTTATGCTAATGTGCACATATGCTTCCACGCCATCAATTTAGTTTTTGATTTTATTTTTTTTATATTTATTAAAAATCAGAAACTCTCTATTTCAGCACTGTCTAGCTTAGAAAATGCCAAAACAATATTAAAATACCTTGAAAAATTCTAAAAAAAATTCCCTAGTGTCTATTTTACTATATTTTAGTGTCAGTCCAAAAATCACTAAAAATCTCAAAAGAAAAACACTAAAATTTAAAAACACTCAAAAACTTCAAAAAAAATATAAAATCAAAGAAAATTCCAAAAATCACAAACTCGGTTCCTGTTTGTTCTATCTTTTATTCTCTTTATTTGAAAATTAGTGTGAAAAATTTTGGTTGCTGATTGCTATTTTTAATTCCCATTTTACTCACAGCCAGCAAAGTTTTCACTTTTTTCTCTCATTTCAGTATTTAAAAATACCTAAAACACCTCGAAAAATCCTCAAAAATCACAAAAACAGTAAAAAATCTTAAAAATATTAAAAACATTTTATTTCTGAATTTTTGGATATTTTTGTGCATTTTTATAAATAGTTTATCTTATCTTTTATTACATTGGTTTTAAATTCCAATATTGAAAAAGAAAAAAATATAAAATATAAAATTATAAAAATTAGAAAATTAAAAATCAAAATACAAAATTAAAAATTAAATAAAAAAATTAAAAACCCACAAAAACTTCTTTTCTTTGCTTGCTTATTGTATACACTTGACACACACACTAACTTGTGCACAATATTTTGAACTACCCTGTTTGCTCCCTTTGTTCGAACTCTCTGCATACTTGCCTTTACACCATTTGTGCAGAGTTAAAAATAAATTTTGACTCCACATTATTTCTAATTTATTGATCTTTAGTGTGGGTTAATTGTTGATTTTAGTCCAGAGTTTATCGTGAGTCATCACAGCGACGGTTGTCTCCGCCTTGTGTGAGACACCACTTTTAGACTCCGTGAATTTTGGCTAAATCAGTCTTGACCATATACTTTCCAAAAGTATATATCAAACCTACAAATTCAGTCAAGCTTCCAAAGTGAGACGACCATGCGCATGGAATTTGATTCTTCCCAATATCTCATGAGTGAGCTCATGTCTTCCGGTTCTGTAATTGAATCTGTATGATCCCTTTGAGAGATCGTATTACTCATATGCTCTTATATGCACACCAGCACGCCGGTGTATAGACCTTGATTAGGTCATCAATCTATTGGTCTGCCAAATGTACATACTCAGACATATAGTAACACATCTGTCTCTGGTCAAAGGATGTGTGCCTATATCATGACAGCATACGATATAGGACTTTGGTTATCTCGATCTCGTTAAGTCAACTCTTTAACCTAACTAATCTGACACCTCCAAATCACTATTCCTATGCAGAGGACCTGCATCAAGAGGTCAGTCAGATATCAGCCTAACTAAGAAAGGATTGCCATCTCCTACTCAGGCTGGAGATCATCTCTTAATAATCATTTGACGGTGCTTGATGAGTCCTCAATCTAACTCATTAGATATTCATCTAAGCACCAGCCTCTATGATTTAATAATTGAATCGACAGTTGTATGATCATCAAGATGGCCACGATACATAACCCTAATTGTACTAAGGGGCCTATTATGCAAATTATTTATTCTTCATTTCAGATTAGGGAATGATATTTGCAATAACATTTATTGCATAATGGCTCATCGTGGGCTCGCATGTCCAACAACTACAGTACAGGTCAGCAAGTGATGATCACTCCCCTTCTATGCGACAACCTCCAATTGGACTCGTACACGTTAACTCTAAGCAAGATTGGATATCCTAGAGAGGCGAGTTGGATGTGATTACAACCACGAATCGAGCTCGAACCTCGTGTCACATCCCAGTTCTCCAAGAGTCAAGGATAATCACTGTTAGATACAGATCTCCGTGATAGTCTTGACGAATAACGGCACGAAAGAGAAGGTAACACACTAAGACAGATATAAAAATATAAATTAATAAAATAAAAATGACTTAAAATATGATGGTTGGCGGCTCAGGAGGAAGCCTTTGGAGTTGGATTCGCAGAGGGTCCGAGGAAATGATGGTTGGCGGATGTCTATGGTGTTGGATGATTTTTAACGGTACTCAGGATGGAGACTCAGGAGTCGGATTCACTGGGGGACCGAATGCACAAGTTGACGAATTCACTTCGATTCTCTCATCAACAATTAAGATGGATTATAAGAATAGATGGGGTAATTATGAGGAGAGGGAAAGCTAGAGACTAGGAAATGGAGAAGTGTTGGACATAAATTGTTCCATAATGGAATCAGATGGTGATGGAATGATCCCCCAAAGTCCCTCTCATGTGGTATTATACACAAATTGTAGTCATTCCTACCAAGGGATGCATCTTTTCAAATTTAACGTAAGCACCTCTTCATATTGGTATTGCACCTCTTGATAAAAGCACCAACTAACTTGGCACCTCTTCATATTGGCATTGCACCTCTTCCTAAAAGCAACAACTAATTTGGCATCTCTTCATATTGGTGTTGCATCTCTTGATATAAGTAACAACTAATTCGGTATTTTTTCATATTGACATCTCTTCATCAAGGCATCTCATACCTTTTAACATTAATTCATTAGTTGCCCTTTTTTAATTCCCACTAACGTTGCCCCCTTTCACTATTTCTATTTTATATCATTATTAAAATAAAAATAAAAATATGATGTCACCATTTTTTTGACAACGTTAGCTATTCCAATTAATTTCAGCTCATGGCATAAGTTCACAATATAATAATTTCTAAGATATTAGTTGAGAATCAAGATTCAAGGTAATGTTAAAAAGTACTTGAGGGCAAGGAACACAAAAGAGGTTGCTAATAATGTATGTTGCTTACAAGAGTCATGAAATATCTAATACATGATATAGATAATGCACTTCCCTTGATTTATTTCATGGTATAAAATATGTGTTTAAGTTTGTGTACATGTGTGATAATACTCAATAATGTAATGAATCGAAGATTCATCATACCCCCATGCTTAAGATTTGCGAGTCTCTAGCAAATGTAAATGAAGAATCTGAATGCTCTAATGTATACATATAGGTAGACCATAGCCTCTGAGGGATAAAAAAATTATCCTTTATTTCATAAAGTTCGAGATTAGAAATGAATCTTTTCTTACAGTGCTTAGTCGTCTTAAGTGTCCTCAAGACACGACTTAGTGTAGAGACTTGCTCAATTCAGATTAAATGATACCTAGCATCAATAATGTTATTAGACATGAGGATAGACTCAAGTGTCAAATGTACTGAATTGACCAAGTACTTTCAACCACGATCCTCTAGCTATTATACACTAAGCCAGGAAATGCCTGAGATGGAGGCTTAGAGTATTATTACAAGCTCCAATTTCATAATTAATTTAACACTCAACACATCTTCCTCCAACTGGAAAGCAAGAAACATAATGGGTTAATTTGTGGAGTATTTAGGTTAAGACTTATTTGGTGGAGATGATTTTACTTAGGTTTAAATTTATAGAAAGATATGAGTGACGTCTAATATGTGACAATATTGCTCATTATAAGATAATTTTGGAGAAGAGGAATATATAGATGGCATATGATGGTCATGAGAAAAGAATTTTCGCACAATGGTTCTCCCGATTTCTTCTTTTTCTTCTTCTTCTTTTCTTTCTTCTTTATTCTTCTTTTTTTCTCTCTTTTTTTTCAATATCTCTTTTTTTCTATACTTGTTGTGCAGTACTTCTTTTTTTCTCCTTTTCTTTCTCTTTTTTTTGCAATATCTCTCTTCACTTTTCAAGAGAACCAATGTGCTTTAATACTTTCTTTTGGGACTTAGGAAACATAAAAGGACATGTATTTTGTTATAGATGGAGAATAGAATCTTGAAGAACATTTCTCTTTTGATGCATAAAAGAAGAAGAGGGAGAAAGAAGTCGAATGAAACCAGATGGATTATTAATGGAAGACTTTTAAAGAAGTGGTGGATTTGAGAAGAATGTAGAAAGGCAAGCAAGAGGCTAGTGTGTGAAGGTTTCAAGTGTACATAATGGGCAATTACTTGACCAGTTGGGAACACTCCCTTACATTTTATGGTAGACTCTCTTCCTCGCATATATTTGGTGGAACACTCCCTACTGTACTCCATGATAAGCTCACCATCTCACAAACTCTGAGCACAACTATCATCATACCCTCTTAGCCTTTTGTATGCCAAGCTAGCATCGCGGTACAAAGCTCTTTATCTTTTCAATATATAATATTTGAGTTCATTACTGATACCAAGTGTTAAGAATTGAATTGAGGCTAAGGCTCTTTTGATTTAAATGTAAAAGGACAAAAGAGAGTCATAAACATTGTAAGCTCAGAATCACTTCAAATCTCATACTTCATGTAGTATTTAATAGTAAGGCTATTATTCTCCATATACGTAAACTTAGAGAATTGAAGTAGGGAAAACATGCAAATGAGTGCGGAAATGTGATGCTATATGCATGAAAAAAATGCATTTTTTGGTGGTGTCACCCCAATGCTTAAGATTTGCCATGCCCTCATTGTAAATGCAGATGTAATGAACTGGGTGGAGAATGATAAGATAGTTGGTGCAGGTAGACATTTGGAATTGGAGAAGGTTTCTTATTGTTTGTTTGTTTGTTTTTTAATGAAAGGACCCCCATGCTTATTTAATGCATAGTTTTTGGACAATTAAGTTGTCATGAGAAGAAATTAGCCAAGCTAAGAACTGTGTGCTGGTTTTAACGCCCCCAGCGGGTGATGAATCCACGATTCATCATCTCAATATCTTGATCTTAGCAAAATCCACGAGTAAATTCCCTAATAAATATCAATAAAATCAATAAATTAACAAAATACCTCTTTTAAATAAAACACACTAATTATTGTATATAAGTTTGTACAAATAAATTACACATAAAAAGCCGCAAAAATAAAGGAGTTTTATACTTGTAAATAACCCAAAACTTCATATATTTTTAATAATTTCATTTCAACTCCTTTTTGGCTAATTCTTTCTCTAACTTGTTGATAATATTGTATATAAAAATATAAAAATACAAAACAAATTTTACTTCAAATAAATGCTCCTAGATCCCAATGGGAAAAAGCCGTAAAGACCAACTTCCAAGCTAAATTTCCGCTCCGTATGAACTCCAAATTCACCAAACTCACTTTTAAAGTTCAAGTTAGAAAATTATCTATCCAACGGAAGTGGTTTCATTAAAATCGGAGCTCGTTTGCAAAAGTTGGGTTTTGGGACCTAGATGTACATTGTATACCTTGTATATATTCATTCTTTCTTTAATTTTTATTATATCTTTCATAATTGCTAAAAATACAAAAATATCATGATTGTGTTGTATTTTAATTATATTATTTTATAGTATTTTTCCGTTGTAAATATCTCTTATTAAAAAGACAAAAAAATACAAATTAGAAAAGTAAACAAAAATTGTACATGGTGTTTTGTCTTCTTTTGTAAATTCTCCACTATTTGTCTTCTCTCTTTATTTTATTGTATTTAAAGTAGCATACTTTTATTTTCTTTTATTTAATCACATTCTCTACAATAACTTCCCTTTCTCCAATAACCCCCAAGTTGTTCCTTTGCCTCCCTGAGTTCGACCCCGGACTTGCCCGGGATATAAATTAAAGCCGAGGCACTCTTCACGGAGATCTTCTCTCGGTTCTGACCGACTCGCTAAGTACACGTGCTACAACGCGACCAAATTAAACACCGTATTTAGCGACTCGTCAGATGGCGCCGTTGCCGGGGAGGCAAACGGCTTAGGGACTAATTTAAAAATTTAGATTTAGATTTTCATTTACTCGGGTAGTCTGACCCCCGAGCCACTTGTATTTATTCCATCTTTTTTGCAATTATCTTTTCTTCTCATTTTTTGTATATATTTTATTTTTTGAACTCTCTAACATAAATCTTATTTTCCTTGCGAGGGCCCGGTGGACTTGGAGTGCATCGGAGGTCGACGGTCGCGACGTGCGTCGACTGCTGAAGAGCGAGGAGAATTAATTTATTTTCGAGAGCATTTCTCTTCATTTTTTTGTAATTATTGTGTTGTAATAACTTAGGTAATTTGCTCTTTCCAGTGGCTCTTGTTTGAGAGCTTGCGTTTGTATCCGGACTGGACTTTGGACCCGCTCGTGGTCGTGTGGTTGATTGACGTAGAATAGGACTTGCACTCGCGGCTCTTAGAGCATATTTTTATTAGAATATTTTATTGCTTGTGCTCGTAAATTTTAGGACCACACATCACATTTAACGAGACGCACTTAGACCGCTGGGCTATTAGTCAAATTAAACTTGTTCATCACTCGCTAATAGAACTGCTTGTCTAGGAACGGTTTCTCGTTTGCATTCATATTAGTATAAAATTTCAAATTCTGTCTTGCATCCCGCATGTAGAGCGCGAGGATCACTGTAAGTCTTCTGAACTGGGCATGCATCATTGATTTCATTATTTGCATCGGTTTTTCTCGACTCCCTCCCCTTGGTTTTTGAAACTTAGGTTAAAAGGAATCGGGACTGATCGTTAGGCGTGCTTTGTTTGGTGGACTAATCAAGTGATAACCAAACCTAAAACCGGGACTGCTAATCAGAGTTGACCAAAAAAAAACTGATTAAAACTAACACTTGTTTTGGGAGAGCAAAACCCTCATTGTATGCTTGGCTAATTGTGATTGTTGAGAGGTGAGGATGCATCCCTAGGATAGTGCCCAAAACCTACTTTTAAGCCTTGCGTAATTGGATTGATATCTTGATTTATCACCTAATTAAAACTGAAAAGATAAACGGTCGGACTTTTGCGACCATCACTGTGTTGAGTAGGTGAACTCAGGGTTTGCTCTTGTGTTTGTTTGTTTTGTGTGTTATTCGGTGCACTTGCACGCTTTCTTCCTCGATCCGCTTCATTCTCCCATCTCCCTTCCAAGATGTCAGAATTTTGGTCATCATATCCAAGTCATCCTTCTTCGACCATCTTCCGATCATCTCCACCCACTTATTACTCTTCATACCCACACCACAACCGCGAAGTCAGAACTCCGACTGACTTCTCCACTTCTTCGTCCTTCTCACCTACACCACATTCTTGCACCCCTGACCCACAACCATCTTGGATTGACTCACTTTATTCTCGTCCGCTTGCTGGAATCAAGGAACAAATCAAAGAGCAAGCGACTGCTGAGATGAATGATTGGCATAATCAGTTGACCCCACATACCTCACTTTCACCTCGAGTTGGGACAGAACAACAATTGCCATACACACATCCCGACTTAACCTTAGGGTACAACATGGTCAACCAGACAAACCGAATGGAGAGGCCTGCACCGTACGATCTTCCTGACTTGATTGACCTGAGTGATAGAGACCACATTGACCAACCTTTATATCACCCATTTGGAGAGCTGACATATACATGGGATTGGATTCATGCGACTGATTTACGGACCCCCTGTCTACTAACTCCGCCTGATGAGGCTCCGACCAACAACTGCCATACATATGGGTCATACTCAACCCAGTATTACACACCCGAGTCAAGGTGTGTTGAGTATAAGAGCCCGAGTTCTCAGCAGTACCCTCCAATTGCGTCGACTTCTTTCATGATGTGTCATGAGAACTTATTGGAGGATGACATTTGTAGACCGATCAAGAGTCCAGGTAGGAATGTGGATCATGGATCTTGCGGATTGAATTTCGAAAACCTGGAAGACACCGGATTGACCACACATCATGTACAGCTGGAGTCCCTTCTATCTCCCTCTTCTACTGACCACTTTTCCTCCAAACCAGAGTCTGTACATCCTCCTAGTCCTCATTCACATAGCAAAAAGACCAAAAAAATTGAAAACTCGGAAAATACCATAAAAATTGAAAAAGGAAAAGATCTAAAAAGTTTGGATCCTGCAGTTAGGGAAGCATTGGATAGAAAGTTGATTTTTGAGCTTCCCTTAATAATGGCCATTGAACACTTTCCCGACCTTAAAAGATTTGTGAGAAGTAAATTGATGCCTAAAAGGTCGGGCAATAAGAGAACAAGGACTGAGATACATATAGTGTCTATGGCCACATCTTTGATGATAGGGAGAAAAACCAAGAGCCGCAGAGTAAAGCGGTTGCCTAGGTTTGATTGTGAAATCAAAGATACCACATTCACCCATGCAAGAATCGATGATGACTTACCGATTAATATCCTCCCGACCTCCGTGTTTGCCAAGCTCAAACTCGGATCTGCCATGAAGTCAAGAGATATCATTCAATTGGCAGATCGGACCATTAAACGGTCGAGAGGAACCAATTCAGTCATCGTCACTTTTCAAGGTGCTCTACTGGAGATAGACTTCACGATCATTGACATTGAGCACCGAGGAGAGTTCACCCAGTCTCCGATCATTCTTGGGAAGTCGTTCTTAGCCTTGACTAAGGCAACTATAGATTGTGAGACTCGGGAGATCGATTTCTCTGCATTGGGAGCACTCCGACCTCACCCGATCTTTGAGGACACACGATATTCCAAGGTAACCCGTAAAGTTGCAGACAGTCGCGACCTTCGAGAGACAGTTGAGTCCCATCTCTCTACTACACCTGAGATACCGACTGTCCAGACAACCATTGGTTTAGACACTTCCTACAACCACACACCGCCTACTGCTTGCACCACCACCATGACAGCTTCTAGAGAGGACTCAAGACCAGAAGCTATCAGTGAGTCGGACATGACCTTTGTGGATTGCCTTGATCATTTCGATGATCCGACACAAGAACCCAACAATGTCAAGCCAACTGAGAACACTGTGCCTTATCAGAGACGTGTGCTGACCTTGCAGGAGTATTACAATGCATATGGTGACTCATCTGATGATGAACCTCTGGTCAGAACCTCACACACACCACATCCAGGACATACATCAAAGGAGACAACTGGGACCAAATTGACCAATCTTGATAAATCGGTTGCTCCATCCTCTAGTCGGTCATCTAGTAAGAAGAAGACGAGTGTTGATTCCTTGAGGTGTTCCTCCGAACTCCTTAAGACGTATCAATCTCCTCTTCCTCTTGATGCTTCAGGTTCTAGAAAACCGACTAAGAAGGTTACCTTCGATGTTTCAGAGAAGGAACTTTCTGAGGAGTCCTCATCAGGTCCGGATGAGGTGATCTACATGAGTGAGCTTAGTTCGGCTTATCTGAAGCCATATTTGAGCAAGCAGCCGTGTGTCGACCCCCGTTGGACGTTCCCCACACCTCACTATTATTCTTCGGAGGACGATTCTGATAGCGACACATGTGTATACTACCCACCCCATCGCTCCCGCAAGAAGGTCCGTCACAAACCTTCTTGATCCTTGTATATTCTCCCTCCTCCTTGTACATATTTTCCTTCCTTTATTCACCTCCCTCCCTCATGATTCGCATCACTCGCCCCAGTTCCGTATCGTTTTCATTTTGTGGCTATACTTAGGATGACTAGATCCTAAGTATAGGGGGGTGAGTGACCCGATTTGCTCCTTCTCTTCTTTTTATTTTCTTTTTGTATATTCTTTCCCATTCTCATCGGTCTTCCAAATCTTGTGTTCTTTCCAATACTTAGGCTGACCAAAGCCTAAGTATAGGGGGACCGATGCCCGCCATGTGTATTTACTCATCATTTCTCCTCTTGACCTCGTCTGCCCCATTTTTTCTCTTCTTCTACACTTAGGCTGACCAGAGCCTAAGTATAGGGGGGCGGATCGACTTCTATACTTTTTATTATTTTAGCTTTCCTACGCTTAGTACGAGCTATGTCTTTTTGTCACCTAGTGCCATGAGGACATAGCACAAGCTAAGTATAGGGGGGCGTCTCCGAGCCTTCTCCGAGCCTTCTCCCGAGCCGGGGACACGGCTCATTTCTTTTATTTTTTGGATTTTTGTGTGTCTAATTTAGTGTTTCTTTTTATAGGTTAAATAATCATATATTTTGCATATAAAATTTTTTCCTCCTTATTTGATATCTAACTATTGCTTTTGTGGCAGGGCCCTTGATGGATCAAGGAGGCGAGGAGCAGGATACTCCCCGCCGCGAGGAGCCGCAGGAGCATGCTTGGAGCAAAGGAGGAAGAAAAGAAAAAAAATGTGTCGCATTTTCTTGTTGCATTTTTAATAATTCGTCTTTTACAGCGGTCTTCGATCGAAGACTCGTGTGTGTAATCGAACGATTGTGGTTGTGTGGGGATCGTCCCCACTTGAGTGTCGACCTAGGACTAGGCACGCGACTCTCCGAGCTCATTTTATTTTATTTATCTTATGTGCTTGATCGTAGGTTAGGACACACTTTAAATGAAGACGCACATAATCTCGTATCACTTAGCTAAAATTCATGAAGATTAATCACCGCTAATAGATGCATGATTAGGTGCGGCTTTTTCGACTTGCATACATGTTTGATTTGATTTTCAAAACGGCCTCAGATTTTTCGCGGCTTTTATCGTCAAATCACTGCATGATTTCTCACTTAGCCTCGATCGCGTTTTTCTTCATCGAATACATGTTTTTCACGGCTTTCATCTCCTAGATTGATCACCTAGGATTAATGGAAAATGGAATGAACGGTAGACGATGATTTTCTGATTGATGTGCTATTCATAATTCAGTGATAATTTAAAATAAAATTGGGACTGTTAATTGCAAGTCAACCAAAAATGGAGTAAAATTCGGTTTTGGGAGAGCAATACCCTCGCTTACGCAATAATTTTCCTTCACATCTTTTCTTTGTGTAAAAATCGAATGTTTTATCACCAATGTTAGGTGTACCCAGTATTCTTTGTTTGCTTGGCATCCGTATTGGATAAATCGGGGTGATATTGTCCATGCAGTTTTAGAATTATAGAAAGAAATCGAACACCTAATTGAGTAACATTATGCGTGATTATATTTGGTGAAATGATAAATATGAAGGTGGTAGGTGGTGTCGGTATGATGAAGAAATCAAGATTGAAAATATTGTGGTTAAATTCCTTCACAGGGTCTTCAAATTGATATGATAGGTCAGGATCAGGCTCGGACGGATGGAAAATTGGTGGTCCTCTGTTCATTAAAAAATGTTGATCTACAAAGTAAGGTTTGTCCTTAAACATAAATGGGGAAATATTTTCTTCTTTTAAATCATCATCATCCTAAATGAATTCTTTCATAATAGATACCTTGACACTTTGATCAATCCATTGTGGGCAACAAATTTTTGGTGAAGTTTTGGAAAGATGAGAGGGCGGGTGTGTTAGATTATAGTCAGAAGTGGGGTCCATGGTTGGCATAAAATGCTCCTCTTCTATAGCTACCTTTGGAGGAAATATTACTGCCGTGAGTGGATTATGCCAGGCAGATCCCCTATGGTCAACAATCGATCCCCCAAGAGTGGTTTAAGGTTTCCTTCATTTCAATCCTTGTATGGTCGGGTAACATGTATTTTTCCTGATCTTGAAGCGATTCCTTATCGAAAGAAGGGAAATTGGAGATTAATTACTAAGTAAGATGACTCATCTTTCCATATTGAAGTGGAGCCTATTTGTGTATCATATTCTTGATCGAAGGTTGGTGTGGATTGTGCATTAGTCATGTCTCTCTCTTTATTATTCCAATAACCATCATCAAGATCAAAATATGACATCTCATTCTCAAAAATATCATAATTATCCAAAAGATCTTCACGAGTTTCTAAGTTTTTGGGATCTATTCCTTGATCTAAAAAGATTAAGGAATCTGATGTGTGATCTTGCATTGGTTGTCGTGTGGTCTCTCTCTTGGATGTTTGTACCTCTTCGGTGGATGTGGGTAGGGTAGTTTTTTGATGGGGTGATTGTCTTGTGACCAACTAGCAGGTGAGTGACATTGGCGGAAAGATCAGATTGTGATGTTTGAGCAGGTAGTTGTGGTTGAGAGGATAATTGGGAAGGAATTTCAACAAATTGCTTTTGGGCCTCTTGAGTTTGAGCTACCTATTGTATAAATTTGATCAGGTCATAGTAGTCCGATGCGATGCCTGGAGTTGGTACTATCCCTCGATGTT
Organism: Ottelia alismoides; assembly: GCA_037367405.1. Lineage (NCBI taxonomy): Eukaryota > Viridiplantae > Streptophyta > Magnoliopsida > Alismatales > Hydrocharitaceae > Ottelia > Ottelia alismoides. The sequence goes on along the minus strand of JAZKJV010005060.1, from coordinate 402,698 downwards.
TTTTTAATTGTTGAAGGAAAGCATCACGTGCCTCTTGTCGTTTTGCCATGCAGTCTAATTGTTGTATGATAGCCATAAACGAGGTTGGTTCTTCAGCCATGTGTCTAAGACGTGATTATAGGTTTAATTAAATGAGATAAGTATGAGATTTCCTCTAGTATCTACTTGTCAATCAATCATAATATAAACATCAAACAAATTAGGTTTTAGTTAAGCACACGAGAATCCAAACTTTACGTTTCCTAAGAAATCTAGTGGTTCAAAATAATTCTATGAGTACCACAATGCCTTTCTTCTGGTTCTGAGGCCAGTCAGAGGGTAAGTAGGCTGAAAGCCTTTCTTAAATTAACGTGGATCTTAAACCCCTCGTCACTCTTAGTTAAACACCTCAGGGACAACTGTACTTAACAAAGTGGATTTCAAAGAACTATTACGAACCTAGGATTTGGGCTCTTCTCCTAAGGATACGTGTGCTTGTGAGATTGTGAGAGAGTGCAACACACAAGTTTTCCAACAATACTTTTTTAGCTTTAGAATTTTTTTACGACTAGTTGATATTAGTCCAACTTAAATTATGATTTTATCTTTATCGACAAACAATTAGTGATCTTTTTAATGCAGGTGAAACTAAGAGAGAGAAAAGATCCTATGGAGATGATCTGCACAAATAGATAGTAGAAGCTGATTTCTCTTTCTTTCTTTTTGTTAAGACAAATATAGCACACACAAGTACTATTCAGAGATCCTATATATGCCTAAGTAAGAGAAAACTTATCGCAATGTTGTTTCGTCAATGATCTCAAATGCTATTCAAAATTGATCCTTTTCCACGCGAGCTGATTTGATGAAGTGGAACCTGTAAAGATGAAATACAAATTATTAGTCAAATAGAGAAAGAAAAAATTTAGAAATAAAATAAAGCACATATAGTTTCCTATCCCCAGCAACGACGCCAAAATGTTGGAGCATATTTTTGAGGGTTTAAGTGCCCAATTTTTTTGTTGGATAGTCGTTGAGAACCCACAAAAATACACTTCGAACAAATAAATTACCGGACTTAGCTATATTATGCACAAGGCAAAGTATATGGTAAGTCAGGGTCGAATCCACAGGGACAGGAAGATTCTACACTTTATTTTGTAAATAAAAATACTTTATAAAGTGATGAGTTTGTTGCAAAATGTTTGAATAACAAAAATTGAAATGAAAATTGGAAAAGACAACAGTGCAGGTCAGGAAGTGATGATCACTCCCCCTCTATGTGGCAACCTCCAATTGGACTCGTACGCTTTAACTCTTCACGAAATTGGATATCCTGGTGAGGTGAGTTGAATGTGATTACAATTATGAATCGAGCTCGAACCTCGTGTCACGTCCCAATTCTCCAAGAGTCGAGGATAATCACCGTTAGATACAGATCTTCGTGATAGTCTTGACGAATAACTGCACGAAAGAGAAGATAACACAATAAAACTGATATAAAAATATAAAGTAATAAAATAAAAGCGATATAAAATATGATGGTTGAAGGCTCGGGAGGAAGCCTCTGGAGTCGGATTCGCAGAGGGTCTGAGGAAATGATGGTTGATGAATGTCTATGGTGTTGAATGATTTTTAGCGGCACTCGAGGTGGAGCCTTAGGAGTCGGATTCACTGGGGGATCTAATGCACAAGTTGATGAACCCACTTCTATTCTCTCATGAACAATTAAGATGGATTATAAGAATAGATGGGGTAATTATGAGGAGAGGGAAAGCTAGAGACTAGGAAATGGAGAAGTGTTGGACACCAATTGTTCCATAATGGAATCAGATGGTGATGGAATGATCCCCCAAAGTCCCTCCCATGTGGTATTTATATACAAATTGTAGCCATTCCTACCAAGGGATGCATCTTTTCAAACTTAGCGTAAGCACCTCTTCGTATTGGTATTGCACCTCTTGATAAAAGCACCAACAAACTTAGCACCTCTTCATATTGGCATTGCACCTCTTCATAAAAGCAACTACTAATTTGGTATCTCTTCATATTGGTGTTGCATCTCTTGATATAAGCAACAACTAATTTGGCATTTTTTCATATTAACATCTCTTCATCAAGGCATCTCATGCCTTTTAACATTAATGCATTAGTTGTCCTTTTTTAATTCCCCATTAACGTTGCCCCCTTTCACCATTTCTATTTTATATCATTATTAAAATAACAATAAAAATATGATGCCGCCATTTCTTTGATAACGTTAGCTATTCCAATTAATTTCAGCTCATGGCGCAAGTTCACTATATAATAATTGCTAAGAAATTAATTAAGAGTCAAGCTTCAAGGTAATGCTAAAAAGTACTTGAGGGCAAGGAACACAAAAGAGGTTGCTAATAATGTATGTTGCTTACAAGAGTCATGAAATATCTAATACATGATATAGATAATGCACTTCCCTTGATTTATTTCATGGCATAAAATATGTGTTTAAGTTTGTGTACCTGTGTGATAATGACTCAATAATGTAATGAATCAGGGAGTATCAAAGGTAAAGTATAGGGGGTGATGAGTCCCTAAACATCACTCTTTATTCTTTTATTTTAGCTATTTATCTTGGCAAAGCATTATTTAAATAGATGTAAATACAATAACTTAGCAATATGCATGCATGTGTTAATATTACATAATTAGCATGTGTTTGTGCAAAAATAAAAGAATAAAGAAAAAGAAAAAGGAAGGAGGTATTTAGAATAAATACAGAGTGACCCGAACCCCACAAGATGGCCAAGCATTGGCCTGATCACCAAATAAAATATGTAGAGAGATATAGGGCCTACTCTATATTGTACATATCATATGTGTAAATAAATACTTATTTTGACAAAATAAAAATAAAACATCCTTTTTACCTCCTTATACATATTTTTAAGGATAAAACAAAAATTTTAAAAATAAAATAAAAACAAAAAAAATCTCCCCCTTGTACATAATACATGTATATACATTTCCTTCTTTATTTATTATATACCTGTAAATAAATGATATAAATAAAATAAAAATTATTTTATACTCCAAAAATTATGTTGAAAATAAATAAAATATAAAATTGTGGTATTTTTGTAAAAATAATAAATTAAAATAATTGTACAAAATACATTAGTATATTATACCTGTATATAATACAATATATTGTATATAGAGTAAGTTTTTTTCATAAAAATAAATAAAAATCACAAAAAAATCCTTGAAAAATAATAAACATTTTTCATTTTATTCATTTTTAATTTAAATTCATTTATTATTTTTAATTTATTTATTTTTCATTTTACTTGTTATTTTATCCGATAGCGGCTTTTGTCTTTTTCCTACGTCGCTCCTGATTGGTGCACGTCTGCATATTGACCTGGGTCAACGCCATCTTCCAGGCTTGACCCGACCTGGTTGTCTTCGCTGGACCTACTTCTCCCATTTCTCCCGGGCGGATCACGCAACCTTCTGCCCCGATTCTTCGCCTGCACCCTCCTAGTGGATCCATGACCTTCACTGATCCCTAGGAGGGTGCAGATCCTCCTCAGCTCGCGTGCCCTTGCCCATTTCTTTCAGCCTCCTGGGAATGTTATAAAACCTCTCATCCGCTCCCCCAGGACAATAGCTCTTGCCTCGCTCCCATTTGAAACCCTAGCTACCTCCAGCTGAATGACAACTGCTTGGAGCGCCGCCTGCCGGTCGATTTGGTGCAGCATAGCCGAAGCTACCCCTTCGTGGTCGGACCTCCGTCGTGAGTAGCCTCCCCCGACCACCGCATCGAGGTCGAGGCCATCACCCTAATGACCACCTTTTCCTGGAGATCAGGAACACTCCTAGATCCTCAGGTGCCCCTTTTACCCTTCACCATTTCCATTTCAATCGAATCTTTCATTTGTCGTTGTCGTGCCTTCGCCTGCTCTAACCAGCCGATCGGAGCTCCATTACCCACCTCCAGCTGCTCTGAAAACACCACAAACGCACCCCCCATCTCACTTCGCGACCTGATCACCCTGATCCTCGTCTATCTAGTCGAGATTAGGCTTTTGATCTCCTCCATCGCCTTCACCGGAGATCGACCAGCGCCCCACATCACTTCTTTTACTTTTAGTCCCAATAACCCAGATCAGAGCACCGCTTCGAGCAAGATACCTTTTACAGGTCTTTACGCGTGTTCTAGACCCCCGATCGCACCCATATGAGGCTCGCCGGAGTAGCTCCCGGTCGCCTTCATCGCCACACCCATCTGATCGGTGGAGCCTCCATCCGATCCGTTCAGTCGACATGGAGGCCTCTCACGATTACACTAGAGCCTTCCAATCGATCATCGGAGATCAGGATCGCATCCATGGCTTCGGTTAAGTTCTCCCCAGTGTTGTTCATCCAAACCACTCCAGCACCTTTGGATTGGCCCTGCACCTCCAGATCACATCAGGACCGCTGGCACAGCAGAACAGTCAGGTCGTTGGATGTTAGATCTGACGTTCACTTGCGCCCCACATCATCGACCGTTCTAGACCGCCAGATCTGACACCTGACGTCGATCAGAGCCGCACGTCCAAGCCTTCATCAGCGGCCGCCACATACCCCCCCCCCCCAGCGCGCGCCTCACGTGCTGCAAGGGTATATATCACTTTTTACCATTCATTTGTTTATGTTTTAAGTTTTAGTCTATAAAATAAAAGTTGCAGTTGAACTTATTTGCATTTCAGTCCCTATAGTTTCTGTTATTTGCGTTTTAGTCCTCCCAGTCTGGAGGCACGCGTGTCATCATGTGAGTAGTGGTGCTTTTGTGTTTTTAGTCATGAACACTTTTTTGTGTTATTGTTTGAATGAATGTTTTCTAAAATTGCAAATATGCCCTTGTGAGCGTTGAATTTGCGCATGTGCTAGATTTAATTGGGAAAATTGTATAATCAAATCTGGCTTTTGATGCTTATTATTATTTAGTACAGAAACTTGAAATAATTACATTTAAGTCCCTACAGCATGTGTGTGTTGTTTCTAGTTAAATAATTATTAGCTTCGAAAATTCTACAAAAATTACACATAGCTCCTGCTATGGTGTATTTATAGTAATTTTCGTGACTTATTTTGAATTTGTTTGCTATTTTCAAAAATTCAAAAACCCTAAAAAGAGACCCTGTCTAATTTAGAAAACCCATAAAAAATATAAAAAATACCTTTAAAATTTTAAAAAAAATTCATGATTGTGTGTTTTGCTTTGCTTTAATTTCCGTAGCATTTTTACTTCATTATGTTTTATAAAACCATTAAAAATTACAAAACACATAAAATCTTATAAAAATCATTAACAATGAAAAATGCATTTTCAAGTTATATAGTTAGGTTTTACTTTCTAGTTTCACATAAAATTGCTTCCAAGAATTTAGAGGCATTTTAAATATTTTAAATTGCCTTTTTACCTAGATTGTACACTGTTTGGTAGTTTTCTTTTCTTTTATTTTTAGAAAATTTTCTAAAAATCAGAAAAAAAACCCATAAAATACATAAAAACATTTTAATATTTTAAAAAATATAACAATTTTTTTATTTTGAATTTTTAAGCTTTTTATACCTTAATAAAAATTGGTGTGTTGTGTTTGTTTTCATTTTCTTATTTTTTTACTTAAAATAAAATATATAAAAAATTAAAATTAAAAACCACCAAAAATATTTTTATTTCTTTTTGGATTTCTCGACTATTTCGTAGGACTATCCCGTGCTCCTTGAGTTCGACCCTAATGGCTATACCAGGTTAGATAATTAGTAATACCGCTCTTTTTTATTTTTGTGCTTGATTGATTTTGATTGGTGGTCTCTATTTTCTTGTTGAGTTTGGCTCGGGTGATTGAGGTTGCAATGACCTTGTCTGATACTTAACCTCTGTCGCTCGACCTCTCATCATACTTGCATATTTATATCGAGGTTCATGAATCATTCCCCGATTTTCTTTTTGAAGACTTCGAAATATTGCTATTCATACCCAGTCTCCATGGGTCGATCTTAATGAATGTATCCTAACCATCTTCATCTTCATTCTAATTTCAGAAGAACCCTCTCTTTTAGGTGTTTTTCTCTAGCCATCATTCTCTCCACCTTCACACATTCCGCCCTCGCATACTACTTCCTCTTTGGTTGAGTATATGAGATATGAACCACTTGCAAAACCAAATGAATATTATGTGTACATAATGGAGTGAGATAATTTGAGGATAGACATGAGCAGAGTCGAATTTGAAATAGAAATACGATTCTCGGTTATGATTGATAATTCACTATTTGAACCATCCCCTACTCAGGATAACTTTCTTCCTGAGTACGACCACTTTTACTTTGATCATACATTTAAGATCCAAAGTCAAGGAAATAATATGCATGACCTAACCACTACCACCTAGAATGACTATTACTCAGCTCAGGATTGCATGCTTGAGTCACAACATGAAGAGTACGATCATTCAACTCCAAGTCATGAGATGATTGCAGATGACATTGCTCAGACTAATCAGAGATCCAACAATTTAAATGAACAACTTGATAGTGTCAACTAGATGGTAAAAGAAATGATGAATAACCAAGAGGAAGTGAGGACCACATAAAGCGAACCTGAGACACATTGTGTGCAATATTTTCAAAAAAAAGACACCACAGGCATCTAATACCACTGACCAGTTCATTGACTACTCTACTAACTCAAATAAAAATGACAGAAAATTCAAAAAAATATACAGCACTGAAATGGAAGCATTTTTTTAAAGGCTTATATTAGAGCTTCCATTAATTAAGACTATAGAGTATGTACCTCATCTTCAAAGATTTATGAAGAGTCGATTATCACATGAGAAGATGGGCAAGAAAAGATCTAGAATTGAATTCAATTTAACCACTATGGCCATTTCAATGGTGATGACCAAGAAAAATAAAAAGGCGTGAAGTCAAATGATTGACTAGGGTTAACTATGAAATTAAGAATACCAAGTTTACTCATGTTTGGATAGATGACGACACCACCCTGAACATCCTCATGTAGTCCGTGTTTGTCCGACTCGAACTCAGACTGCTTAGAAAGAAAAGAGTGATCATTCAATTTCTTGGTTCATCCTTAAAAAGATCGAGAGGAATTGTTTCTATTGTCATGAACTTGCAAGGTGTAAAATATAGAGGGGACTTTCTTGTCCTGGACATTGATCACCAAGGAGAGTTGTCTGATCTCCCATCATTCTGGGAAAGTCCTTTCCCTCTGCTAAAGCGACTATCGATTGTGAGACTCAAGACATAAAATTCCCGAACTTGGATCAAATTGACCAAACACTCGATTACACAACATGTCTTGAGAAAACCGAACAGAAAATCGATAATTGTTACCAGGAGGAGGCCAAAGAAACAAACACTTAACATGATCAAACCTCTTCTCAGAAATCACATACTCCATACACACCCCTAGGAGAGACACCTGAGGATCAGAGTGTCAAGACTACCAATGATGCCACTAAGGTGAACGATTCTAAATTAGACACATCCAATTCATTGAATCTGGACACAATCATTTCATACTTCCTTGATCATTACTGTGATCCGACACCTGAACCGACAAAGCCTAAACCAACTTAGAGTATAATCATATACTCGAAATGTGTATTGTCCTTATAGGAGATATACGATATACAAAGCGATTCATCTGATGAAGACCTTATGGCCAACACCTCACAGACTCAGTTTAGAAGGGCCACATCCTCTAGTCTGGTTGCTAGTGGAAGGAAGATGCACTACGGTCCTCTTTATCTCCTAGATTCAGGTTCTAACATACCGACTAAGTATATAACTATAGACATGAATTTTTCTGAGGATTCCTCCGCAGGATATTGTATATAGACTGAGGTAATCAGATACGACTGGATGGATACATCTTCATGAGAATATTCATCATCCGAGGTCGAGTTGGTTGACCATGTGAATGAGAAACCACTGGGAAGAATTAGTTGGAGAGCCTCCACCGAATATTATCACTCTTCTGAGTATAACTCCGACGATGGATTGGAATCTTCTTCGTCACGTTCTTCATATCCATTTTCCCTCACACCACATGCTCACAAGAAGGTTTGCTGAAGATCTCCTTGAACCCTATACATTCTCTCTTAATCCCATCAGTTCCCTTTGTACTTCTTCTATACTTAGGCAAAAGCCAAAGTATGGGGCGAAGCGATGCCCACCCTGTTTATATCCATCTTATCCCCACTTATCCTCAATTGTCCCATTTTTGCTCTCTTTTATACTTATGCTGACCAAGAGCCTAAGTAGGGGGGAGGGGGAGACTTATACCTCTCTTCTTCTTTTGCATCCTTCTATACTTAGCATACGCTAAGTATAGGAGGGGCGAGTTGCATTCGTTTACATACTCCGCATGACATTGTACTATAAGGTATTATATTTTCTACATATAAAACCAACTCGATATGGGTATGGGAAATTCTTTTAAAATTTGTAAAAATAGGAAAATATGTATAATGTGTGTATAATCATATAAAAATAAAATAAAAAAATTATATATTTTTCCATCTACACTACATCCAGCATTCCATGCATTTGCATTGGTGAAAAGACATTGGCTTATGAATCGAGTTGTGATAAGAAACTAAGAGTGGCCTTGACTTGGCCTTAATCCACTTAATTCTCAAAGGAACTTTATCGATAAGTAGGATTTTAGAAGCTTCATGTCATAGACTTAATTCCATGAGTTCCACGTAACAGTGTTCAGACTTCGACTCTTAGTGTCTAACATGGTCACCCCATTCTGAGTATGACTCTTGAATAGGGAATTAACATGTACTATAGCACTATGAACTTAGTTCAACTTAGACAAGGTGTTGGAAGATTGTGTAGGCCTCTTTTCTGCTAGCATGGACATCTAATAATCAGAATAAGGGTTGAAATAAAGCTTCAGATGAGGAATGGACTGCTAGCACAATTTTTCTAAGACCCTAAAACATGGGTGGAACAAAAGATTTTATATCCGTCGAGGCATAAAAAGATCAATGTAGAGCATTGAGAAAAAATGCATACCAAAAGAAGACAAATTCCAAAAAAAAATCATTAGCCACAAAGGTCCAAGCTTCAAATAGCCTACATATCTTGAAGGAAACTCAGCTAAACTGTCCAAGCTTCATAGGAGATTTGACTACACTGATCACAATCCAGATCTTTTTTCATTCTTCTAAAACTTCTCACTCCATATTCATTGTGATCTAGCATGTACTTGAACTTAGAAGGAAATACCTGACTCTTCGAGGACGAGTTACTGGAAGGGAGGTTTACATGGTAGTCTAGCATCTCGTATGGGAAGAGCCAACACCCTTCACACATAGGAGACAGTTGTTTAATGTTCATGGAGGATGCTTTTGGAGTGGGATGATATAAGATGACCTCTGAGCCGAACTTGTACGATGATGTGTAGAACTTGGAGGTTGTTTATTTTAAAACCCTAAATCTCATAGGAATTCTGCCAAACTATTAATCCAAAGGTTGGGTCGAGCTCTATTTTCACCTTTTTCTCATGACCTTGGTATAGAACCCAATTTCATTTCACTTCTTCATTCTTAGTTGTTCAGGGACGAGCATGGTTTAACATAAGGGGTTGATGAATCTGTGATTCATCACTCTAATTAGTTGAAAATAGATATTCATCTCGAGATAGGTTCACTCACATATTTATAACACAAAATTAACTTCCATATACTTATAAATAATTTGCAAAAATTAGCATTTCATCTACATCCATGTTCATTTGTGCATTTTTATGTAACTTCATCTATTTTAAATTAATTCATGCTAACTCCAATTGACCTGAAACTGACTTCATTGTGTACATATCACTAATCTTAATCAATGAAAATTCCTAAAAAATACTAACCTATATTTGAAATAAACCTAAACTCTAGTTTCAGGACAAAAGTTGTAAATGCTGATCTCTCACATACAGTGTCCAATTTTACTCTACTCACTTTTGAATTAATGCACATTCAATTATCAACAAATAAATATCAAATTCAAAAGAATCATAGTCCATTTATAAAAATTGGGTTTTGGGACCTAACCATGCATTGTACATATTCACTGATTTTGACCTATTATTTTATGTACATATTTGACCCATTTTAATTTATTTCTTTTTCATTTCTTTATTTTCATGATATAACTAATTACATAAAAATTAAAATAAAAAAATCATAAAAACAATGAAAAAGAACAAGTCATTCTTCAGCACACTAACCAATTTACCTATAAATATCTCTCATTTTCTAATTATTTTGAACTCAAAAAAAAATTCAAAAAATTTACATTTGAGTCCGTTACATTATTTTACATCATATTTGATTTTTTCATACATCAATCATTTGCAGAAAACCAAATAAAAATTAAAAATTACAAAAATGGTATTTTATGTATATAAAATATCATCAAAAAATCATATGTTGCACATCGCATTTTATTTGCTTTGGAGTTCTTTGTAAACGTTGAAGGGTGCATTATATTTACAATTTTCATGTTGGTCATCTTTGCATTTGAAGTCATTTACTATTTTATATCCATTTTCTTTCTTTTTATGCACGGGTCAAAGTCTATGTCTTAGTCAACACGTCTACATGTCGCCTCCCTACTCGTCCACATCAGGCAACCCGCAGTCAATACCTCATCCCCAACAACGACATCATTTGGCCAGCCCCATAATCACCCTTTTTAAATCGTTTTTTTTTAATTTTTGTAGCTGGGTTTTTCAGGATCCGTGAAAAGTGATCTCATCGAGAAATGATATAGACAATTAGGTCTCGATGTGATCAATTCTTTACTTTACTTGGGTAAGTCCCAAGGTCAAACTTAGTAAGGTAATATGTGAGAATTAATATGTAAATAATCCAAAAAATTAAGTTTTCAGAAGAAGAACATTTTTTAGTGTTTTTGTAATTTTTAGAGTTTTATTTATTTTTAAATATAATATGTGATTAATTATAAAAAATATGATGTATAAATTTAACAAATATTTAAATATAAAGAAATAATGTTATCTATGTGGTGAAGATGAAAATTTTAGATGAAGTTTAAATGGATAAGGATGATGCAATGCGATATTATGACGCAAGTGCGAAGTAGGTCAAGCATGACAATTAAATTCATCGATCAATTCACCAAGTCCTCCCCTTTTATTTGTCTTAGAAATAATAGGCCAATTAATTTCAAATTATATCCCCCATCAATTCCCTCAAATCAGTGTAATTTATTTAGTAAAAAAAATCAATGAATAGAAAAGAGGCGCTCAAATTAACTGAATAACTTCTTTACTTAATTAATACCCAAGAATGTTTCAGAATTAATAACTAACAATTTTATGTGATAGACAATTGAATTAGGTTCAAATCGACATAAAGAACGCCAAAAACTGATCGCGGATATGCATGTTATGAATGATTGAATTTCAGGGACCAAATATAAATAAAATAAAATAGAATCTTTTACTTTGGACCTTCTAGGGCTTCCTTGCAATTTCCTAAATTCGGTGGGGGACTTCCTGAAATTTACCCTTACGTGGGTGTCTTTATGTGATTTCCAAGGAGTGGAAGTATGCATGTGCAATTTTCCTACATCTATGTGTGGATGCACATGGTGGGACTTCTATGTAATATCTAGAAGAGACGAGGGCTCGATTGCAATGTTGCCAAGAGCATGTGCAGGGCACATGGTAGATGCTAGGTGTGAATATAGGTATGGATTGTGCCCCTCCACTTGTCGGGCGCTGACGACTTCGGGGCTATCTGAAGCACAAGGTTCAGAGACGGCCTCGGTGATGAATCGAATGTGTCCGATGAAGATGAACCAACAATCGATAATGGGGCATGATTGATGGTCTGGATCTCCCGTGTTCTCGATCAGACGCTTTCTGTATGCCCTTGACCTAGTTTATTATCCTTCTCTAATCATCGAACGACAATCGGAGAGATCCGCAACTCCACCTTCAGGCGCCACACCTTCTTCTGCACCTTCTCCGTCTTCTTATAAACCTCTTCCTTCGACACGTTTCCATCTTCATCTTTCTTTTCATTCTCATACTTAATCCAAATCTGCCAAATCCACCATCATCTTCTACAAAGCAAGAGATAAAGAGAGCCGAAAATGGGGTCAATGACTTGGACCAGTCCTCAGGCTAAGACTCTGTTTGGCGAGATCCACAAAGGCTTCACCTTGTGCTCCTGCTCCGTTCACGTGCAACTGAGCTTCGAAGCACCTCCACCGACTCCTCGAAGCAATCACCGGAGCAGGCTTCTACAACCACTCCACTCAAACGTAACACCCGTTGACTACCCCCCTTTCATTTGCTTCATCTCCTCCTTCTTCGTTCTACACCTCTTCGTCTTCTTCTTCAACCTCGAATCCATGTTCACCATCATCTCATTTCCTATTCATCTTCCCTTTTATCTCTTTCAATCTATCAACACCCCTCTCCTCTTCCTACTATAGCACATGGAACTTCACCTCACCCATATCCACCCGAGCTTCATCGACAAGAGGAGATAAGGTCAACAATCGCTCGAGGATCAGAGAAGGAGAAGACACTAGGTCAAATGCATACAAAAAATGTTTGATCAAGAACACAGGAGATATAGACCGTCCAATCACGCCCAATTATCAGCTGTTGGATCATCTTCATCGGATGCACCCAATTCATCCCTGAGCTCGCCTTCGAATCTTGTGCTTCGGATAGCCCAGAAGCCTTCAACGCTTAATACGTGGAGGGGTTCTATCTAGATCTATATTCGCACCTGGCGTCTACCACGTGCCCTGGACGCACTCCTGGCAAAATTGCAGCTGAGCCCACTTTGCTTCCAAATATTATGCAGAGGCGCCACCACGTGGGCGGACGTGGATGTGGGAAAATTGCAAAAGTGACCTTCTGATCCTTGGAATCCACATAAAGACCCCCACACAATGGTAATTTTCAGAAGACTCCCCACCGACTTTAAGAAATTGCACGGAAGCCCCTTGAAGGTCCAAAGGGAAAGAGTCTATTTTATATTATTTATATTTTGGTCCATAGACCTCAATTATTCATAACTTGCACATCTATGGTCGGTTTTTGACGTTCTTTATATCGATTTGATCAAGATTTAATTGTCTATCACATTAAACTATTAATTATTAATTCTAAGACATCCCTGGGTATTAATTAAGTGAAGGATTTATTCAGTTATTTTGAGCATCTATATTCTAATCATTGATTTTATTCATCAATAAATTGAATTAATATAAGAGAATTAATTGGGTATAATTTAAAATTACTTGAACTATTATTTTTGAGACAAATAGGGGGCTTGGTGAATTGATCGATGGATTTAATTGGACTGCTTGACTTGCTCCACACTTGCATCATAATATTGCATTGCATCATCCTTCACCGTTTAAAATTCATCTAATTATTTCATCTTCACCACATAGCGTAACATTATTTTCTCTGCATTAAAATATTTGTTAAATTCATGCATCCTATTTATTTATTAATAATTACATTTTGTATTTAAAAACTAATAAAAATCTAAAATATACAAAAACACTTAAAAAATATTCTTATTCTGAAAACATAATTTTCTGGATTATTTATCTATTAATTCTAGACCCTCATATTACTTTTCTGAGTTCGACGTTGGGATCTACCCAAGTAAAATAAATAATTAATCACATTGAGACTTAATTATCTCGATGAGGTCACTTTTGACAGATCTCAAATTACTCGACTTCAACAATTAAAAATGACAAATTAAAAAGGGTGATTCTAGGGTGTGTCACTCGAATGATGTCCTACATAGTTGACTACATTTTTTACATAATTGGTTATGTGTTTACACAGTTTATTATGGATATTTGAAACTCATACATATTTTTTATGCTTTTCTTTCTCAAAAATAATCAATATACTATTATATGACTTTTTATTTTCGTAACATCTGGATCTTAGGTCCTTGTACCACTTATCGGGGGAAACATGCTCTAATAACTTGTTGGGTTCAGACGTAATTACATCTGTTGACAACCACCCAAAATGCTTGAGCCCAAGTTGTCATGTGATAATCCCCATCCCTTATAACCTACTCTTACACTTTATGTTCATTAGATATGGGACTATGTTCGAGGTGTTACAAACTCTCCAACTTATATTCGTAATGTCCTCGTTGAGATATGACCCATCACTTATTCTTGATAATAGTGTAGGTTACATGCGCTAGATAGTTGGTTCCTCTTATCTCTTTGTAAGGGTGTCCTCACATCTCGAATAGCTCCATTATTATAGTAAAACCACTCTGATACCATTTTTAATGTCTTATGGTTATGTTCCCAAACTGTTATCGAAGAAAACTGGCTCTGATATCTTGTTGGGATCAAGTTTAATAGGACATGTGCCCAACAAATTGTCATTGCCAGGTTTCCCGATAGTAGTCCATGATTCGACATCTAGGATGTTACAAGAGGTATATGGGTGCTAATCGAATTGAATCATTCGAATTTGATTGAAATTCATTCCATAAAAAAATCAAAAAAATAGATTCAAATTAAAATGAATCGAATATGAATTTAACTTGTGGATCCAATTCCCTAATGAATCAAATTTGAATTACCATGAATTTGTTCGATAATAATTTGATACAATTCGATATCTACAACAAACAAAGAAACATACATACAAGACATTGAAACATACACACACATATCTATGTTTTTATTTGTAACAACCCCACAAATTAATAGTCCCATATTAGAAACTCACAAAGTGAGAGAGAGATTGCTACTTGGCACATTGAGCTTAAGAATTTTGAATGGTTGTCAACGAATCCAATTGAGCATGAACCCAACAAGTTGTTAGGGACGGTTTTCCCAGATAACGGATCAGGGGATGTATGCCCGGGACATTGCAAATGGTACAAAGCAAGTTTCCTCTAATAGTGGAAAGGGCTATCCGAATGAACTTAAGATGGAAGAGTATGCAATTTCCATTATCATCGGGAATAAGTGATGTGTCATGTCGCAATGAGGATGTTATGAATGTCATTGGGGGAGTTTGTAACACACCAATATAATCCCACATCGGGAACTCACAAATAATAAGAGTAGGTTATAAGTGGTAGGGATTATTACTTGATAACTTGGGCTTAAGCATTTTAGGTGGTTGTCAATGGGTCCATTCAAATCGAGCTAACAAGTTGTCATGACTAGTTTTCTTTAATAATGGTCCTAAGACCTAAGCGTGGGACGTTACAAATGGTATCAGAGCCATGCCACAATTATCGGTATAAATAAGTGATGGGCCATGTAGCAATGAGGGCATCGCTAACATAAGTGTGAATGATTGAAACAACCCTAAAAATAGTCCTACATCGGAAACTCACAAACTGTGAGAGTGGGTTATAAATGGTGGAGATTACTACTTGATAACTTGGGTTTAAGCATTTTGGGTGATTGTCAATGGGTTCAATGAGGTCTGAACTCAACAAATTATCAGGGATAGTTTTCCAGATAACAGACCGAGGACCTAGTCAAGCCTAGGATGTTATAGTATATATGTATGTTCTTGTGTATTTTTGTATATTGCATACATACAAGCATGTGTACATGCATATATGCATGTATGTATGAATATATGGATGCATGCATGTGTATGTTGTACATGTGCGTGTATGACTATACTAGTTAATGACTAAATATCCAACATTTAAAAATATAGTAGAAAATATTAGCTATAAAATCTGGTAGGAAATATCATATTTTAAGATTTGTATCCCAATGCTCATCTTACACTTATTTCCATGTTGCCACGTTTCCAACCCATCTTTTCCTTTCCCCTTCTCATTCTTCACCATAGATCCATCAATCTTAGGGTAGACAATAGTTCTCCTTCTTTTACATGTGAAAATGATAGACACGTTTTGCCAATGATGACTTGGATTCTGCGATGGTATAAAATATTCTCACAAAGCGAGAATATATTGTCGTTGAGGTGACCACTCGAAATCCAAAATCAATCAATAATTAACCCACAAATAGATCAAGCAAAGCAAAAATATGAAGTTAAAATTTATTATAACTCTACAAAATATGTGTACAAGGCAATTAGTGTAGAGGTCGAATACAGGGAGCACAGGCAACAGACAACAAAAATTGGCAAAAAGTCAACAATTATTTTTGGTGTTTTTTACGAAGATTTTTTTATTTTTAGTGGGGTTTTAAGTATTTATTTTTTTAGAATTTTTATTTTTTTTTATGTTTTTAATTTTATAGTTTTTTATATATCTTATTATATTATTATATTTTTAATTTTATTTTCTCCTTTTTTGATATGTAAAATAAGTATATAATATATAGATAAAGTATAGATAATATATATAATAAATATACAAAATAAAGAAAAAAATTAGAAAAATAACCTAAAGTGCAGTCCTTTTTATTTTATTAAGGGAACTAAAATATTTTTGGCATTTTTTAATAATAATATAAATACTAATAATAATAAAAATAATTATAGCTATATAAGTAGAATAGGACTTTTATATTTAAAGACATAGACATAAATAATAAAAAATCTCAAAATAAAATGTCTTTTTATCTCTTTTATGTTTTTCTCTGTTTTTGATATTCTTTTGATTTTTGCTATTTTTTATGTATTTTTAAATGGATAGAAATATCAAAACAATGACTAGTATTAATGTGCCCAGTTGTTTTGGATTTCAAAAATAGCTAAATTGCTCAAAAATTTCCAAAACTAATTTTAATATATAGTAAATAAAAAATAAAATACAGAAATATAAAACACAATTTTTATATTTTTCATTGATTTTTTTATAATTTTTCTAGGGTTAGAAGGGTTTTGCTTTGATTTTCTTTTGAAATATTTAGTGGCTTTTGGTTTGTAGGTACACAATAATAAGCAAATTCTAATTCTTTTAGAATTTTTGGAAATGTTTTTATATTTTTAAATGATTTTTAAATGCAAATAAGAATGAAATGCAATGTTTTCAAATTTTTATATCGGAAATTAATTTTAAACTGCCTAAGAAAAATATATTTGATTTAAATTATACCATGTCACTTAAAATAAAATTCCTACAATTTTTAGATGTTAAATGGTATTTTTAAAAATAAATAAAATAAAAATACAATACTTGAAGGAACTAAAATGAAAATAAAAATAAACAAAAATACAATCTAAAACCAATTTCCAAAGTATAAGGACCTCTGCGTAATTCACCCACAAATATTTAATTTATTCCAGACTAGTAGGGGTATAATTGTAATTTTAAAAACAAGGCAGAGCATACATGCAAAATTTTCAAAAAGAAGTTCAAAACTCAACCATTTTTTATAATGATGGCTACATAATCTATAGAAGACAAAATGATGGAAGAACAACCAACAATAGAGGAGCTACTATTGATAATAGATAGATTGTTTCCCATAACATCGACTTAGTTATGAAATAAATGCTCACATAAATGTAGAAATTTACAATCAACTTCAAGCAATCAAGTATTTGTTCAAGTATGTCTACAAAGGCTTCGATAAGCTGAGTTTCTCATTAGAAAATCCTCACAAAAACATTGAAATTAGCCAGTACCTAAATGCGAGGTATATTTCTGTAATTGAAGCTTCTTGGAGGATATTCGACTTCCGATTACACAATAGAAATCCTGTTGTCCAAAGATTATGCTACCATTTACCTGGACAATAAAATATATTCTTCCATGATGATGATGACTTGCATAATATAGTTGTTGAGAACAAATTTTCTGAACGGTCAATGTTAACGGAATGGTTCACCACAAACACATCTAGTGTTGAAGCAGGCAATCTCACCTATGTAGAATTCCCACAATTTTATGTTTGAAATCCACAACGAAAACAATGGACTCTTCGAAAACATGGTAAATGCATAGGCCGTCTACCAATAGCAAAACTTGCATCTGGAGAATTTTTCTACTTACGAATGCTATTACTTAGGATTCCAAGGGCAACAAGTTATACCGATCTTCATTCAATGAATGGTATAATATATGATAGCTTCAAAATGGCATGTCAGAAACATGGCTTGCTTGATGCTGATGATGATGAGTGCACATAATTGGCAGCTCCGACACTTATTTACCTCCATTTTGAGGACAACCACCATCATAAATCCGAGAGATATTTGGAATAAACACTGTAGAACTTCACAGATGATTTCCAAAGAAGACATGCAAATGATAGAGATCAAATAGATCATTCTCTACTTGAAGCTGACATGCAACGGAAGGGATTAACTCACCTAGAATCAATTTTGAAGAAGAATGGGAAATCTCTTACAGACTTTTCTATGCCTCCCGTAAATACTAAAATATTATATTAGTGTAGCAATAGATTGATTACATAAGAAATATGGTATGATGTCAACTCTGAGGAAATAGAGTTCACGAGATTATTCTGCTCCTTAAATGAAGAACAGAGAACAATCTATGACCGAGTTATTGAAGCGTGTAATAACAATGCCGGCTCCTTTTTCTTTGTGCACAGAAGTGGTGGCGTTGGAAAGACTTTTTTATGGAGAACACTAATTGCACGACTTTGTTTTCAGAAAGAAATTGTCCTACCAGTTGCACCTTCTGGTATTTACTCTTTACTACTTCCCATGGTCGTACTGCATATTCTAGATTCAAAATACCCATTCATTTGGATGAGTCCACGACATGTCATATAACATGTTAGTCAAAACTTGGAAAATTCATCTATAATGCAGAATTAATTATATGGGATGAAGCTCCAATGATGCATAAAAATACTTTGAAGCATTTGACAGAACTTGCAAAGATTTTCTAGACAATATCCGAGTTGATGCTGCCAATCATGCCTTAGGTGGTCTCACAGTACTTCTTGGGGGTGACTTTCGCCAGATACTTCCAGTTATTGCAAAAGGAAATTGAGCTGATATTGTTGATTCCTCTTTACTAAAGAGTTATCTCTGGAAACATTGTCAAATACTGTATCTTATCACAAATATGCATTTAGCGGCCAGTTCAAATACTCCTGATCCAAATGAACTTAAGTTTGAAAAGTTGCTCCTTGACGTTGGTTTTGACAATCTTCAAGTAGCGAATACTGATGACACATGTGGATATTCCTCAATAAACATTCCTTAGATATGCTAATTAACCGTAGCCTTGGATTTCCTGGTCTGACAGACATTATTTACAAAGATATTTTACATAATTATTCTATTCCAACATTCTTTAAGGATCGAACAATTTTGGCTACTAGAAATACCGATGTCGCTAAAATTAATGACTTGCTTTTGAATAAGGTCCCTTGAGATGAAGTTACATTCAACAGTTTCGATAAAGCATTGCCTTCAGATGAAACAAGAGCATCTAATGATGTTGAATACTCCATAGAATACTTGAATTCCATTAGTCCAAGTTTTAGAGATAAATTCTTGCAAATCCCTAAATTCTTCCATCTTTAAAACATGATACTACTGGTCTAGTAATTGATCTGAAATTTAGTTCAAATTCATACTAAATTCCTTTAATATTTTATCTTTAACATATGAGATCAGTGGCCAATAGTTGATCTGAAATTAGTTCAAATTCATGCCAAATTGTCCAATATTTTATCTTAACACATGATATCTGTAACCAATAATTGATATGAAGTTTAGTTCAAATTCATGCCAAATTCCCCCAATATGTCATCTTTAACACATGAGATCAGTGGCCAATAATTGATCTGAAATTTAGTTCAAATTCATGCCAAATTCTCCCAATATTTCATATTTAACACATGAGATCAGTGACCAATAATTGATCTGAAAATTAGTTCAAATTCATGCTAAATTCCCTTAATATTTCATCTTTAAAACATGATATCAATAGTTTATAAGTGGTCTGACTTAGAGTCAATTTCATATATTTTTTAATCAAATGTTTGAACAGTAACATATCTCAATTCAAAATTTCAAATTAAAATATTTGAGAAGTAGTACAGACATTCAATTTTCTTTATTCTTTTCAAATAAAAATTTTGAATAGTAACAAATTCTAAACCAAATTTTCAAATTAAAATTTTTAATAAGCAGAATAGACATCCAATTTGTATATTATTTTCAAATCAAAATTTTTGAATAATAACATATCTAAATTCAAATTTTCAAATTAAAATTTTTTATAAGTCGTACATGCATTCAATTTTTTATATTCTTTTCAAATCAATTTTTTGAACAATAACATATCCAAATTCAATATTTTAAATTAAAATTTTTAAGAAGCAGTACATACATATAATTTCAGATATTCTTTTCAAATCAACAGGTTTGAAATTAGGATCAATTGCATGCAAAAACACCCAATTTTAAATCTTAGAAACATGAATTCTGCAGCAAATCAGTAGGTCTGAAATTAGGATCAATTGCATGCAAAATCTCAAATTTTAAATTTCAAAAATATGAATTCAGAAGCAAATCAATAGGTCGGAAATTAGGACCAATTGCATGCAAAAAAATCTCAATTTTAAATTTTAGAAATATGAATTCTGAAGCAAATCAATAGGTCTGAAATTAGGATAAATTTTATGCAAAAACCCCCAAATTTTAAATTTTAAAACTAAGAGTTTAGGAGCTAATAAATGGATCTTGAATTAGATTATTTGTATGCACAAATGGCAGCAAAAGAGTGCTTGGATTGTATCTTTTGATCCCCCAAAATGGAGGGAATTCATGTTGAACCGGTAACAGTAAGGGATGCTCTTGCATGCAGCAACAACTGGACAATCCAGCAGTAGCAATAACAACAACATGAATAGAAGCTCCAGTAGGAGGAGCTCCTTTAGTAGAGGGGGGAGAGAGAGAGAGAGAAGAGATGAAATGAGGAAAAGAAAAGAAGAGGGGAAGGTGATATAAATAAGAAGAGGAGGGGGTGAGGTGTCAACATTGAGGAAAGAGATGGCCATGCATATGCTGAAATTATTATTATTATACTTTTATTTCCAGCTCTTGAAAATACCAAACTCATCTCCATTTTCATATGGAATCTTTGATTTAGATGAATAATAGCTCATTTTGATCGTCTCATAGTAACGATCAAAATGAATATATATTCCTATTTTTCTGACATGATATGGATTCATAAATTGGTGAAATATGATTTTGATTTAAAATTAAATTTTACAATTTAAATGGTCAAATGACCTCTGATCGATAAATGATTGATTTTGTTATTTTTTTGTCGATACAAATTTTATGATAGTCTCAGCTTATTTTTACAATTCCGACTGTGTCATGACTTTTTCATGACACGACTTACGACCCAATCAATTTTTTTGTTAATTGATCCCAAATAAAATTTGATTTACGATTTATGAATCGATTCAGATCATTTAATAATGATCAATAATTATATCAGATTATATGGACCCTAATCGGGTAGGATTCGATTTCAAATCTGAGTGTTAAAATGAGGAATAATGATTACATCTACATTTCTCCTTAATAAGCCTCTTATGTAAAAAAAAAGTACAAATATCTATCACTAAACTACCTAACATAGAACAGAAAATAATTACCTTTTATCCCTCATTATTCTCTCCCTTGAATCGAATAGAAACAATGTCTTATCCCTCCTTAAAATAGCAAAAAAAACTATAACTTATCCCTCCTTATTCCTCCTTATCTTCTCCCTCCAACCGAATAGAAATAGTGTCTTGTCCCTCCTTATTTCTTCTTATTCCTTTCCCTTATTCCTCTACCGAATGACCCCTAAAGTGAGCCAAATGGACCTCAAAAACTCCAATAATGCATAGATAATTCTTGAAGAAGATGTCTCTTTCGAGGAGCTTAAAAAGCAAGGTCCTTTGCATTTGAGTTACCCCTATTCCTACTCAAGGTTCGAGAAAGCAGAATGCTTATCTCGAACATGTCACCAAACACTAAATAAGCAGTATACGATGCATATGCATGGTATATGTGGTTCTATACAGTTTTCTAATTTTGAATTTATAAACAAATAAATATCGATAAATAATATTACTAATCAATTTATGTATCAAAGTGGAGTTAAAGAGGATCTAAAACATTTAATCACAAAAAATATTTAGCCATAATAACTTTACATATTAGGTGATTCATAATAACAAAACTTAAATACACATACATGTAGATTTTCAATACATTAGCAAACCTCATTTGACCTATATTAATATATTAGACGATACATTGCATATATTCATGAAAATAATACATCAGTAAAGCATAAAACATTGCATATACATAAGAGCATAAGTCATTGCAATTGTATACAAATGCATTGCATATTCTTACAGCTGAATGAAGGAAGAGGTGGAGCTATGGAGGTAAGCATTCGAACGAGAGGATTGGAGAGGGTGCTAGAGATTGAGCCACCAAGCTGCTAGAGCAGTTTGCTAGGCATATGCAGGACATGAGAGTGGGAATCATATGCGATTAGGGTGCATAATGCACCTATTCAGAAAATCGATTCTCTTTGCATGTCGCACGGGAATATGCGACTGCATCATTCGGCCAATTTCCTGAACATTGTCCCTACCCTTATATACTGGGTTGGAATTTACGATTCTGTCCTATATTTTCTTCATTAAAATTTTTAGTCACCTTTAACCCAAAAATATCAACATCAAACACATTCAAATAATAGAGATTTTATACTTATGTCCTTCCGAGTTTTTCCAATTACACTTATACTCCTACTTTTTTTTGCAGCAACACTTATAATCTTGTGTATGTATGTGTTTCTCTCTTTGTGTATGTGTGTATAGAAAGAGAGAGATGGTTTTAGGCCGGGAAGGGATGGTATTTATAGGGCATATTCCCTCAGTGAAGGTTGATTGACCATACGGTCACCGGAGATTGCTCAATAACTAGTGAGAGCTTCCACATATACAATTTATTAAGAAAGATCAAGTATGATCACTGAAAGACATTCAAGTTATATATAGTTATACATATTCGATAACTTATTTCACATCAAAGTTATATTTATTAAAGAAAGGAGAGTTGATCTACTAGGACAAGATTACACTCCCGGTGGTGGAGAAATCACAGGTATGTACGGAAGCAAATAATAATCATTGACTAAGTTTGCATTACTCCATGAGGACTATCTGCAGGAGAATGCAACATTGTCTTTATGGTTGGTTTTACTCACTGCTCGCGCTTCAGTCTTGGTGGAGCAAGAAACCGAGTCATCTGATATGAGCATTCTATCCCACTGTTTGGTTGTGTATTCCATCTGGCGGAGCACGAGACTGCTTATCCTAGGTAACTGGACTCCTTTGAGTCTTCTCTCCTTGATTGTCCTCGCAAGGATGAGTCATATTCTTCTGATTATTCCTTGCCTAGTTCGTAGAACTCTCTGAGGGTTATCTGCGAGAGACTACGACATTTTCTTGATTTCTGATCTCTTCTATTGGGTAGCCGATCTGTCGCCTATCAAGACTACTACTTCTGATCCGTAAATGAATCTCAAAGTTTCTGGACTAAATAATAACACACAAGTTCTGGGGGTCCTTGCAAAAAGCCCACCACTTCACATGTATGGGCACGTGAGGTGACGTAGTAGAGGATATAAGTGCAATTAAAAGTAATACAGGGCCTACTTGCAAAAAAATTATGTTATAGATGAAAGTTTATGGGCTAAAAATAAAATATAAAAGACCGAGGGGTATACGGCAAAATTACCCAATAAAGGCATCGACCGACAGCTCGGATCCTTCGGTTGGACATGCATCGCTCCCTCCTTGCACAATGACAGTTCGACGATGGATGCAGGAGATGAGATCTCCTTTGAAGATCTGACGATCCTTGATATTCTCATCCAGCGACAACTGCTTGGCCTGGAGGGGTGCTCTCTATCTGATGACAAGGAGGAGCTATGGAAGAACATGGAAGAACTCCTTGCTTTTAAGCTTCGATCAAACCTCCAGGAGAGCTCCTAACACCTGGGAAGTTCACAAGTCCCCCAAAATATTCCAGCCGCTCTTCTGCATTGGCGGATGGTCTCAGAAAGGCCGGGGACCCATTGATGGGATCCTGGTGCTCGGAAGATGATGGGACCTAGTGTTCCTTCAACTAACAAACACTCGACCTAGATGGGTCCTCAAGCGCCCAAACTTGCAGAGTTAGCTCAAAAATACAAAAGCGAAGGCTTGGGGGTTCGAGTTGAGTTAAACGAGCTAAGATGGGGTGTGGCGGAGACTCTTCAACGAACGAAGAAGATGGGAGAGCCGAAATCCATATTCGAGCATGATATGGTTGAGTGAAGATGCATGGAGCAAAGGACAAGTGAAGAGGAACGATATGGGGTGGAAGATAGGTTGAAACATAGTCAGGAAACAGTGAAGAAGGTTACCGGAGCTGAGCTCCGACGAACTTCGAATTTTTGATTTTATGGAGTAAAAGGCAAAATCAACTGAAAATAAAGGCTAAGCTACTCTATTCTAAGTTCTAGGAACGGAAAAAATGCAAAGAGATAGAAGCTCGCCTGACCTGGAAGCAGGGAGCAGAATCCCGCGGTGGAGATGGCTGGTGCAGTTGGATCTGGCTCGATTCACGTCCTTCCTCGCTCGTTGAACTATCGGAGAGCCTCCTGATGTCACCAGGAAGTTCGATCTAGTCTAGGGTTAGGGTTTGGATGATGGAAGAGGGATCAAAGTCAAAATGGGGGTGAATGGAGGTACATGTACAGGTCGTGATTCAAGAGTGGATTCTGCCTAAGGTAGGGATCTATTGACCGATGTTTCATGTGTGCATGAAGAGCAAAGATCAAGGAGCAGAAGTCAAGAAGGAATCTAGGATAAATGGTGAAAAGAATCTCGTGGAATAAATTTAGAAAGTCAACGGTGTAGGCCAGCAAGACGCAGACTTAGCCAAGGGTGGAGAGTTGACTGAGGCCAACTCAGATCGCCCTCCTATTGGTCAACGTAGGTGGGCTACACAACAAAACAGACTGAAAAATCATTATTAATTCAAAATAAACTAATAAATAGTTTTATCAATTTTTGGCTAAAATTTAAAAAATATTTGTTATTTTATGTAGTATATTATGGTGATATTTATTTATTTTTACAAGTTTGATTATTACAGGTTACTTTTTACAAGTATAAGCATAAGTATATTTATATATACATAATGTATTTTATTTCATTTTATTTTATATTTTAGATTTTATTATTTTATGTACATAATTTATATATTTACAACTTATTTGAATTCATATAAATATATATTTATTTTATTTTATTGAAGTAATTTGTGCACTTAAATGAACATGTATA
The DNA here is from genome assembly GCA_037367405.1 of Ottelia alismoides. Taxonomy (NCBI): domain Eukaryota; kingdom Viridiplantae; phylum Streptophyta; class Magnoliopsida; order Alismatales; family Hydrocharitaceae; genus Ottelia; species Ottelia alismoides. Next base: position 377,330 of record JAZKJV010005060.1, on the reverse strand, counting down.
TTTATTATATAGGTGTGTATGTGTATAATTCATCTATGTATCTTTGTACACTTATTTATTTTATTATATTTTTATGGTTTTATTTTGTTCTAATCATGTACATATATTATACACAATATTTAGAAAATTATAAAAAAAAATAAAATCATGAAAATATAAAGAATAAATAAAATGAATATTTTATTCAAGTATAATGTACAATAGGTGTCTGATTTAGCCTAAATTCACGGAGTCTAAAAGTGGTGCCTCACACAAGGCGGAGACAACCGTCGCTGTGACGACTCACGATGAAATCTGGACTAAAGTCAACAATTAACCCACACTAAAGATCAATAAATTAGAAATAATGTGGAAATAAAATTTATTTTTAACTCTGCACAAATGATGTAAAGGGCAAGTATGTAGAGAGTTCGAACACAGGGAGCAAACAGGGTAATTCAAAATAATGTGCACTAGTGAATGTGTGTGTCAAGTGTCTGCAATAAGCAAGCAAAGAAAAGAAGTTTTTGTGGGTTTTTAATTTTTAATTTTTTTTAATTTTTAATTTTGTATTTTGATTTTTAATTTTCTGATTTTTATAATTTTATATTTTATATATTTTTTTATTTTCAATATTGGAATTTAAAAACAATGTAATGAAAGGCAAGATAAAATATTTATAAAAATGTGCAAAAATAACCAAAAATTCAGAAATAAAATGTTTTTGATATTTTTAGGATTTTTTACTGTTTTTGTGATTTTTGGGTATCTTTCAATGTGTTTTTGGTATTTTTAAATACTGAAATAAGGCAAAACAGTGGAAATGTGCTGGCTGTGAGTAAAATGAGAATTAAAATTAGCAAACAGCAACCAAAATTTTTCACACTATTTTTCAACTAAAGAGAACAAAATAGAGAACAAACAGGATCTGAGTTTGTAATTTTTGGAATTTTCTTTGATTTTATATGTTTTTTTTGAAGTTTTTGAGTGTTTTTAAATTTTGTGTTTTTCTTTTGAGATTTTTAATGATTTTTGGACTGACACTAAACTAGGGAATTTTTTGGAATTTTTAGAGGTAATTTACTATTTTTTTGGTATTTTCTAAGCTAAATAGTGAATAAAAAGCATATTTTTGATTTTTAATAAAAATAAAAATAAAAGAAAATCAAAAACTAAAATGTTGGCGTGGTAGAACAAGTGTCCAGGAGCTTAACCCTATTTTTGTGGAATTTTTGGACTTGAAATGAGGCCTTAATTAAATAGAGCAAGACAGGACAAATGAAAGGCCTGGCAGGGACTATACTGCAAATAGATAAAACGATGGGGGCACGCCTGCAATTTTCGCACAAAATTACTACTGAATTAAATAACTTCTGGGCCAAAAACAAATTACAAAATGCGCAAGGCTTTTCCCGCAAAATACCCACCCAAGCACGTGCGATGCACGCGCCAGGGAAGGGCTAGAATGTAATACTACAAAAGCTCGGGGGCCGATTTATAAAAAGTCCAGATAGTTTATAACTGAAATGGAAAGTTGCTGGTCTAAACCTAAATAATACAAAATCCGGGGCCCTTATGCAAAACCGCCAAGATCACATGCGAGGAAGCGCGTGACCTGATGGGGACTCAGATGTAAATATTTAAAAAGCACGGGGGGTCCATGGAAAATATTACAAAGATAAATACTGGCAGAGGAATGTTTCAATACTCTTAATTAAATACAAAAATTGACGGGTTGGATTTGCAAAATACCCAGTCAAAGGCTGATCCCACGGTGGCTGATCGTTCACTTATGACACGTGGCGGCCTAGTAGCTCGCGATGACGGTTCGCATCCTGCGGCCCAGATCAGAAGATGCTGAAGATCGGACGGTCAGGCCCTTGCAAGATCGGATGGCTGCTGCTTCGTCTGGGGTTCTTGTCAATCGGACGGCGGCGAGCAAGGCAGGAAGAACAGGGAGGAGCTCTCGCCGGAGCGAGCTTCTCCTGCGAAGAATGCCCACCTCCGTCAACTGTTGGGGCTCAAAAAGGGACCAGGTGCCTCCTGCAGGACTTCCTAAGGTGTTGGTGACTCCAAAAGGGCCCGGCGGAGGCTGACGGGCGTGCGTGGGGCTGCCGGAGCAAAGGAGCTCCAGGAACCACCTCTTCTTCAAAATAAGTCCCAGGTGTACCTTGAAGCTCGAGACCTGCAACAAAGAGGTTATGCGGGTGCGCGGGCAAAATGCCACGCACCTCCAGATGGCAAGAAACGGGGGAAATGGCAGAATGAGGACTCGCCGGAGTTGCGCTCCGGCGAGGCGATCAATGACGTGATTAGGTGGACGATTTGATGAAGAACGATGGGCGAAATTATCCTAAAGCGACAAGGAACGAGAAGGGGATAAATAGAGGGAAAGAACAGCCTCGATGGCCTGGGGCCAGAGGGTGGTTACCTCGACGGCGAAGCTTCACCGGAGGTTGGAACGCGCGACGATCCGGGTGCTCTCCCGTCGCCTGGAAGCCTGGAGCTCAGAGATGTCACCTCCGGGCACCTTTAGCTCGACCAAGGGGGAGGGATCGTTGGTAATTCGTGGTTCAACCCGGGGAAGGAAGTAGGGGGTTTGTATATGAAGAGTGGCGAGTGCGTGACTTCGAGGGGAAGTCACGGGCACGCGAAGGAGATCTAGGGAGATCTGGAAGGACGGCGATGGAGATGGATCTACAGGGATCAAGTTTCGTGAAGGAGGCGGCAGCAGCGGATGAGCGGCGCGACCTCGAAAAATCCGCCAAAGCGGGGGAAACGAGGCACGCAGAGCTTTAGGGGGTCAAGGACAGGCTGTTGACCCGCCGGTCAACAGTCGGAGGCACCTGGTTGGTCCACGTGGACCAACCAGGAAAAAGATTGGAGAAATGTTTTATTAATTCATTTAAAATTAGAAAACAATCGAATTAAATTATGATTATTTAATAAAAAAATATTCGTTATTTTATGTAGTATTTTATTATGATTTTTTATTAATTTTATGAGGTGTATTTTTATAAGTTCCATTTTTAGCTCTATATAGGTATATTACCTATGTATTTTAGTATTTTATTTGTATTTTGTATATTTTTCTTTTATTATTTTTATTTAGTATTTTATAAAATTATAAAATACTTTTATACACTTAATTATATTTTTATTTTATTTTATTGATTTATTTTGTATATTTAATAAAATATAAATAGGTATTATGTAGGTATGGGTATAGGTAGTATACCTATGTATTCTTTATACAAGTATTTTTATTTTGTATTTTCTTTGCATTTTTATTCTGATTTTAATGCACATATATATTATAAGTAATATTTACAACATTATAAAAATATAAAAATATAAAAATAATGAATAAATAATAAATTGAATATTTTATTCTGTACAATGTACAATGTGGGTCCAAAACTCAACTTTCAAACCGTAGCTCCGCCAAATGCGAAACCACCGCCATAAAATAGCTTATTTTCTTCTATATACAATTAAAGGTGAGTATGCTGCATTTGGAGTTGTCAGTTGTGAGATACGGGTCTGGGAAGTTGGCATTCTGGATTTTTATTCAGACCATAACTTTTTATCTGTATATTATTTTTCTGTGAAATCAATTTTGTATTTTTCTATATAAAATTATCTACAACTTTCATGTACAAAGTTTCTTTATTTGATGTATAAAAAGTGAAACCAAAAATAGGTCCCAAAATGAATAAAGAATGAATAGAATGTATAGGTATTTTATCTGTATTTCTGACCTTATCTCCCCCTACTTTATTCCTTGTCGACCTATTCATCAAGATGCCTAGGTCTCGGGGTTTCGGGTCATAAAATATTTACAATATTTTATTCTTTTTCTTTTCTTATTTATTCTATAATTTTGGCCTTAAATACAGTATTTTATACACTAATATGATGCACATGCATGAATGTTAAGATGATGATATTAATGATATTTATAGGCATTTGCTAGGGTTTTAGGTGCCAAAATGATAGAATAAAGATGATGAAATGTGGATTCATCATCCCCCTATACTTTACCTTTGCTAGTCCCTAGCAAACACTTATGCAATAAGTGCAAAAAGAAAAAGAAAGAAAAGAAAAGGAAGAACTTGGATTTTATTTGATTATCAAACTTGTCTTCACAAAATCAAAGTTTGGAGCTTAAGTCGGACCTTTGGAATTTTAGTGCGGGCGGAACCTTATTGAGAACCTTGTTTGAAATCCAACAGTCCCTGAGAATCCCAAAACTCTGTCCAAGTCTCCTCAATAGCCAGGTCAGAAATACTTCAACTCATACGCAAACTCTTACGACTATGAATCTGACTCGTACAGTGTAAGTGATGGGGGCTCTCCCCAACTAGAATAGCAAAGAAACTGACTTCTCCAGTACAACAACCCAATGATTCCCCAATCCAATAACTCCATCCTCGAGGAGCGGGGTATTCCCTTCTAAGTTCAAGTGGCAACCAGCTCAAGAGGAGGGGTGAAGAGAAGAATGGACGGTAGCCAGTGTAGCTACCTATCCTGGGATGCAAGACCAGTGTAGTCGAGTCATCCTGTTGCAGGCTCACATGATATGACTTTGGAACTCAAGCTTGCTTATTGACTTTGTACATACTTGCAGGCTTTTTTTATTTTTCTACATGCCTGAACTTTTTTCTTTTTTTTTCCTTTTTTTTTGAATACTATATACAGCATCATTTACATAAGGAGTTTTTCCTCTTGAGCCAGTAGACTATCCCTCTTTTGAAGCTTTATCGCAACCCACAGCCTCCTGTCTTTAGACTTCCTAATCACTGGACGGGTTGGGGTGCACTTCCCTCCCTAGAGGAGGACAAATGTTTCCACTTGTGTGTGTCTCATACCGGCAAATCCAATCCCCTCACCACTCCAACTGAGTTGAGCCATGTGAAAGGTGCATGTGTCCAAGTTAGGTCATTATCAACAAGAGTCGTGCGTGTGCTTCGAAATACTCTACTTAGGCAGTCAAGAATCCATTGAACCAAGTCCCGTGATCCTCAAAGAATTAAGTCAACTAGACCTGAAGTACCTCAAACCCAGTTCCTATAAGGTTCCTGTTATTAGGTAGATTTTAAGGTCCAATCAAGCTCCAATCTTCGGATTTTACTTAGACTCGTTCAACTATCAAACTCGATCCGAAAAATGCAAATGCTTATGCAATGCGATGCAGAAAATATTTTTGTGATGCAATTTTCAAAGATTTTGAACTTTTTATGAATTTTTGAAAATATGATGATGATGCATATGCAGATGCAAATTTTTTTGTATTTTTCAAAGAAATTTTTCAGATGTTTTTGGATTTTAGTTTTGCAAATGTTTTTGGGAATTTTTTTGAAAAGAAAGAGTTTTGGCTGAAAACTGGGTTAAAATATGTACACGGGAGTGCTTCTTTATATATAAAAGAAGTGGATTTTAGAATTTACAGGGTAAGTGATCGATTTTATACATATATAGTGGATTTTGGTGAGATGTATGTATTCCTCAAACTTATTTGACACAAGCTTTTCACACAATTTTCGAAAACTAGTCCAAAATAATTTTTACAAACATTTTCACAAACATGTACACACATTTGAAAATCATTTTGCAAAGGTTTTCAAAACAGTATAGATAGATTTTTCAAAAAATTTTGCAACCATTTTTCAAACCATTTACAAATCATTTTTCAAACATTTTATTTCACACAAAGAAAAGAAATTTTACAAAACACAGATTTTTCACAGGTTGAAAACATGTAACAAAATATTTTCAAAATAGTTTTCAATAGATGTTCACAAAGATTTTCAAACTATTTTTCAAACATTTTGTAAAAAAAACATTTTCACCTGATTTATTAATCAGTAGATACAAAAAGAATTTGAGGAATAACCACATCTTTTTATTAAGACTTTTTAATGAATTTTAAAGAATTATTAGACATATTATTAGGAAAATACAAAAGTACGAGTTATGGCTAAAGTATATACATAGTATATACGACCCCCCTATACTTAGCTTGAGCTATGTCCTCATAGATCGGAGAGAAAAGAGAAGACATAACTCGTACTAAGTGTAGGCAAGCCTAAAGAATAAAGAAATACAAAGATAAATGAACGAATGAGAAGTTGACCGTCCCCCCTATACTTAGGATCAAATAATCCTAAGTATAGAAGACTGTGCACAAAGCAGGGAGGGTCAAGGGTGGGAATGAGCAGATCGTACTCAGATTGTCTCCCCCTATACTTAGGGTAAGATATCCCTAAGTATAGACAAGAAGAGGAGACAATGGAGAGGATCACAAAGAATAGAGAAACTAGGGGCGCACACCCCCCTATACTTAGGACAAAGTACGTCCTAAGTATAGAAAACTATCTACAAGGGCGGCACCTTTTTGATAGATAAAGAAGAAAGAAAAGGAAAATAAGAAAAGAAGAACAGAAGAAAAGATATCTGACAATGGGAGGAGAGATCGTGAGAATGTACACATCGCTCCCCCTATACTTAGGTAAAAGACGCCCTAAGTATAGGCAACAACAGGAGTGATGACACGAAACGAAGAATGAACACTCAACTCGTCTACCCCTCCTATACGTAGGACAAAGTACGTCCTAAGCAAGGCAAACACGAGAAATGGGTAGACGAGCAAAAACGGGAGATGGAAAGAGAGTCACGGGATAGAATCTACAACATAAATGGGTGATCATCAGAAGGTGGAAAGCAAACCTTCTTGCGGGACCGTTGAGGGATAGATCTGACATGATGTATGTCGACATCGGGGTCCACAGTGGATGGAGGCCGATCAGGGTCGACACGGTGAAGGCCCTCAGTGGAATCAAAACGGAAAGGGACGAACTGATCGATGGAAGCAGTCTGGCTCGGTTCTCCCTTGGTGGTCCTATGGTGTGAAGGCACAGACTGGTGAGTGGAAGAAGTACGACTAGGTCCAGCCTTGGAAGTCTCGCCGATATCAAAGTGAAACGGGACAAACTCACTATCCTCGGAAGAAGTGTAATCAGATTCGTCCTGTGAGGGATCGTCCAGGTCAAAGTCAAAAGGAACGAAATCATCAGTGGAAGTATACGAACTCAGATCGTCCTCAAGACTCTCACCTGAATCCTTGTCTTCAACAAGAGGTCTGAATTTATCAAAATAAATGGCAGCATCATAACCGACCTCAATCATCTTCACTTGTGAAGGGCCAGGAACGGATTTATTAGTGGAAGTAGTCAAAACGGGTCCGTCCTGTCTAGTCTTACTCAGGTCATTTATTTCCTTATGAGGTCTCTCAAAATAATGGGCAACATCATAAACATCCTCAATTATTTTGGTATCTGCCCCCCGCTCAAATGGTTCAATCACATAAATACTCTGGATCTCATCAACACATCGCCACACACCAGGAGGAGGATTAGTGAGGTCCATGCTTTCCGATTTCCTCCCCTTTCGGGGGATCCGTCGGGTCTCATCAGGGATCGCTAAGGAAGTCTCTCTAGTAGCATCAGGTAGGTCACAGGCCTCAGAGTCAGCTATGATCGGTGAAGGTGCATCAGGTGCGGGTCTCTAGTCAACTGTGGGTGCAGTGATCGCCACTTCGCTCCTGTCAACAGGATGGAAGCGAACCTCTCCTGATCCATAATCAATAACGACCCTCGCAGAGGCGAGGAATGGTCGTCCCAGGATGATTGGAGATGGCTCCCCTGTGGAGTTCTCCATGGGCAACACGACAAAATCAACATTGTGGCTCGTGCCCTGAATAGAAATGACGGTGTTTTCAAGGATACCCTTCGACCTCTTGATTGATCCATCAGCAAACTGAACGATCATCCTGGTTTTCTTGAGAGGCCCTAAGTGAAGAGACTGTACCAGCGAGAAGGGTAATATGCTAATCGAAGCACCGCCGTCTAGGAGAGTGCGATCACATGTATGATCAGAGATGGTGCAAGTGATGAAAGGTGTAGCTGTGTTCTTCTTCTTGGGGATGGGACGGTGTGTGATGGCGAGGGCAGTGGCCATGGTCAGAATGTGACGCTCATATCTGCTCCTCCGCTTTCTCTTCTTGGGAAGAGGAGCAGACATATGGGTCATGGCCTGCTGAAGTGGGGCACGGATAATCTCATGAATAGTAGCCACCACTTCGGGTTCAGATAACATTTTTTTGAATTTTTGGACTTCCTCCATACAAGGGAGGAAGTCGAAATCAGTGTATACACGAGGCATGCTAAGAGCAGTCTGTACAACGGCATCCTCGGGGTCAAAGGTGGGACTGGGTGTGAATGCATGTGTGGTCCAAGGTTCTGGCAAGTGGACTCTCTCCTCAAAATATTGATCAACCAAGTGTCTCCCAAAATCTTTTTGTATTTTTACATTTTTCTCATTTTTTTGTATTTTTGGCGATTGCAAGCTCCCATGATCACCTACAAGTAAATCCGAATCCCCGACGGAAGGAGCATTAATCTGATTATTCCTCAAGATAGCAAGATTATCATTCAACAAATCAATGCGCTTTGTTATCCGATTCAAGATATCGCTCATAGAGATCGAGGGAGGTGACTCCATCAGGTCAGACTCAGGTGGATGTGAAGGTGGAGATGGATAATACACATGCGGGGTGGATGTGGGTAGAAGTCCGAGTCATGATACTGTGGCTGAGGCGGGTATGTACAAAGATCAGAAAAAATAGGAGGAGGATCCTCCTGATAAAAGGGAGGTGGATCGGCTGGAGCGAGCGAGGGGTCCGCAAAGTCCGGATAAAATGCGCTCCAGGGATCCATCTCAAAATCAAAAGGAAATGATTCAGGGGAGCACGTCGATCAAATCAAGAGAGTGAAGAAAAGGGTGCAAATGCGCAGAGGAGATCTAGGACACACAAAAACAATCACAGACAAAAATGAAACAAGACAAACCCTCAATTCACCTACTCAACTCGGTAGAGACCGTAAAATGCGGTCTTTTAATCTTGTCTGTTTTAGAGTTAGGTGAGAAGTCAAAGAATTTCACACACACTTAGGGGGCTTGAGAGGATTTGGGCACTAATCCTTAAGGTGTGCGCGAGCAAATAAAAGCGAAGACAATGAGGGGATTACTCGCCCAAATACAAGATTTTCTTTTTGATTGATTTTAGGGTCGAGTAAAATTAGCAGTCCCAATTTTATTGATTGTCACTTTTTTTGGATTTTTAATAAAAATGCACGAGCCTAAGGAGGAGTCGATTCCTTTAAGCACCTAGGTAATCAAAATCAGAGGTAAAGGAGCGGGAAAGCAATGCAAGCGGCAAAAACGATGATGAATGCTAAAACGTAAATGCTTACCTTGCCTCCAGCACTCTACATGCAAGGATGCTCAGCAGAATTGAAACCTATCTATATGCAAATGCAAAAGCCGATGAAATCGCCCTAAGTTTCAGAAATTGCTATTAGCGGGAAGCACCACAAGTCGACCACCAATCCTCAACCCTAGAGTCCGATCTAGGCTCACCCCTCCTCTGCTCAACACACTTGAGTTTAGGAGAAAGCGCTTTGCGGGGAGAGCTCGCGGCGCGACGGATTGAAGGTGATGGTCAACTGTTTAAAATTTGACTACGTCCAAACGAGACTATAGGTGCATGCAAAATATTAAGTGTTTGGCCTTAGTCTATCGCAAGCAATCCTAAAGCTAAGGGCTCAATCACACAAAATAACTAAAATCGGAAAACAAAACAAAATAAAAGAATGCGAAGGAAAACGCGAGAAAAGCCGCGGCGAGCCCCCAAGTGAATAATCACTTGGAAATTAGGCTCGCAAGAGTCCAAATGTCCGGGGGTACCTGTATTATTACAAATTAATAGTGGTCTCTCTCTCTCAAAAATTACAAAAATAAATGCAGGAAATAAATTCTACAACTAAAGTAGAGCTCGGTCTTCAAAATTTCCTCTTCGTCTCCTCGGTGCTTCGGCTGGCAGATGCCGGCTTCACGTGGGTGCGTAGGCACCTAGGGTGGAGCGCCTCCCTCGATCCGCGGTACCTTGCAAAAAGTCAACAAAGAAGAGGGATTAGACAACTCAAAAGATATATCAAATAAAGAAAACAAAATAAAACAAACAGAAATAAAAGCCGCAAAGGTACACAAATGATCACAACACGAAGCAAAAACTCGAACTACGCACTGTTGCTCCCCGGCAACGGCGCCATTTGATTTAGCCTAAATTCACGGAGTCTAAAAGTGGTGCCTCACACAAGGAGGAGACAACCGTCGCTGTGACGACTCACGATGAAATCTGGACTAAAGTCAACAATTAACCCACACTAAAGATCAATAAATTAGAAATAATGTGGAGTTAAAATTTATTTTTAACTCTGCACAAATGATGTAAAGGGCAAGTATGCAGAGAGTTCGAACACAGGGAGCAAACAGGATAATTCAAAATAATGTGCACTAGTGAATGTGTGTGTCAAGTGTCTACAATAAGCAAGCAAAGAAAAGAAGTTTTGTGGGTTTTAAATTTTTAATTTTTTTTAATTTTTAATTTTGTATTTTGATTTTTAATTTTCTGATTTTTATAATTTTATATTTTATATATATTTTTTATTTTCAATATTGGAATTTAAAAACAATGTAATGAAAGGCAAGATAAAATATTTATAAAAATGTGCAAAAATAACCAAAAATTTAGAGATAAAATGTTTTTGATATTTTTAGGATTTTTTACTGTGTTTGTGATTTTTGGGTATCTTTCAATGTGTTTTTGGTATTTTTAAATACTGAAATAAGGCAAAACAGTGGAAATGTGCTGGCTGTGAGTAAAATGAGAATTAAAATTAGCAAACAGCAACCAAAATTTTTCACACTATTTTTCAACTAAAGAGAACAAAATAGAGAACAAACAGGACCTGAGTTTGTAATTTTTGGAATTTTCTTTGATTTTATATATTTTTTTTGAAGTTTTTGAGTGTTTTTAAATTTTTAGTGTTTTTCTTTTGAGATTTTTAATGATTTTTGGACTGACACTAAAATATAGTAAAATAGACACTAGGGATTTTTTTTGCCATTTTTAGAGGTAATTTACTATTTTTTGGTATTTTCTAAGCTAAACAGTTAATAAAAAGCATATTTTTGATTTTTAATAAAAATAAAAATAAAAGAAAATCAAAAACTAAAATGTTGGCGTGGTAGAACAAGTATCCAGGAGCTTAACCCTATTTTTGTGGAATTTTTGGACTTGAAATGAGGCCTTAATTAAATAGAGCAAGACAGGACAAATGAAAGGCCTGGCAGGGACTATACTGCAAATAGATAAAACGATGGGGGCACGCCTGCAATTTTCGCACAAAATTACTACTGAATTAAATAACTTCTGGGCCAAAAAAAATTACAAAATACGTAAGGCTTTTCCCGCAAAATACCCACCCAAGCACGTGCGATGCACGCGCCGGGGAAGGGCTAGAATGTAATACTACAAAAGCTCGGGGGCCGATTTATAAAAAGTCCATATAGTTTATAACTGAAATGGAAAGTTGCTGGTCTAAACCTAAATAATACAAAATCCGGGGCCCTTATGCAAAACCGCCAAGATCACGTGCGAGGAAGCGCATGACCTGACGGGGACTCAGATGTAAATATTTAAAAAGCACGGGGGGCCACGGAAAATATTACAAAGATAAATACTGGCAGAGGAATGTCTCAGTACTCTTAATTAAATACAAAAATTGACGGGTTGGATTTGCAAAATACCCAGTCAAAGGCTGATCCCACGGTGGCTGATCGTTCACTTATGACACGTGGCGGCCTAGCAGCTCGCGATGACGGTTCGCATCCTGCGGCCCAGAGCAGAAGATGCTGAAGATCGGACGGTCGTGCCCTTGCAAGATCGGATGGTTGCTGCTTGATTAAGCCAAAAATAGGTGGTCTTAAGTTCAGCACAAAGCGTGAACGCAGTCGGTGTATTGACCACACTGAATCTGACTAAAATCAACAATTAACCCACACTAAGATCAACAAATTAGAAACAATGTGGAGTTAAAATTTATTTTTAACTCTGCACAAATGGTGTAAAGGGCAAGTATGCAGAGAGTTCGAACATAGGGAGCAAACAGTGTAGTCCAAGCAAATGAATGCTAAAGTGTGTGAGTGTGTGAGTGTCTACACTAAGCAAGCAAAGGAATTTTTGTGGGTTTTTAATTTTTAATTTTTTAATTTTTTTTTAATTTTTAATTTTGTATTTGATTTTTAATTTTCTGATTTTTATATTTTATATTTTATATTTTTTTATTTTTCTTTTTCAATATTGGAAAGTAAAGGCAATATAATAAAAGGCAAGGTAGAATATTTATAAAATGGTGCAAAAATAATCAAAAATTCAGGAATAAAATGTTTTTGGTCTTTTTAGGGTTTTTACTGTTTTTGTGATTTTTGAGGGTTTTTCAAGATGTTTTTGGGATTTTTAAATACTGAAATAAAACTAAACAGTGGAAAAGAGGCTGGCTGTGACAGAAATAGGAATGAAAAATAGCAAACAGTAGCTCAAAACTTTCACACTATTTTTCAAATAAAAAGGATAAAATGAGGAACAAACAGGAATTGAGTTTATATTTTTTGGATTTTTCTACTATTTTATATATTTTTTTTGAAGTTTTTAAGTGTTTTTAGATTTTTAGTGTTTTTCTTTTGAAATTTTTAATGATTTTTGGACTGATACTAAAATAGGATAAAATAGACACTAGGTGATTTTTTGGGATTTTTTGGAGGTGTTTTAATATTTTTTTGGTATTTTCTAAGGTAAACAGTACACAAAAAGGCTGTTTTTGATTTTTAATAAATATTAAAATAAAATAAAATCAAAAACTAAATAGGTGGCGTTAAAGTACACTTATCCAGAAACTTAAACCTATTTTTGTGGAATTTTTGGAGCTAAAATGATCAATCAAATAAATCCAACAAACATCCAAACATTAAACAGTCCTGGCAGGGGTAGAAATGCAATATTCAAAACTTCCAGGGGCATACATGCAATTTCCACAAAAATATTGAACTTAATATTCAATTTCTAGAACCAAAATATAAATACAAAATCCGCTGGGGCACGCCTACAAATTACCCACCAGGGCGCGTGACTTGCACGCGCCTGGGAGGGACTGGAGTGCAATATCACAAAAGTCTGGGGGTTAACATGCAAAATACCCAGAAATATTACACGTGCTATGAAAGTTTTAGGGCTAAAACGAAATACACAAACGCACGGGGGCTCCTCTGCAAAATGCCCACCACCTCACGTGTACAGGTCACGTGAGGTGACGTGGCGAGGGACCAAAACGCAAGTAAACAAAGCCTAGGGGTTGTTTTGCAAATATTACAAAGTATTTTAAACTACAGACGAAAGTTTATAGACTAAATATTAAATACAAAAATGGCGAGGGTGTAGATGCAAAATACCCTCGCTCCTGCGCTCCGATGATGACGCGTGGCGCGCATCCAACGGCTGGACGACGAGGCGCGATCCAGCGGCTGGGAGCGCTCCACTTATCCACGTGGCGTGTCCTGGGCGCGCGATGACGGTTCGGCACGTGCGGCTGAGATTAGATCCTCCTGAGTTGATCTGACGGTCGAGGCTGAGGAAGATCCAACGGCCGCTGCTTGATCTGGAGCTGCGGCTCGATCGGACGGCGGAGAAGCAGGGAGGAAGAACGGGGAAGAAGGCCGGCGAAGGCGAACTTCCCCGACTCCGATCTCGCGTCTCCGGCGATGAATGTGCTTCAAAATGGCCGTGGAGACTCCTGGGGTCGTCGGCTACCTCCTGGGGGCTTCAAAATGCCTCGGCGACGGCCAAGGTGCTCAGGCGAAGGTGGCGGAGCGGGAGAGCTCGGCTGAGGTCCGGCGAGCCTCAAAATCGCTCCCAGGCGCGATTCAACGTGCGTTGACCCTGCAAAAAGAGTTAGAAGGTCCAGGGCAAAGTGCCTGGACCTTTGGTGGACCTAAACGAAGCGCGAGGTGGAATGGACGTTGGTGGCCGGAGTTGCGCTCCGGCGAGGACGTGTGATCGGGTGATTTAAGCGATGGATCTTTGATTTTTTTGGGGGTTTTTAAAGCCTAAGCTAACAGGAACGAAATGCAATAAAGAAATGGCGGAGTGGAAGCCCTCGATGGCCGGAGCCAGAGGAAAAAGACTACCTCGACGCCGGCGGTTGGCGGAGGTGCTGGAGGCTCCCTCGACCTCGGACGCCCTGGCTGAGAGGCTCGTGGCGGAGCTGTCACCTCCGGCAAGACCTGGAGCACAAGAGAGGCGGAGAGGGGTGGACCAAGGGGACTCAAAATCGATTTGAAAATGGGGGGTTGGTTTTATTGGGTTTGACCCGAGGTGACGAGGGTGGAAAGAACGAGGTGGCTGACCCGATTCAGAAGCTCTCAGCCCAAGATGATCCTTGTGCGAGCAAGAGGGATGGTAGGTGAAGATTTTTGCAGAAGGAATCGAGCTCAAAGGGTGCAAGTTCATGCCTCGAAAAAAAATGGAGAAGATGGGTCAAACGCCGGTTCTGACAGACGCACATGGGTGAAGGGCAGGCAGTTGACCAGAGTCAACAAGGACCGCCCCCTGGTTGGTCCACGTGGACCAACCAGGAAAAACCCTGCTGAAATGTTTTAATAATTCATTTAAAAATAGAAAAAGGCTGAATTAAATAAAAGTTATAAAATAAAAAATGTTCAAAATTTTATGTAGTATTTAATTCTGATTTTTATTTATTTTTATGACTTGTATTTTATAAGTTACCTTTTTAACCCTATATAGGTATAATACCTATGTATTTTAATATTTTATTTTTATTTTGGTATTTTCAATTTTATTCTTTTTGTTTATTATTTTCTAAAATTATAAAATACTTTTAGATACATAAATCTATTTTTCTTTTATTTTTCTGATATGTTTTGTGTATTTAATAAAATACAAGTAGTAATATTATAGGTATGTGTATAGGTATTATACCTGGTAATGTATATACAAGTATTCTTATTTTGATTTTTATTTACATTTTTATTCTGATTTTAATGCACATAATTATTATAAGTAATATTTACAAAATTATGAAAATATAAAAATGAATAAATAATGAATAAAGAATAAATTGAATATTTTATTCAGTACAAGTGTACAATAGGGGTCCAAAAGCCAATTTTCAAACCGTAGCTCCGCCAAATGCGAAACCACTGCCACTGGATAGATTATTTTATTCTATATACAAATAAAGGTGAGTTTGATGCATTTGGAGTTGTCGTTTGTGAGATACGGGTCTGGGAAGTTGGGATTTTGGATTCTTATTCAGACCATATCTTTTTGTCTGTACATGACTTTTCTGTGAAATCAATTTTGTCTTTTTCTTTATTAATTTATCTACAACTTTTATGTACAAAGTTTCTTTATTTGATGTATACAAAGTGGAACCAAAAATAGGTCTCAAAATGAATAAAGAATGAGTAGAAAGTATAGGTGTTTTATCTGTGTTTCTGACCTTATCTCCCCCTACTTTCTTCCTTGTCGACCCATTCGTCAAGATGCCTAGGTCTCGGGGGTTTTGGGTCATAAAATATTTATAATATTTTATTCTTTTTCTTTTCTTTATTTATTCTATAATTTTGGCCTTAATTACAGTGATTTATACACAATCTGAATGTACATGCATGGATGCTAAGATGATGGTTTTAAGGCTATTTAAAGGCATTTGCTAGGGTTTTTGGTGCCAAAATGATAGAATAAAGATGATGAAATGTGGATTCATCATCCCCCTATACTTTACCTTTGCTAGTCCCTAGCAAACACTTATGCAATAAGTGCAAAAAGAGAAGAAAGAAAAGAAAAAGAAGAACTTGGATTTTATTTGATTATCAAACTTGTCTTCGCAAAATCAAAGTTTGGAGCTTAAGTCGGACCTTTGGAATTTTAGTGCGGGCGGAACCTTAGTGAGAACCGTGTTTGAAATCCAACAGTCCTTGAGAATCCCGAAACTCTGTCCAAGTCTCCTCAATAGCCAGGTCAGAAATACTTCAACTCATACGCAAACTCTTACGACTATGAATCTGACTTGTACAGTGTAAGTGATGGTGGCTCTCCCCAACTAGAATGACAAAGAAATTGACTTCTCCAGTACGACAACCCAATGATTCCCCAATCCAGCAACTCCATCCTCGAGGAGCGGGGTATTCCCTTCTAAGTTCAAGTGGCAACCAGCTCAAGAGGAGGGGGTGACGGGAAGAATGGACGGTAGCCAGTGTAGCTACCTATCCCTGGATGCAAGACCAGTGTAGTCAAGTCATCCTGCTGCAGGCTCACATGATATGACTTTGGAACTCAAGCTTGCTTATTGACTTTGTACATACTTGCAGGCTTTTTATTTTTGTACATGCCTGAACATTTTTTTTTTCGAATACTATATACAGCAGCATTTACATAAGGAGTTTTTCCTCTTGAGCCAGTAGACTATCCCTCTTTTGAAGCTTTATCGCAACCCACAGCCTCCTGTCTTTAGACTTCCTAATCACTGGACGGATTGGGGTGCACTTCCCTCCCTAGAAGAGGACAAATGTTTCCACTTGTGTGCGTCTCGTACCGGCAAATCCAATCCCCTCACCACTCCAACTGAGTTGAGCCATGTGAAAGGTGCAGGTGTCCAAGTAAGGTCATTATCAACAAGAGTCGTGCGTGTGCTCCGAAATACTCTACTTAGGCAGTCAAGAATCCATTGAACTAAGTCCCGTGATCCTCAAAGAATTAAGTCAACTAGACCTGAAGTACCTCAAATCCAGTTCCTACAAGGTTCCTGTTATTAGGTAGATTATAAGGTCCAATCAAGCTCCAATCTCCGGATTTTACTTAGACTTGTTCAATTGTCAAACTCGATCCGAAAAATGCTCATGCCATGCTATGCAGAAAATATTTTTGTGATGCAATTTTCAAAGATTTTGAACTTTTTATGGATTTTTGAAAATATGATGCATGCAGATGCATTTTTTGTGTTTTTCAAAGAGATTTTTCAAATGTTTTTGGATTTTAATTTTGCAAATGTTTTTGGGGATTTTTGAAAACAAAAAGTTTTGGCTGAAAACTAGGTGAAAATATGTACACTGGAGTGCTTCTTATATATACAAGAAGTGGACTTTAGAATTTACAAGGGTAAGTGGTCAATTTTATACAGATATACATAAGATAGATTTTTGTGTGATGTGAATATTCCTCAAACTTATTTGACACAAGCTTTTCACACAATTTTTGAAAACTATAGTCCAAAATAGTTTTTACAAACATTTTACACACATTTGAAAATCATTTTGCAAAGGCTTTCAAAACAGTATATATAGGTTTTTCAAATCAATTTTGCAACCATTTTTCAAACCATTTGCAAATCATTTTTCAAACATTTTTATTTCACACAAAGAAAAGAAATTTTGCAATCCACACAATTTCACACAGGTTGAAAACATGAAACAAAATATTTTCAAAATAGTTTTCAATAGATGTTCACAAAGATTTTCAAACTATTTTTCAAACATTTTGCAAAAAACATTTTCACCTGATTCATTAATCAGTAAATACAAAAATAGTCTGAGGAATAACCACATCTTTTTATTAAGGATTCTTAATGAATTTTAAAGAATTATTAGCTATATTATTGAGAAAATACGAAAGTACGAGTTATGGCTAAAGTATATACACAGTATATACGACCCCCCTATACTTAGCTTGAGCTATGTCCTCATAGATCGGAGAGAAAAGAGAAGACATAACTCGTACTAAGTATAGACAAGTCTAAATAATAAAGGAATAAATGAATGAAGGAATCAACGAATGAGAAGTTGACCGTCCCCCCTATACTTAGGATTAAATAATCCTAAGTATAGCAGACTGTACACAACGCAGGGAGGGTCAAGGGTGGGAATGAACAGATCGTACTCAGATTGTCTCCCCCTATACTTAGGGTAAGATATCCCTAAGTATAGACAAAAGAGGAGACAAGGGAGAGGATCGAAAAGAATAGAAAAACTCGGGGTGCCAACCCCCCTATACTTAGGACAAAGTACGTCCTAAGTATGGAAAACTGTCTACAAGGGCGGCACCTTTTGATAGATAAAGAGAATAGAAAAGGAAAAGAAGAAAAGAAGAAAAGAAGACAATAAATCAACGGAAACAGAGTGATATGAACAGATGGATCTGTACAGCGGAAGATAGAATTGATCACCATGTATGAGATGTAGATGATGAGAATCAAAGGACACATCTCATACCAGAAGAATGGGGGCAACGTCAATGGTCGGCGGATCATGATCAAGATATAATTTCAAGCGTTGACCATTGACGCGGAAGGTAGAGGAAGATGACGGTTCGGATATGTCGATGCTGTCATTGTCATGTACCTTCCTGACTACATACGGTCCTTTCCACTTGCTCTGCAATTTCCCTGGAAATAACTTGAGCCTTGAATCGAACAACCATACTCTCTGATCTGGCTCAAACTGTTTATGGCTGATATGCGAATCATGCCATGTCTTCACTTTTTCTTTGTATTGTAGGCTGTTGGAGAAGGCTGTATCTCTCAATTCCTCCAGGGCTGCCAATTCTGCTCTTCTCTGGTCTCCTATACTCTCGGGATCTAAGAGTAACTCAGTAACTGCCCAAAAAGATTTATGCTTGATTTCCACTGGCAAATGGCACGGCTTGCCATAGACGAGACGAAAGGGAGATGTCCCTAATGGATTCTTGAAAGATGTCCGATAGGCCCACAGGACCGAGTCCAAAAGCTGTGACCAATCCTTTCGGTCTGGGCGGACAACTTTCTGCAAGATAGTCTTTATCTCCCTGTTCGATACTTCGGCAAGACCATTAGTCTGAGGGTGATAAGGTGTGGCAACCCGATGGTCAATGCCGAACTCGTCTGCAAGGGCCCTGACTTTGTCATTGATGAAGTGAGACCCCCCGTCTGAAATCAAGACTCTAGGTACTCCGAACCGTGAAATGATATTTTTCCTCAAAAATTTGCAAACAGTTTTAGCATCTGCGGCTCGGGCGGGGATGGCCTCAACCCATCGGCTGACATAATCCACAGCGAGCAAAATATGCTCGAATCCCTGACTCTTAGGAAATGGGCCCATGAAATCAATCCCCCATGCATCAAAAACCTCACAGAAGTGAATGGATTGCATGGGCATCATGTCTCTCTGTCCGCAGGTTCCCATTTTCTGACAGTCAGTACATCTCTTCACGAACTCATCAGAATCCTTGAAGAGAGTAGGCCACCATAGGCCGGATTGAAGCACCTTTTGTGCTGTCCTTTTTCCAGAATGATGTCCTCCTGCCTCAAGCTTGTGGCAGTATGTGAGGACGCTATGCTGCTCTTCTTGAGGAATGCACCTCCTCCAGATACTATCCCCTCCTTCATGATAAAGGACGGGATCCTCCCAATGGTAAAACTTGGCCTTAGCTAGGAAGGTCTCAAGTTTCTGCCTGGGCCAACCCTGAGGGACTGTCTTGGCAACAAGATAGTTTACAAAGTCAGCATACCATGGGAGTGAGGTGACAGCCAAGATCGCCTCATCTGGAAATGTCTCTGTGATAGGTGCGCCGGGCTCAGATTCCTCAAGATTCTCCAATCTGGAGAGATGATCCGCCACCACATTCTTGACTCCAGGCTTATCCTTAATTTCAATATCAAATTCCTGGAGTAGAAGGATCCATCTGGTGAGACGTGCTTTGGCATCCTTCTTAGCCATTAAGTACCGGATGGCGGTGTGATCTGTGTAAATGGTTACTCTAGATCCGAGAATATATGATCTATACTTATCAAGAGCGAAGACTACGGCCAGCATCTCTTTCTCAGTCACAGTGTAATTCCGCTGCGCGGCATCCAAAGTCCGGCTGGCGTAGTGAATGGCAAAGGGTAAACCATCCCTCCTCTGTCCAAGCACAGCCCCAACGGCAAAATCTGAAGCATCCGTCATGATCTCGAATGGAAGAGACCAATCGGGTGGCTGAAGGACAGGAGCTGAAACAACCATATTTTTCAGAGTCTCAAAAGATTCAAGACACATCATTAACAATAAACTCGGTGTCTTTGGTGAGCAAGTCAGTGAGCGGTCGGGCAATTCGACTGAAGTCCTGAATGAACCGTCGGTAGAAACCGACATGCCCCAGAAAAGACCGTAACTGACGCAAATTGGACGGCGGGTTGAGTTTCTTGATGATGTCCACCTTAGCCGGATCGACCTCCATGCCCCTGTTGGAGACGATATGACCAAGGACCGTCCCTTGAGTCATCATGAAATGACTCTTCTCCCAGGATAAGACAAGATTGACCTCTATGCAGCGCTTCAGCACACGGTCTAGGCAGTCAAGACAAGCATCAAACCCGTCGCCATAGACCGAGAAGTCATCCATGAAGACCTCTAAACAGTCACCCACCATGTCCGAGAAGATGGACAACATGCACCTTTGGAATGTCGCCGGAGCGTTACATAGACCAAAGGGCATCCGTCTGAAAGCATAGGTCCCAAACGGACAGGTGAATGTCGTTTTCTCCTGGTCTTCGGGCGCAATGGCCACTTGATTATATCCAGAGTACCCATCAAGAAAGCAATAATGACTCTTCCCGGCTAGCCGCTCGATAATCTGATCAATAAATGGTAGCGGGAAGTGATCCTTCTTGGTGGCCTCATTCAATCGTCTGTAGTCCACACAGACCCTCCAAGAAGTTGGTACTCTGGTAGCGATCTCCTCTCCGGACTCATTGACAACTGTAGTGATACCCGTCTTCTTGGGTACCACATGGAGTGGACTAACCCATTTGGAGTCGGAGATGGGATAGATGAAATCAGCGCTCCACCACTTGGAAATTTCTTTCATGACTACGTCTCGAAGATTCGGGTTCAACCGTCGTTGGAACTCACGCGACGGCTTAGCGTTATCTTCAAGATAGATGTGGTGAGAGCAAAGCTTTGGGCTCAGCCCCTGGAGATCAGCTATACTCCAACCGATTGCCTTGCGGTTTCTTTCAAGAACCTCCATCAGACGAGATTCTTGTTCTCCAGTCAAATCTGCTGAGATAATGACTGGGTGCATTTCTGGCTCTCCAGCAAGGAATCTGTACTTCATTGACTGCGGCAGAGGTTTCCGTTCCGGACAACTGGGAGGTGGCAGATCTGGTTTCTGATATGTCTGTGTGAAGGCGACCAGGTCTGCATGGGAGAACTCTCGCTCTGCATGAATTTCTGACGAAGGGCGGCCTAATGGATCATCAATAAACTGCACGGGCTCGCACTCTGTCATGGCTGTCGGCTCAGTGGGAATCAGACAAGGTAAATAGTCATCAAAGTCATCCCAATCAATGTCTGAATCCGAGGGATCAGAAGATGATGAGCAAGATTGAAATTCCTCGGCACCACTCATCACAACACTGTCAGCCTCAGAGATATCCTCATCCAGGAGTGTGCTCTCCCGGCTCTCGACTGCCATGAGCTTGAGATACAGTGAATCTGTCGACAAGGCGAGGGTCGGTGCTACGGGATCTTTCCAGTTGGATTCATCATCAGTCATCTCGAAATCACAAACCTGGTGGATGTCTAGCTCCTCCTCTGTCGTCTGCTCGGCTTCGCTGGACTGCTCTGAGCATTCTGCCTCTCTGGCTCTGATCTCTTCGATCGTCTCTATTTGTATGGTTTCGCCCTCTACGCGAAAGCATACCTTCCCACTATCATGGTCGGTCACCGCCTTGGCTGTGGCCAAGAATGGACGTCCGAGAATGATGGGGGCATCAGTTACCGACTCAGGGATCTCCATGTCCAACACAACGAAGTCCACGGGGAATTTCAGACCCTGAATGGTAACGACCACGTCTTTCAATAACCCTTTCGGCCTCTTAATCGACCTATCAGCAAACTGAAGGACGGTTCTGCTTCGAAGAAGAGGGCCAAACTCGAACTGCTTGAGTAAGGCTGCCGGAAGGAGGTTAATTGAAGAGCCGCTGTCTAATAGAGTACGATCAAACTGTTGCTCCTGAATCTCGCATCTGACATAGGGAGCTCCTGCGTCTGGTCGCTTGGCTGGCAATGTGTTCTGAATGGCGCAGCAAGTGTTATGAGTGAGCATATGAATTTGATCTCTGTGCCTCTTCCTCCTTCTGACAGTAGTTGTTTCTTTCAAATTCTTCTTGAAGAAGGGGATATGCTCAAATGCTTCTCGTAGAGTCAGCTGAATGTGAAATCTGTCAATCATTTCGTTGCCAAACTCTACCTGCTGATTCTTTTTAGGATTTTCTTTTTTATTCCCCTTCGCTCGGCGGAGTGCCTCAGGGAAGGGGATGGTAGGGGCCTCCTCAGAAGGAGGCCTTGGAATCGGTCCCTGTGCCTGTGAAGATGGAGAATCCATACAATCATCATCATTCATCACATATGGATCCGTAATTTGAACAGAAACCTTTCCTTTATTCATATTTTTGCTTTTGTTTTTCTTCCCATAGTCACTAGATACAAAAAGTGGTGGCATCACAGAAGATGGCTCAACAAAAGTAGATGTGGTGGCCTCAGCACCACCACTAGCACCTGTCTTCGCGGCATCAGCACCGCGCTCTGGTTCATCCTCCAAAATGGTGGCTTCAGCACCACCGTCTGCATCTGGTATCACAACGGCATCAGCACCGTTGTCCTGGACTCCATCATTGGTGGCATCAGCACCACCGTCTTCAACATCATCTGTAGCGGCATCAGCACCGCTCCTCTGCTCTTCTGGCGCTCCTGATCCTGCGTCTGGCTGTCGCTCAGAAGAGGCGCCGCCGGCTGGTATCCTACCGCTCCTAGTAGTCACAAAATCAGCATCATTCACAAAAGAAGACATATCATTCAAATTGTCACTAGGAGAGGCACCCTCTATGAACTCTACCTGCTCAGATTTTCTTTTGAAATTATTAGGGTTTGGTTCGATCTGAGCGGGTATGGCGGCTTTGCCTTTGATAATATCCCGCATCTCCTGCCGGAACTCATCCATTTCTTGCCTGAAAGATGCTCGCTGTTCAGATAGCAAGCGGGCAAGATCGTCAAGGGCTGGGTTCTCATAGGCTGGACCCTGAGAACCGGATGTCTGTCCCTGCTGGACATGGGGCTGTTGCTGCTGGTATTGCTGCTGATATTGGGGGGGAGGCTGGGCATAAGAATGCTGAGGCGGCTGACGCTGCCTCCACTGCTGTCCCTGATAGGCGGGACGAGGACCACTGTGGTACTGCTGGGGTTGGTTGTACTGGGGCTGCTGGTGTTGTTGTTGTGGCTGGCCGCTCTGCTGTCCTTGAGCAGGAGGATGCTGTTGGGATGAGGATCCACCATTACCCCAACGGAATCCGGGGTGATCCCTACGAATTGCGGGCTGAGGGTATCGGTCATACCAAATCCCGTTGACTTCCATCAACGGTTCCTGCTCGAAGGAGGGTGGAGGAAGAACTGCCAGTGGCTGCTCCGGCTGATAAACCACCATCTGAGTCTCCTGAGATGGCGGTTGCTCTGGATGGTACTGCAACAATGGAACCGGCTCCGCCTGGATATGGTTCACCTGGCGGTATGAGGTGGAGGCCTGGTTGGGATTGTTGCTGCTGGAAGCAACCTATGACCTGGGAGGCTGTTGTGAATGGGCCTGTGCCTCCTGAATACAGAGAATCTGAGTTTTCAGGTCACTCATTGTCTTTGTGAGAAGGTCCATCTGGGCTAGACCTTGATTCTGCTTTTTCTCAAGGATCTCCATGCGGTCCAGCTTTTCACTGATAATGCCCATGTCGGCTGCTGCTGATTCGGCTTGGGCCGCGGCTACCGACGTTGTGCTAGGACCGGCATCGATGCGGGCGATCCTCTGAAATGATCCCGCTCCCTGCGGGGGTTTCTGCTGGGTGTAGACTCTGGCTTGGGTCATCACTGTAGAATTTTCTGCCATACCTTCGTATATGGCCCAGACATCGTCTTCACCTTTGGAAAAATATGATCCACCGCAAGAGGCGTTCACAAGCCCCTGCAGCTCCGGTGTCAGCCCACAGAAGAAACTCTGCACCAGATGGGGCTTAGAGATATCGTGATGTGGACACCGGTCTATGAGCTCTCTGAAACGATCCCATGCTTCATGGAACTGTTCATTTGGGATCATGGTGAAATTGCTGATCATGGCTCGAGCTGCGTTTGTCCGGCCGAGAGGATAGTATTTCTTCAAATACACGGACCGGAGATCTGCCCAGGTGTCGACAAATTGCCCTAGATGCTTGAGCCAATATGCGGCTCGATCAACCAATGAGAACGGGAAGGCGATCATCTTGATAGTATCCTCGGTCAACAGCCGATCGTGGATGGTGCTGCATATCATTTCGAACTCTTGGAGATGGAGGTGCGGCTCTTCGGTCGGCAACCCATGGAACTTGGGTAGCATCTGAATTGTGTTGTGCCGAAGCTCGAAGTCTCCGTGGATTGGCGGGAGTCTGATCCACCGGTGAGTGAGGGATGAAGCTGGGTTGTGCAGCTCCCTCATGATGGTCTGTGGCGGTCGCTCACCGTCTGGGTCGCCTCCTCCTGCATCGGGTCCTCCTCCTTCTCCACCGCCACCGCCCCCAGGTCGGTTTTCTCTCAGCTGTGCTATCTCTCTCATCAGATCACCCATAAATGTACCCTGGTCACGGATCTGTCTCTGCATATTTTCCAGGGACGCTAGCAGGGAATTGTTGATGGCCGCTTGATCAATAATGAACGGCGGGTGATCGTGATCATCTTGGTGCTCGCCTCTGTCTGCCATTGCTTGGTTCTCTGAAAATGCAAAAGAGGCCATTTCAGGTGCTGTTGAATGTGCTGAACTCTGTGATGCACTGAATTCTGACACTATTGGACTGAGGGAAGGAGAATGGGAAGGGGGGTCGAGGGGGAACAGGGTGGATGTGAACTCAGGCTCGGAGAGCGGACTCTCCGAGTTATTCCTAGATGAGTAAGGAGGAGTGCTGGATAGCGGTGCCGACAAGGTCGGCCTAAGAGACCTCCGTCCCATCATCTTGATTATTGGAGAAGAGTGGGGGGAATGCAAGAGAAGAAGAAGATGAAATGCAACAAAATTGTGCACAATTGTGCGGTGTTTTTGATCTTGACCTTAATAAATCTAGAAATCAAACACAAAGCAAGGGTAGGTTCACCAACTCAACTCGTGAAGCCGTGAAGGTTCGGCTTTTATCTTGTCAATTTTAACTTGTTTTTCAGGCAATTATCTTTTCACGAGTCCTTAGAGCGCTACGCCTATAGGAGAGAGAGTACTGCCAGGAGAGTGTCCCCGTACTTGTCCTCCTCCTGTGTAACCTGTAACTTGCGCTTTTTGAGGTCCTTGTAACCCTTCCTGGATCCCTACTCAGCCAAAGAAAAGAGGGAGGAAGCCGATAGGCGAAACCGATACTTCGGACCTCGCTCGCAACGGAATCACCCGTGAGCGTACAAGGTCCTACTCGGACGCAGCCGGTGAGACAGACACACCCGTGAAGGCGTGGCCTAAGCTCTGTACTTCGGACAAGGTCGGTGCTCTCACAATAGAGAGTCACCAATGGCGACCAAGTCCTACTCGACTACGTACGATAGTAGCGCCAATACTTCGGAAATCCAGGCGATACACAAGGCAGCCACAAGTTGGGTTTTGGGCTCTAATCCTTACGAAGCGCTCACCTCACTGGGAAGGAAACCTTCCTATGCAACCTGAAAACAAGTGAGGGTGTTACTCTCCCCAAGCAATGAATCCAATTACCGTTTTTATTTTGGTCAAGTTTTCTTTAGCAGTCCCTTTTTTAATTTTTTTGGTGTTATCTCTTCTTTTGAGTCAATTCAAGCAAGCGCCTAACGTTTTTGTATTTTTTCCTTTATCCTACTTTGTCCAAAAACAGAGGGAGAATAGAGTCGGAAAAGCCGTGCAAGTCGACACCAAGGTGGAAATCTCACCTTTGTGCCTAGATGATGCGTGCAAAGTAAGAAGACTTACAGCGAATCCCAGCTCTCTCCATGCGGGATGCAAAGCAGAATATTTTAAACCTAAGCTATATGGCGAAATGCAACGGAAATCATCCTAGAACAGGCAACTGCTAGCGATAGAACCACAAGCTAGCTAATAACTTCTAATCCGAGTGTCCGGTCTTGGCTCACCCCTCCTCTGCCCAACACATTTGGAGTAGGAGAAAGCGCTTGTTCGGGTGTGAGCTCGCGGCGCGTGGATTTGGAAGCTACTCGCTAACTGTTTAATTAGTCTAAGTCCAAAACGTAACTATAGGAGCATGCAAAGATAATTAAGTGTTTGGACCTATTCTACTCGAGTCAAGCAGGACCTAGATCTAGGAGCTCAATCCACAAAAGAAAATGAAAAATAAACACAAAACCGGAAAATGACAAGCGGTAAAAACTCGACAAAACTGCGGTGAGCCCCCGGGTGAACAAACACCCGGAAGTTAGGCCCGAATGTCTAAGTCCAAGTCCTAGTGTACCTGTATTATTACAATTTAAATGAATCACTCTCTCACAAAATAAAAGAAAAGCTAACTAATCCCTCTCTCTCTCACTCCTTGCTCTCTCCTGCCGGCTTGGCTAAAGAAAAGCCGGCTCCACGTCCCAAGGTTGCGTCGGTCGCCTAGGCGATCCGCCTCGCTCCG
Organism: Ottelia alismoides; assembly: GCA_037367405.1. Lineage (NCBI taxonomy): Eukaryota > Viridiplantae > Streptophyta > Magnoliopsida > Alismatales > Hydrocharitaceae > Ottelia > Ottelia alismoides. The sequence goes on along the minus strand of JAZKJV010005060.1, from coordinate 350,709 downwards.
CGGTCCCTCGCAAGAAGACAAAGAAGAGATGGTCAGATAACTCAATCAAGATATATCAAAAATGTGAGAAATGGAAAACAATGCTATGGTAAACAATTCACACAAACAATCAAAATATGGACTACAAGCTGTTGCTCCCCGGCAACGGCGCCATTTGATTAAGCCAAAAATAGGTGGTCTTAAGTTCAGCACAAAGCGTGAACGCAGACGGTGTATTGACCACACTGAATCTGACTAAAATCAACAATTAACCCACACTAAGATCAACAAATTAGAAACAATGTGGAGTTAAAATTTATTTTTAACTCTGCACAAATGGTGCAAAGGGCAAGTATGCAGAGAGTTCGAACACAGGGAGCAAACAGTGTAGTCCAAGCAAATGAATGCTAAAGTGTGTGAGTGTGTGAGTGTCTACACTAAGCAAGCAAAGGAATTTTTGTGGGTTTTTAATTTTTAATTTTTTAATTTTTTTTTTAATTTTTAATTTTGTATTTGATTTTTAATTTTCTGATTTTTATATTTTATATTTTATATTTTTTTATTTTTCTTTTTCAATATTGGAAAGTAAAGGCAATATAATAAAAGGTAAGGTAGAATATTTATAAAATGGTGCAAAAATAATCAAAAATTCAGGAATAAAATGTTTTTGGTCTTTTTAGGGTTTTTTACTGTTTTTGTGATTTTTGAGGGTTTTTCAAGATGTTTTTGGGATTTTTAAATACTGAAATAAAACTAAACAGTGGAAAAGAGGCTGGCTGTGACAGAAATAGGAATGAAAAATAGCAAACAGTAGCTCAAAACTTTCACACTATTTTTCAAATAAAAAGGATAAAATGAGGAACAAACAGGAATTGAGTTTATATTTTTTGGATTTTTCTACTATTTTATATATTTTTTTTGAAGTTTTTAAGTGTTTTTAGATTTTTAGTGTTTTTCTTTTGAAATTTTTAATGATTTTTGGACTGATACTAAAATAGGATCAAATAGACATTAGGTGATTTTTTGGGATTTTTTGGAGGTGTTTTAATATTTTTTTGGTATTTTCTAAGGTAAACAGTACACAAAAAGGCTATTTTTGATTTTTAATAAATATTAAAATAAAATAAAATCAAAAACTAAATAGGTGGCGTTAAAGTACACTTATCCAGAAACTTAAACCTATTTTTGTGGAATTTTTGGAGCTAAAATGATCAATCAAATAAATCCAACAAACATCCAAACATTAAACAGTCCTGGCAGGGGTAGAAATGCAATATTCAAAACTTCCAGGGGCATACATGCAATTTCCACAAAAATATTGAACTTAATATTCAATTTCTGGAACCAAAATATAAATACAAAATCCGCTGGGGCACGCCTACAAATTACCCACCAGGGCGCGTGACTTGCACGCGCCTGGGAGGGACTGGAGTGCAATATCACAAAAATCTGGGGGTTAACATGCAAAATACCCAGAAATATTACACGTGCTATGAAAGTTTTAGGGCTAAAACGAAATACACAAACGCACGGGGGCTCCTCTGCAAAATGCCCACCACCTCACGTGTACAGGTCACGTGAGGTGACGTGGCGAGGGACCAAAACGCAAGTAAACAAAGCCTAGGGGTTGTTTTGCAAATATTACAAAGTATTTTAAACTACAGACGAAAGTTTATAGACTAAATATTAAATACAAAAATGGCGAGGGTGTAGATGCAGAATACCCTCGCTCCTGCGCTCCGATGATGACGCGTGGCGCACATCCAACGGTTGGACGACGAGGCGCGATCCAGCGGCTGGGAGCGCTCCACTTATCCACGTGGCGTGTCCTGGGCGCGCGATGACGGTTCGGCACGTGCGGCTGAGATTAGATCCTCCTGAGTTGATCTGACGGTCGAGGCTGAGGAAGATCCAACGGCCGCTGCTTGATCTGGAGCTGCGGCTCGATCGGACGGCGGAGAAGCAGGGAGGAAGAACGGGGAAGAAGGCCGGCGAAGGCGAACTTCCCCGACTCCGATCTCGCGTCTCCGGCGATGAATGTGCTTCAAAATGGCCGTGGAGACTCCTGGGGTCGTCGGCTACCTCCTGGGGGCTTCAAAATGCCTCGGCGACGGCCAAGGTGCTCAGGCGAAGGTGGCGGAGCGGGAGAGCTCGGCTGAGGTCCGGCGAGCCTCAAAATCGCTCCCAGGCGCGATTCAACGTGCGTTGACCCTGCAAAAAGAGTTAGAAGGTCCAGGGCAAAGTGCCTGGACCTTTGGTGGACCTAAACGAAGCGCGAGGTGGAATGGACGTTGGTGGCCGGAGTTGCGCTCCGGCGAGGACGTGTGATCGGGTGATTTAAGCGATGGATCTTTGATTTTTTTGGGGGTTTTTAAAGCCTAAGCTAACAGGAACGAAATGCAATAAAGAAATAGCGGAGTGGAAGCCCTCGATGGCCGGAGCCAGAGGAAAAAGACTACCTCGACGCCGGCGGTTGGCGGAGGTGCTGGAGGCTCCCTCGACCTCGGACGCCCTGGCTGAGAGGCTCGCGGCGGAGCTGTCACCTCCGGCAAGACCTGGAGCACAAGAGAGGCGGAGAGGGGTGGACCAAGGGGACTCAAAATCGATTTGAAAATGGGGGGTTGGTTTTATTGGGTTTGACCCGAGGTGACGAGGGTGGAAAGAACGAGGTGGCTGACCCGATTCAGAAGCTCTCAGCCCAAGATGATCCTTGTGCGAGCAAGAGGGATGGTAGGTGAAGATTTTTGCAGAAGGAATCGAGCTCAAAGGGTGCAAGTTCATGCCTCGAAAAAAAATGGAGAAGATGGGTCAAACGCCGGTTCTGACAGACGCACATGGGTGAAGGGCAGGCAGTTGACCAGAGTCAACAAGGACCGCCCCCTGGTTGGTCCACGTGGACCAACCAGGAAAAACCCTGCTGAAATGTTTTAATAATTCATTTAAAAATAGAAAAAGGCTGAATTAAATAAAAGTTATAAAATAAAAAATGTTCAAAATTTTATGTAGTATTTAATTCTGATTTTTATTTATTTTTATGACTTGTATTTTATAAGTTACCTTTTTAACCCTATATAGGTATAATACCTATGTATTTTAATATTTTATTTTTATTTTGGTATTTTCAATTTTATTCTTTTTGTTTATTATTTTCTAAAATTATAAAATACTTTTAGATACATAAATCTATTTTTCTTTTATTTTTCTGATATGTTTTGTGTATTTAATAAAATACAAGTAGTAATATTATAGGTATGTGTATAGGTATTATACCTGGTAATGTATATACAAGTATTCTTATTTTGATTTTTATTTACATTTTTATTCTGATTTTAATGCACATAATTATTATAAGTAATATTTACAAAATTATGAAAATATAAAAATGAATAAATAATGAATAAAGAATAAATTGAATATTTTATTCAGTACAAGTGTACAATAGGGGTCCAAAAGCCAATTTTCAAACCGTAGCTCCGCCAAATGCGAAACCACTGCCACTGGATAGATTATTTTATTCTATATACAAATAAAGGTGAGTTTGATGCATTTGGAGTTGTCGTTTGTGAGATACGGGTCTGGGAAGTTGGGATTTTGGATTCTTATTCAGACCATATCTTTTTGTCTGTACATGACTTTTCTGTGAAATCAATTTTGTCTTTTTCTTTATTAATTTATCTACAACTTTTATGTACAAAGTTTCTTTATTTGATGTATACAAAGTGGAACCAAAAATAGGTCCCAAAATGAATAAAGAATGAGTAGAAAGTATAGGTGTTTTATCTGTGTTTCTGACCTTATCTCCCCCTACTTTCTTCCTTGTCGACCCATTCGTCAAGATGCCTAGGTCTCGGGGGTTTTGGGTCATAAAATATTTATAATATTTTATTCTTTTTCTTTCCTTTATTTATTCTATAATTTTGGCCTTAATTACAGTGATTTATACACAATCTGAATGTACATGCATGGATGCTAAGATGATGGTTTTAAGGCTATTTAAAGGCATTTGCTAGGGTTTTTGGTGCCAAAATGATAGAATAAAGATGATGAAATGTGGATTCATCACTGCTTCGTCTGGGGTTCTTGTCAATCGGACGGCGGCGAGCAAGGCAGGAAGAACAGGGAGGAGCTCTCGCCGGAGCGAGCTTCCCCTGCGAAGAATGCCCACCTCCGTCAACTGTTGGGGTCAAAAAGGGACCAGGTGCCTCCTGCAGGACTTCCTAAGGTGTTGGTGACTCCAAAAGGGCCCGGCGGAGGCCGACGGGCGTGCGTGGGGCTGCCGGAGCAAAGGAGCTCCAGGAACCACCTCTTCTTCAAAATAAGTCCCAGGTGTACCTTGAAGCTCGAGACCTGCAACAAAGAGGTTATGCGGGTGCGCGGGCAAAATGCCACGCACCTCCAGATGGCGAGAAACGGGAGAAATGGCAGAATGAGGACTCGCCGGAGTTGCGCTCCGGCGAGGCGATCAATGACATGATTAGGTGGATGATTTGACAAAGAACGATGGGCGAAATTATCCTAAAGCGATGAGGAATGAGAAGGGGATAAATAGAGGGAAAGAACATCCTCGATGGCCTGGGGCCAGAGGGTGGTTACCTCGACGGCGAAGCTTCACCGGAGGTTGGAACGCGCGACGATCCGGGTGCTCTCCCGTCGCCTGGAAGCCTGGAGCTCAGAGCTGTCACCTCCGGGCACCTTTAGCTCGACCAAGGGGGAGGGATCGTTGGTAATTCGTCGTTCAACCCGGGGAAGGAAGTAGGGGGTTTGTATATGAAGAGTGGCGAGTGCGTGACTTCGAGGGGAAGTCACGGGCGCGCGAAGGAGATCTAGGGAGATCTGGAAGGACGGCGATGGAGATGGATCTACAGGGATCAAGTTTCGTGAAGGAGGCGGCAGCAGCGGATGAGCGGCGCGACCTCAAAAAATCCGCCGAAGCGGGGGAAAACGAGGCACGCAGAGCTTTAGGGGGTCAAGGACAGGCTGTTGACCTGCCGGTCAACAGTCGGAGGCACCCGGTTGGTCCACGTGGACCAACCAGGAAAAAGATTGGAGAAATGTTTTATTAATTCATTTAAAATTAGAAAACAATCGAATTAAATTATGATTATTTAATAAAAAAATATTCGTTATTTTATGTAGTATTTTATTATGATTTTTAATTAATTTTATGAGGTGTATTTTTATAAGTTCCCTTTTTAGCTCTATATAGGTATATTACCTATGTATTTTAGTATTTTATTTTTATTTTGTATATTTTTCTTTTATTATTTTTATTTAGTATTTTATAAAATTATAAAATACTTTTATACACTTAATTATATTTTTATTTTATTTTATTGATTTATTTTGTATATTTAATAAAATATAAATAGGTATTATGTAGGTATGGGTATAGGCAGTATACCTATGTATTCTTTATACAAGTATTTTTATTTTGTATTTTCTTTGCATTTTTATTCTGATTTTAATGCACATATATATTATAAGTAGTATTTACAACATTATAAAAATATAAAAATATAAAAAGAATGAATAAATAATAAATTGAATATTTTATTCTGTACAATGTACAATGTGGGTCCAAAACTCAACTTTCAAACCGTAGCTCCGCCAAATGCGAAACCACCGCCATAAAATAGCTTATTTTCTTCTATATACAATTAAAGGTGAGTATGCTGCATTTGGAGTTGTCAGTTGTGAGATACGGGTCTGGGAAGTTGGCATTCTGGATTTTTATTCAGACCATAACTTTTTATCTGTACATTATTTTTCTGTGAAATCAATTTTGTATTTTTCTATATAAAATTATCTACAACTTTCATGTACAAAGTTTCTTTATTTGATGTACAAAAGTGGAACCAAAAATAGGTCCCAAAATGAATAAAGAATGAATAGAATGTATAGGTATTTTATCTGTATTTCTGACCTTATCTCCCCCTACTTTATTCCTTGTCGACCTATTCATCAAGATGCCTAGGTCTCGGGGTTTCGGGTCATAAAATATTTACAATATTTTATTCTTTTTCTTTTCTTTATTTATTCTATAATTTTGGCCTTAAATACAGTATTTTATACACTAATATGATGCACATGCATGAATGTTAAGATGATGATATTAATGATATTTATAGGCATTTGCTAGGGTTTTAGGTGCCAAAATGATAGAATAAAGATGATGAAATGTGGATTCATCAGTGTTCAAAATCAAACTTATGTATCTTACCTTTAAATTAAATGAATCCACATTCATTAAATAGGTAATTAAAAGTTATATACAATTAAAGGTGATTTTGTGAATTTCATGTTAATATAGAGAAGATACATGTCTGTGAAGTTTGGATTTTGGCTTTTTTGAGTGTAAAGAGCGCATTGTGCATTATTTTTATGTGAAATAAATTTTATATTTTATATTATTTTTAACTAGAATTTCATGTGCAAATTTTATTGATTTGATGTATAAATAATAAACAATAAAATAAATTCCAAAATGGGCTTTTTGATGAATTTAAAATTAGGGGTTTTATTGTAGTTTGACCCTTATCTCTCCCAACTTTATTCCTTGTCGACCCGGTCATCATGATGCCTAGGTCTCAGGATTTAGAGTCATTCAATACCTATGGTATTTCATTTATTTATTTTTTATTTTGGATTTAAATACATTATTTTATACAATATTTACATCGTAATAATGAATGTTATTTCATGCAAAATAATGGTATATACATGTATTTAGCTAGGGTTTAAAGGCCAAAAATGAAAGAATAGAGGTGATGAAATGGAGATTCATCAATCAAGTTCCTCCTCATGTTTGATGTGATTTGTGGATGGATATTCTCCTCCACTTTCTTGTTTTGTTATTTATCTTGGCAAGACAATCTATGGTGATAGCTATCATTGTCAAGATTACATTAATAATCACATGATTAGTTTATTGTGCTTCTCACCATCATGTTGTTTATTACTTTGTATATTGAAAATCTAGCAATATTCATGAATCTAATTTAAATATATCAGTGATCATCATTATGTATAAAGTGATTTATCTTGATAAGCTATTTGTTGCTATTCTCGTTGTTTGAAATAAAAAGAACACTTTGTTTTAATTTTCTATAGGAGCTCAGGCTTATCTTGCATCAACATACAATGGTAACCGTATCGTGTTCCATGCTCCTATTATATATTTCGACTTGCTCTGTCTAAAATGGAATCTCCTATACACCATAATTAGACTATTATGCATGAACTCTTAGAAAAGAGGATTCTTACTTCCTGTCTATGAAGTGCCCTGGGGTTCTCTTAGAGGTTGAGCTTGAGAAGGCTTGTCTTACCATATCATATCTCATCTTTTCTTTGATTTACATTCCTCGTAATTGTATCGGCTATTAAAGGAGGAGCCTCTCTAACCCACCTATTCGCCTCTCTTGACTATCTTCAAAAATTTCGCAATCAATCATACATATTAGTTTTGATGTTTGAAGGATTTCCCTCGAAGTAAGAAATCATGTCCCAAAGATTCAAAGATAGGACCAGAAGACTGCATTTTTAGTTAGATATTATTCTGAAGAAGTTTACATCTCTTTATAGGTGGATTTAGATCATTCATCCAATTGGAAAGATTGTTTGCTCACTTAACGTGGTCATCAAGCTAGGGGATGCTCCTATTTGCTTATCTTCTCTCTACAAGGAAATTATTTTGATTATAACCAACTTGTAACATTGTGATTTTGGGCTTTGCATATGTTTTCATATTCAATTTTTATCTGGACAATGTAGCTAATATGGCTGGTCCAGCATGCCAAGACATGTAGGATTGGATGATGAATACAGGATACAATGTATATAGTCCTGCTCTCATAGTGCAAAAGGTGGCTAGTTTCTCACTGGTAAACTCCTTGGAGGAATTCCAGTCTAAAAACTTTGAAGTTTATGTTAGGCCATTAGAGGAGATCATCTAAACTGGTTTTTGTTTAAAGGATTCCCAAATTGGATGAATCCTTCCTCGGGCATAAAAGATGTCTCGATATGAGGAAGGACATGAATGAGAATAGTCATAGGATCACTAACCACTCGCTCATTGGCCACTTGGATTCTGCATTTTCAAGTTGGTTATGAATGAGAATAGTCATAGGATCATTAACCACTCGCTCATTGGCCACTTGGACTCCGCATTTTCAAGTTGGTTATCCTAGAAGTTTGCATTACTCCACCATGAATATTTTGTCCCTTTAACAAGTCTTATATAATTATATTTTATTTTTTTATTTCATCATAAAAAAGAGTAAATTTAGATAGTAAATGGCATTCAATAAATGTGTATAGAGTTTTTTTCACTTGTGACATTCTTAACTTCTACAATATCAGTTATGCTCTCCCTTTTTGTAATATCAATTGTGCCCCTAATGATGAATCAGCATTTCATCATCTTTATTCATTTATTTTAGCTTAAAATACCTTATAAAATATCTGTATATAATACTAAATCCATATTCTTACTAACTCGCATCTGTGTGTAAATATTGTACATTCATTACTATTTTAACCTAAAATAAATGAATAAATACAGGAAAAATAAAGAAAATAAAAGATTGTATCTATGTAATAGATATAGGCTGACTCAAACCACGAGAGAAGGTCAAGACTTGACTTGATCGATCAGGAGTAAAGTAGTGGGAGATAGGGTCTTTAATCAGAAAATCCAAAAAAAAGTAAATACTTTTCATTTATTATGCGTATATTTGTATAAAACTCACACTATTTTTTTGTCTATAAATTGACCTCAAATTAAATAATTTTTTAAATAAAAGTTGTAAACAAAAATGTTTCCTAAATAATAAAAATACTTGTAAAATTAAATCATGTATAGAATAAAAGTAACCACACTCGGAAAAAGCCATAAAGTGATAATTGAAAGGCCAATTTCAGTTCCATATGAACTCAAATTGAATCAAACTCACTTCCATCGTATTCTAAATAAAATTATCTCTAAAATGACAGTGTTTCATAACTCTTGCAGTTACGGTTGAAAAGATGGTTTTCTAGAGTAGTTTTTTACAATTTGACCATTTATTTATTGTATTTATTTTTTTATTTATACATAGTATATTTTTAATAATTGTAAATATTTTTTACAATAATTTAAAGAAATAAAAATATTATTAATTTTTTAGTTATTTCCTTATTTGTACATTTGTATAATGTACTTTATGTAAATATGATATGTATGTAATTAACCACCTTATATAAAAACCACTAAAATAATATCTAACATTAATTAATTTAATTAATATAATTTCGAAAATCTAATTTAATTTATTTATTTAAATTAATTTGAAAACATGCCTTTTGTATATAATTTGAATATATACCTTAAATAACCACCATTACGGAGGCTAATTAATTCTTTCTATTAATTATTTTTTATAATTTATTTAATTCTGAATTTCATTTTTAATACATAAATTAATTAATTTTATTTATTTAAACAACCACTAAATACCTTTCTTTTTGTACATATCTTCCTTTTTTTATTTCTTCTTCTTTTTAATGGGTCTCCTTTCCCTCATTAACACTTGATCAATCTTTGGTGAGAGGAACCTATTCTCCAAGAATATTCTTGTCATAGAGAGGTGCCCAACTTCCAAGCCATACGGTGACATCGAGTCAGTCCTCGTTAAGGCCGTCACGGCTTCCATCTGCTTCCATGGTGAGATCCATTTTTATTTCTCATATTTCATCTAGGTTAATCGTAGTGTAGTTTTTAATTTTAATTTTATTATCAATTTTTAGTTTTAATTTCATAATTATTTTTTTATATCGTAACCATAGTCAATCATTTCTAATCAACCATCACAATTAGATCCACCCTCGATTTCGATTTCACAATCGTACTCTCGATCTACATGTTCACGTTTTATCTCACAGATCTATCATCTCCGACTGCATATGGTTGCCGGAGACTTGACTCCAATCCATCACCTACGTCGGAACCTCCTCGTCCACTGATCTCCATTTGATTTTTAGACCGAGCCGTCGTGCTCGAGTCATTATCTTTTTATTTTATTTCAGGTACAAGAATTTTAAAAAAAATACAAAAAAGGAAAAAACCATTTTCTGTTTTACAAAAAAAATTGAGCAGCGGTCGCAACCCTGACCAGCGGTGCCGCCCAGCCACTGTCGTCACCTCCTGAACCACCACACAGGGTGTGTCGCCATGTCACCGTACCCCTGTGAAGAATCGTACGAGCCACCATCACGCAGCAACCCGACCTTATGGAGCACCCCCCCTCCATCGCCATCCTCGCGAACCACCCTCATCTGCAAGCCTATGCCCATCTCAGAGCAGTTCCACCCATGAGCAGGAACCCATTGCCATCCCGCGCTAACCCACCGACCTAGGCGTGCGTCACCCAACCACCTCTAGATCCGCCAACCTTCCCTCGCGTGAGCCAACGCCCACTTCCTTATCATGAGCATGGAGCCACTGCCACCACCATCCATCCCCCTCCTCTTGGAGAAAGAAAAGCAACCGTCGCCCATGTTGCTTGGAGAAGAAGGAAAGGGGCAGCACACCCCTTTCCCTTGCCGTGGAACAAGAACATAATGAAGCACCCCTTCGATCCAAGCCCTTGATTCAAAATAGCCTAGATCTAATGGTTGAAAATGTACCACATCATTCGTGCTTAAAATGTATGGAAAAATTTCATATCATACCCATGGAATTTTCTAAATTGCAAAGAAGTCCCCCGCCAGAGTCCAACACATGCTGCACACATTATATTTAGGTAAATTTTCCCCCGAAGTTATTTTCTACCTTGATTTGCATAAAATAAATATCATTCTTACTCAATAAATTCCACAAAAAAGTGTTATCTCCTACTTAGTTGTTATGTCTGTGGTAATTTTCTCATTGTATTTTATCATCATTTGATATTATTGAAAATCAAAAACTTCGTATTTTTTCCTGTTTGAAATTTAAAAATTCATAAAAATTTAAATATTACGTCAAAAATTCTAAAAAAATAGATTAGCTTCCTTTTTGTGTATTTAATTTCATGTTCAATTTTCATGCATTAAGTGTTTTTAAAACTCCAACAAAATACAAAATATTAAAAATCTTAGAAAAATATCAAAAAATATAGAAAAAATCCAAAAAATATGATTTCACTTCTTATTTGTAGATAATTTCTTATAGTTTTCAGGAAAAATAAATTTAGTAATCTATGATTTTGTTTGCTATTTTTAAATTGCAAAATAGTCTTGTATATCACTATTTAATTTTCCTCCTATTTTTATTCATTTAAAAAAATCTTAAAATTTTGAAAAATCATATAAAAATAATTAAAATAGTAAAAATATAGTAAAAGATAAAAAGATTTTATTTGTACTTGAGTATTTTTAATATATTCTAAAAATCCAAAAAATAGCCATTCTTTTTTTGTATATAGCTTGTTTGAAAATTATTTTCTTGGAAATTAAACTTTTACAAAATTAAAAACCACTAAAAAATAAAAAATCATAAAATAAGAAAAAATAAAAAATAAAAAATAACAAAGATAAAAAAGATAAAAATCCTACAAAAACCAAGATAATTGCATTTGAATTCCCTTTTCTTTTAATTGATTTTTTTCAATTATTAGAATAACTCTCGGGATTGTAGCCTCCATGAGTTTAATCCTTTTAGCTATACAGGTAAACTAAATAGCAGAATTCTCTTTCTACATTTTGTAATTAATTTAGTTTGAGAATTAAATTAATTTTTTGTTGAGGAATTATTTGGGTTGCAACGACATGTTCATATTTCATCTAATTAGAAACCCCTTGAAAGTCCTTGCCCAACACATGACTACATACAAATTTCAAAACTTATCATTTTATAATATCAGGCGTGCCTCTACTTTACCTTAATGGAAGCACGAAACTGTAAAAATTTGTAAGAAACTAGGAGCACAATTGATATTACAAAAGGGAGGGGCATAACTGATATTGTAGAAGTTACGAAAGGGCACATACGATAAAAATTCTTAACCATACATTATATTATCCACTTGGTATCTTCCATGCTTGCATATTTATTAAAATGATCTTAGTAACCTATATTTAAAAATAGAATTATAAAACAAATTCTTTAAAATTAAAACATTTTTTATATAAATAATTTACTTAAATGGCAAACACATCAGTTACCATTTCAAATTTTAAAAAAAGTTAATCGAATTTGATTATTCAAAACTCAAAATGAATAGAACTTGAATTCAAGCTTGGAAATTCCTTTAAATTTCGATTCCCATTCGGAATTGAAAATTTTAAAATGCATTAAATATGAACCCTGGTAGATTCAAAGGCATTCGATTCGATTGACACCCCTAAAGAGGTATCATATAGTGTTTCCTTTGATAGTAGAAATGTCTACCTAAGGGGACCTAAGATTGGAGGATACAACTACTATTATCTCCTATAATAAGTGATGATTCAAATCGTAACGAGGATGATACAAATATAAGTGGAGGAAGTTGTAACACCCCAAATATAGTTCCACATCTGAAACTTATGAAATATGATAGTGATTTATAATAGTGGGGATTACTATTTAACAATTGGCTTAAAAACTTTAGGTGCTTGTCGATGGGTCCACTTGGGTACAAGCTCAACAAATGATCGGGGGTCAATTTTCACCGATAATGGACCCATGACCTAAACCACTGGTGTTACATAATGTGTCATATCTATTTCCCTCTTATTCTGGAAAAGGACTACTCGAGAGGTGGAGCCACTCTTACAAAGATATCAGAGGAAATTATGACTATCCATATCATGCAATTGCTACTATTATTGGGAGTAAGTGATTGATAAACCTCGAAATCGGCCCTTTAAGACTGTTGAATTAGCACTTGGAATTGTCGTAGCAGTTGGGCCAATTCAGGTCATCAAAAGACCACCTCATTTAAATATATGTCAATCAAAATGCGATGGTCGTAATTTTTTACTTGGTAAGATACCAAGGTCGAACTCAGGGACACGAGCCTCTCTAGTATTAATCGGATTTTTATCTATCTAACTAAGCGTTGAGTTAAAGACTTATAGGTCAAATCATGCAATGAGACACACAACAATGCATTAAAATAAATAAACATGCAATTTTTTTATTTTATTTTTATCATGCAAATACATGCGATGAGATGCAATGCAACTATGTCCTAGAACATAATAAATATGATGAGCAAATTAATATGAGTCAATTTCAGATTTATTTGAAGTGTCAGAATTGATCGACAAATTGAACAAGGCATAAGTGAATAATAAGAGACACTTAGCTAACATAATATTTCATTAAAATTCATGTCTCTAAGATGAAAGATTAAATACTCCATTAAAAAGTACATCGAACAAGCTTTCAAATGAGACTGAAATCGACAGAATCGGACACACGATGCTCAAGATATGAAGTAAAGAAGACAAGGGCATAAATGAAATAAAACATGAAATTAAATTGCAGAAAGGTCCCTGGAAGAGACTAAAATGTAAATATGAAGAGTACGATGCCTTCCCTGTAAATTGCCCACACGCACAGGGCATTTTTGTAAATATTGAAAGTTGCGAGGGCCAAGGTGCAAAATGCCCATAGTGCACGTACGCTGCACGTGATCTGGACTTTTCTGCAAATTGGAGAAGTTCGGAGGGCGTCTCTGCAAATTGCCCAGATACGCACGTACCTAGCACGTGCCATTCAGGCTCGGAAGTAGGTTCGGGCTCGGCAGAGGATAGACGGTGCTTCGGGTCGGCTCGGGCAGTTCGAGGCTCCATGTAGGCTCGGTTGCTGGCTCGGGCGCTCCAGACCTGGAGGGTCGATGGCTAAGGGTCGGGGACGCTCTAGTGTCGACGCGTGGCCGGTTAGCGGCCCTTGGATCGTGAGGATCCAAAGGCTCCTGGATTGGTTGTGTGGCCTCATCTGGGCCGTTGGATGGTCGCCGGGAGTAGACCATCCAACGGCAGCTGTGCTCTCTCCTCCACCTTCGGCTGGCGGCGATTTTGGAGCTCCGGCGAAGGAGCTCCTCCTCTGCCGCTCTCCCTCGGCTGCTGGCGACCTCTCCGAAGCTTCATGGACGTGTGTCGAGGAAGAGGGAAGCTCGGTGAAGAAGTCCGGCGCCTTTGCTCAGCCAATCGGAGTTCTGATGATGCTGACGAGTTTGACGGAGTTAACTCCGGCGAAGCTCCGATCGTTGATGGTTTTGTCGACCTGCATGGTTAAGCATGTATCCGAAGCAGAAGATGTGCGTGCGTGAATGGAGTGGGAGCTCAAAGGGCGAAGAAGGCGGGAGCTCGAAGCTCCTCCGCCGCGAGGTGGCAGAGGAGATGGGTTGAGGTGGTCTGGGGCTGCGAAGGAGGAAGAAGGTGGTCGGATGTAGGCGCGTGAAAGATGGAAGCGCGGCGGAGCTCGGGAAGTGATCAACGGGGGTCGGAGACAAAGGAAATGGCCTAATTAATTAAGCGAAATTCGAAGAAAACACAAAGGAGGTCGAAGGAGACTTACCGGAGATCGGGCGGAGTGGATAGGCTTGGGATGGGGCTCGATTCGAGCCCCGGGTCTTCGTTGAACATCGTCAGCCGGTCGATGCAGCTCGAGCGGTCGCGAGGCACCGCAACTCCGCCGTATGTGGCGGAGGGTCTCACCGGGGAGGCGAGGTCGTCGTCGCTCTATCCCGACGCCTCCCCCTGTCACAGGGAGGCGGAGGAGGGCTGGGCCTCCTCCCAAGTAAAGGTGGACCGGGCGATTCGAGGGAGGAGGTGCGGTATTTGAAGGTTTGAGGTGGTGGTTACTGAGGTGGGAGGCATGTCTTGCGAGGGCGATATGGAGTGAGTGGAGAGGTTTCATGGGGCGTTGGAGAGTTCGCGAGGTAGAGGGAAGAGTGGGGAACGTAGTGGGCCGGTGGGCGAGAGGAGAGGTGGTCAGAGGAGATGGAGAAAATGGGAAGGGTGAAGGGTCTGCGCAAAGTGGAGAATGTGGGCACAAGGGCGGACTGGAGGTTGACGATGACATTCAGCCGTTGGATCTGGAGATCCAACGGCTGACGATTGGGCGCGGAGGGACGGTCTCGATTAGAGCTGGAGGCGATGCGATCAAAGGCAGATGAATGCACCACGTGTCATGCGCAAGGGTCGGCGGAAGCGAGCGGCCGAGATTGTTTCTTGAGGTTGATAGAAAGGCTGGAACATGGCCATGAGGACAACGGCGGAGATGGAAAGGCCGGGATGTGATCGAAGGGCACAACAGCATGACACGTGGTGCGAGGAGGTTAAGGCGCGAATGTGCAGTGCAGATGAGATCTGGGGGCCGATCGGATGGTGGTTATCAAAGAGTGGCATGGAGGGTATTTAGCCGTTGGATCAAAAGAAGATCCAACGGCCCTGGTCAAGGGTGGATGAGACAAGGGAGGCGGGCCACGTGGTGCACCCAGAACGGGACATGTGGCCCAATCAGATTATTTAGAGAGTATTTTTGATTTTTTAGGGTTAATTTAGCTGAATTTGAGAAAACTCAAAACATGAAAGTTGTAGATCTCGATGAGATCTACAAGTTTCATGTTGACCAAAACTGGAGATGAGGTCAAACAAAGGCTCGAAAGATTTTTAAGATTATTTTTATGGTTAAAAATACCATTGATTTTTGTTTTGCCATTTTTTTGTGGTTTTTAATTTATTAAGGACTCTGATAATTACAGAACTTTAACTGGGTTTTATTGTCAAAACTTTAAGCAAGAGATTAATAATAGAAAATAAAGATGATGAAATTGAGTTTCATCAGTGATGTGCCATATTATAATGAGGATGTTGTGAATATAAGTGCGAGATGTTGTAATACCCCAAGTATAGTCCCACATTTAAAATTCACAAAGTATAAGAGCACGTTATAAGTGGTGAAGATTATTACTTGAAAGGGATTTTTACCCGGCAGACCCTATAAACTTTGTCAATTGCCTCTACGATCTTTTGCACAACGTAATTACCCATCGACCTTGTAAATTATCCCAAGAACCCTAACATACTTCAAACAGATTAATCGGAGGGTTCACGGGGTAAGAGCTGGCAGGTTTATGGGGTCGAGGGGGGAATTAGGTTATTTCAAAGGTCGTGGAGGTAATTGGCAAAGTTTATAGGGTCTGCTGGGTAAAAATCCCTACTTGAAAACTTGAACTTCAAC
This sequence comes from Ottelia alismoides, assembly GCA_037367405.1. Taxonomy (NCBI): domain Eukaryota; kingdom Viridiplantae; phylum Streptophyta; class Magnoliopsida; order Alismatales; family Hydrocharitaceae; genus Ottelia; species Ottelia alismoides. The sequence goes on along the minus strand of JAZKJV010005060.1, from coordinate 334,538 downwards.
ATTTTGAGTGGTTGTTAATGGAATCGATTGTCCCGAGTCCAACAAGTTGTCGGAGATCAGTTTTCTCAATAACAATTGGTGACCTAAACTCCTGATGTTAATTTTTTTAGAGCAAGAAATTTACATATGTGTATTAAATCGGTATATTGAATAAAATATAAAGAATGGTATATTTCATCAAACCTCCTTCACACATATCTCATCTTAGTTCATGGGATTAAGAGTTGTCTATTACAACCCTTACATGGAAAGATAGGTGAAGAATCATTCACACAATACGAAAATTTTAAAAGAGCATTTACATAAAGTCCCTCAACATATATAGAAACTAGTGTGCACCCCGTGCTTCGCACGGGTTGTGCTGGTCATACCAAAATTATACCACGAAGGAAAATAAAACTACTTTCATGATTGATATATTCTTTATATTATCATGATCACATGGAAGACCTCGAGAAAGTAAAAAAATAATTAAAAATATCAAAAATTTTATTACAAATTGATGCAGTTATTATCATTTGAAATAATATTTTAAAAAAATCTAGACGTACATTTATTCCAACGCAACGATAGGTTGTAATCTTATCGCTTTAAATATTTGTTTGAGGAAGTAAACAGTAGCGTGAATGTGTCAAAATTAAGGATGCAAAAAATCGGATACGGATACAGGTACATGTATTACTATATCTTTATCCGTTTTTTAATACGAATACAGATGTGGATACATATATTGACGCATATTAAAACTATCTTACCATATCTTTAAAAAATGGATACGATGTAAAACGGATACTGATCGCACACGAGTAATGTTAGAAATACTCTATATAATTGACTTAAATATATAAGAATTGGATAGAAAACACATGATATTAATTTAGTAAATATGTTTGTATCATAAAAAATATATCAATATGGTAAGAGGAGGTAGAGAATTACGTTATATATAGTTAAAAATAAATCAACCACTATATTTATATACTAAAACGGATATACAGATACTGAAACGAATATTTGCGGATATCAAAATGATATCTATGTCCTTATCTATTTTAAAACGGATACAAATACGGATGTTAAAATCTATATAAAATGGATACGATTACGGATCGGATACCGAAAAATCCGTATCCATTTGCATCCCAGTCAAAACCCGATATTATATTATGAGATTAATGGGGCTGCCCCTTGCGGGCAGCCAACATGGCTGCCCCCGCGCCGTTTCGACGCTTTTTTTATTTTTTTAAAAAAATATCACCATGTATATTCATCCCTATATCCCTCCTATATGCCATTCGAATTTCGTCAGAAACAGAGGCTCCTACGACCTTCATCGAGACAGTCATTTTTTAACGGTAATAGGATTTTTTAAATCGACACCATCTCGATGGAGGCCGTAGGAGTCTCTGTTTCTGATGAAATTCGAATGGCATATAGGAGTGATATAGGGATGAACATACACGACGATATTTTTCAAAAATAAAAATAAAAATAAAAATGCATGTGAAAATCATAAACTTTTCTTCTGAATTTTCCTTTTTGTTTATAATTTTCATGAAAAATACCTCCAGTCTCTTTTAGGACCATTTATATATATTATTTTTTATAATATAAAATTGAAAAGTTTTTCGAAATAGATTTGATCGGCAAACAGTTCGCCGATCGGCAAACCGTTCGCCGAATCATGCCCTGACTGGGAAAAACTTTGCACCGATGCCCTGACCGGGAATTACAGACTCCGAGAAAAAACTCAATTCGTGGCGTCCATTACTGGTACCCCCATTTCATACCACACCACATTCGCTCTTATCTTTCTCATCGTCTTTTCTCTCTGGTGGTATCAGAGATCAGCCATGGAGGTGTTCTACTACGCGGTGTTCGGGGGGCTCTCTCTGGTGGTGGCCGTTCTGGAGCTCAGCAAGGCCGCCCGGGATCGCATCTCAACCCCCGCCCTCTTCAATGCGTTCAAGGACAACTATCTCCATCTCCTCGTCTATTCTCTCATGATGGGTCCGTCCTCCCCTCTTCTTTTCGATCTCTTCATTTCACTTCTTGGGTATTCGTCTTGTTGCCCATCTCTTCATTTCGCTTCTTGGGTATTCGTCTTGTTGCCCACCTGATCCGGAAGATACCATCTTTGTTGGTTTTCATTGTTTTGGAGGCTACATTGGTTGATTTCTGATGGATGTCCATCCTTTAATTATTGAATTGTACATTGTCATATAAATTTCTCTCTGGAAAATGCCCAATGTGTCAATTAATTGGATTCTTGCCTGAGCTTGATTGAGTATGAAGTGTATGAATTCAGCTGCTCATTCAAAAATCAGATATGGATAGAAACTTTAAGTTTACTTGGATGCAAGAATCTTTTCTACTTCAGTTGGCGAGATTTCGCAAGAATAACAATCCCATTTTGATTATATTTATAAAAGTGGAATAAAGAGCAAGTAGAAGCAGGTCAACATGTGTACTGCCATTTTACATTTGATTACCTCATTTGAATTGTATCCAAACTTGGTACTCATTTTCTCATAAATAACTTTCCTCTGGAAATCTATCCTATCTGGCCAATACACAGACGAGTGGGAAAAATGTTGTTTTATACATATGTTGACCACATTTTCTCAACCTTTTTTCTTGCAAAACCTAAAACAGTGCCCATTGTCCAAAAAATGGATAAAAAATACATGCAAGAACTACAAGCATAAGGAAATAGCTAGTGTGAATTTGGTACTGTTACATATAAGCATGTTCTTAATCAAAGTTTATGTCAAAAGGCTGTTACATTGTATAGCAACAGCTGGAGATTGGTTGCAAGGTCCTTATGTGTATTACCTCTATAGCACCTATGGCTTTGACAAGGGAGATATTGGGAGGCTTTTCATTACTGGATTCGGATCCTCCATGCTCTTTGGGACAATCGTCGGCTCCCTGGCGGAAAAATAGTGAGACTCTCATCCACGTGGCACTTGTTTTAGGAGTTTAACTTGTGTGCTAACATTTGTAATGCTGTGGACAACAGGGGTAGGAAGAGGGCCTGTGTGACTTACTGCATCACTTACATAACATAATGAGCTGCATCACCAAGCATTCTCCTCAATACAAGATTCTTATGATAGGGCGTATATTAGGAGGAATCTCTACATCGCTCCTCTTCTCTGCCTTTGAATCATGGATTGTTGCGGAACAGAATAAGGTTAGAAACCATGTTAATGATGTGAAGTCATCGAATAGCTAAATTAGTGATCTAATGTCCGAAACATCAGATAGATCATTTTTTGCCTCTTCCAGAATCAATGAAGTTCCACATGATAGGCGATGTAATCTGAGAATTTTCTCTGGTGTTTTGGTGCAGAGGGGCTTTGATGCACAATGGCTGTCAATAACTTTCTCCAAGGCTATATTTCTTGGCAATGGTCTCATAGCAATTGTCGCTGGGCTAGTTGCAAACATTCTTGCTGATTCCTTGGGCTTTGGCCCTGTAGCACCATTTGATGCTGCTGCATGTGTCCTCGCTGCTGGAATGGCTATTATATTGTCTTTATGGATGGAAAATTATGGGGGCCCTTCTAAAAACAAAGATATTTTATCCCAATTCAAAGGCGCAGCAGTAGCTATTACTTCTGGTGAGCTTTTTTTTTTAAAGATTATTGATAACCTGGTCACTGCAAAACTCAGACTGATCAATTGATGGAATGTATGATAATTAGATGAAAGCCTTGAAGGCGTCGCTGCGTGCGAGCTTCACCAGGCGAGGGACGAGCCTCTGCAGATGTGGTGCCAGATCTGCACTGGCAGCCGGATCGATCGCGGCTGCGAGGCACATTGCGGAGGCCATCTGAGCGTGGTGATCCTGCTCAAGAAGGAGGCTCTCGAGGAGCGGGCGGAGGAAGACAGAGGAGAAGGAGGATCGTGAGCTGGCGGCGGTCATGGATCTGACGGCGTGGACGCAGGCGGATCTGACGGACGAGTCGTGATCGCGGAGGCGGCGTAGGACGGCGGAGATCATGCGGGGGAGGAGGGGGGCGAGGGAATGGGTCGGGTGGGAGTGGGAGAGGAGGGAGAGGAGGCGGACGCAGTGGCGGCGGAGGCGAGACATCTAGGGTTTCCGAAGGAAGTTAGCATCGGGGGAGAGAATGGGGGAAAGTGTTGAGGGTGGTGTGTGTAAATCCTAGTAAAATATGAGGGTAGAAGTGGAATGATGGCCCAGGGCTGGTGGTAGGTGGAATTAGAAGGGGGTAAAAACGGCATTTTTTTGTCGAAAATTAATCCCTTGACGCCCTTTATATATATATAATGGAAGCTCCAATTTTATAATTTATTTTTCTATTACCTGGTTAGATAAGCAAAGAGATCTCAACCACATGAGACTCCGTCTTCTCCTGCCACGTCACTTTCTCCTCACCTCACATTATCGTGCACGTCTGTTACAACCCATGCACAGACATATCTTATAATAATTATTTAATGATCAATTTATTATCAACCGTCGTTTTACGAAGAACACCCTCAACAATAAACTATTATGATATCCGTTGTGTTTGAAACACGACATGAATCCCCTACGCACACGTAGGGCTGTTCAAAATATCAGGGTCAAACGGGTACCTGACCCAATCCGTTTATTTCGATCCTAAGTTCACGGGTACCCGAGAAATATGTTCGGATCGGGTAACCGTTAGCAGCTACCCACTCTACTCGATGGAAAACCTTATGGGTAGTCCCGGGTACCTGGGTGGAAAAACACATCCACCAAACTGGTTACAACACACATGTTATTTACCATGAAGACATGCATCTGGTTACATGTACACATTAATCTTAGTTCTGCCGATGAGTCTTCTAATCGTAAAAAATTTACGCGTTATTTGCACGTAAAGCTATTTCTTTTTTGAAGATGACACCTCTAATCTTAGTTCCTTTTCAACTTATTCGGCATACCTGATACACGACACGAGCATCTCCAGAAACGAGGATACATCCGTTCATCACAAGAGAGTATGCAAGAAACAAAACATGCAATGTAAATAACGAGAATTATTCGCCTATTGATTATGTATTCACTTAATTATGTCATACTGAACGTATGCTTGGGATGTTGTAATCAACAAGTTCATTATTTGCTTGAAATATGTCTTACCGTCTTTCATCTTTTAAGATTAGAAATCTAAGTCGACTTTGGATTTATAATGGAAAAATCTCAACCTCATGTTATTGGGGAGTTCTTTCCCTTTTTATATATGCCTTGGCAGGGGTATTCAAAATATCCAGGTCAAACCAGCACTCGACCCTGTCCGGATATTTCGACCCTAAGTTCACGGGTACTCGAGAAAGACGTTCGGATCCATGCGAAGTTGACTCGGTTGACCTGATGGAAACCCCAGTGATTTCCCGAGTACCCAGGTTGGAAATCCAACCCGCAACCTCCTATTTCCACGGCTAGGGCCGGATTCTTCGGTTCCTCCCACCTTCTTGGTCATCTTCAAACTCTTGCCACAACCCCTTGGCCACCTTGGGCACCTTCGATTTCACGGCTAGGGCTCTCACATCAGGATCAAATTTGTCACTATCAGGCGCTAGGACGAGGAAATCACGGTACTCATCCTCCGTTTTTGATGCTTTCTTCTTCTTCTTCGGATATGGGGTCATGAGCAATTGATTTGATTTGATGGTGCTCGGGTTTTATACCTTTAGGGTTATATAAAAAATCTATGTTATGTTGTGCTCTGATTATCGTAGTTCATTTTAATGGACTATAAGGTTGCAAATAATATATGATCTTGGAAGAAATAATAACGTATAAAAGATTGTTTTTTTATATATGGTTTTCACATTTTCTGCAGTGCTCTATTGTGGTTCATTTGATGTGTAATTTGTGATATTGGTTGTATTGACGAACGGGTACCCGCAGGTACCCGTTACCCATTCAAATTATTCAGGTACTCGTTGGAACCGGGTACCCGTTGAAATTGGTCGGATCGACCCCTTGACCCGGTAAAGATGGGTCGGGCCGGGTCATGATTGAATGGGTCAGGTACCCACCCCATGAACACCCCTACGCACATCAATAAAAATGCCTAATAGATCTAATCAAATTACAAAGTATACTAGGCACTTCATTGTTATAATCAGGGCGGAACCCAGAATTTATCAAGGAGGACCAGGTATATATCTATCTATCATATATAGGTAAAAAAGGAAAAAAGTTACATATTCAACTGATATTTTTTTAAATAGAGTTAATAATTTCAGATAAGATTTTTAAAATTTGATAACCTTACAATTTTAATGTTATTTATAATTTATCAATAAGGTATAAATTATATTTTCAATGATGTTTTTTAGTATTTTTTGTTAAAATTTTCGTATTTAAAAAGAAATAAATAACTTATTCCATTTACAAAGAGAATTAAAATAATGAGAGGGATAAATGAGCTCCAATCTCATTTTATATCAAATTATACTTGTAATTTTAATAGTTTAAATGTGAGTAGAATTATTTTTTAAATAAAAGAAAGGAAGGAGAGATGTAAAGTGAGTAGAACTAATTGTTTTGATGAAGAAAGATGGAGAGAGGTTTCGAACCTGGTTCTTGAAATAAAAAACCCGCTACTATACCACAAGGTCATTAAGTATTTAGTCCAAATACATATCAAACGTTACATTAAATATTGAGCATGGGCAATATCAAAAAATAGGAACACTATATAAGTGAAATATAACAATCAAGGAGGGGCTATGACCCCCTACGACATATACTAGTTCTGTCCCTGCTTATAATGAATAATATTGCCATACTATCCAAAAGTTTACCTAAAATGTAAAGCATCAATGGACCTAATTCAAATGCCAAAGAAATTATCATATTCATGGTCATTACATGTTCAATTATCGTTGCTCACTTTAGTTCATTTCATTAATGATACAAACACTTGAGTTCAATTCATTATTTAAAATCTACCTTCAAAAGAAATATGTTTGTTATAAACTAGAACGATGAGTTGAGGGGGTAAGATCTAATTTCAACAAGAGGGTACTCCTAGAATATATTTCTTTCCTCTTTCCCCTCAAGATTCTTTCCGTCATCCTCGGTAATGGTAGATTGGGTTCATGTAGTAGTAAAGAGAGAGTAGTTAAGCACCATGACATGTAAATCGGCTACATTCTCGCTTCAATGCTAGAAGTACATGGCATGCATTTCTTTCTAGCATGTGCTTTTCGACCAACAATCGAACCTTGGAACCCATCCTCCCTTGAGAGCATATATGAGAAGGAAGATACATGTTCTTTGAATCTTGAGGGATTAATCATGGAAGATCTTACCCAGCTTTTGTCAAACTTCATCACCCTTCAGCTCTGAATTGTGCAAGTAGACATGAAGACTAAATATCTCTTCATTCTGACTCGACGTAAATGTTGATGTCGATGTTCGTTAGTGAAGAAGTGAGACCTTCATATTTTCAGAAGTTCTCTTCTTTTTTGGTCATGGATAAAAGGAGAAAGAAATAACTAAGAAGCTCGAGTCATTATAGTTGTATGCAACGAGGGCTATATGAAAAATGAGATGATGCTCATCATCATCTTGGGTGCATGCAACCTTCTACCATCCATCAACTTGAATTCTATCATCTTGTATTGTATTGCATGAGAATAGAGGAGCAAGCTTCATCAAAACTTTACATATTAATGGTTTATAAATGACATATTCACATGTAAATAGTAGACACTTTTATTTTAATGACATGTAATTTATCGAACAATCATTTTTTTTGCAAAAATGTTCTATTACTTTAAATTAAATTTATATAAATAATAAGACGTGCTTTAATATATGCTTATGTTTCACATTGGGAGTGGGAGACATGGTGTCTAAAGTAGTTGTCTAAGTTCCTATATATAATGGAGATGTGGAAAAGGGGAAATGGTATCTCATAGAGGTGGAAAGGGGAAAGAACCGCGATCTTGGGGAGATCGATTGGACTTCCAAATATCTCAAATCTAGTGTACATCACAAGCAAAAGTGATATATGGTTCAACTTATTCTTATATTTTATTTAATGCCTTTCTCTTGTATTCATTATGATTCAACGAGAAATCAAATTTGGATGTTAAATTTAAATTCAATTCGTTAAAATAGAACACGCTTGAATAGAACAAAATCTAATAGAATGGAATTATGTTTGATTCCATTAAAAGACCTATGCGCAAATCTTGAGGGATTATTATGCGAAGTCCCTCCACTTCGGGGACTACCGCAATAATCCTTGCAATTGGGGACCTCTCCATGCAAATGACCCCACCTGCCTTCTCCCTCTCGCCCTCACCTCCGCTTCCTCCTATACTACCGGAGCCGCCACTTCGCCAGATGGCACCACCTCCAGCCCCCTGACGCCTCTCCCGAAAGGTTCACAACACCACAGCTAAACCCTAATTTAAACAAACACGATGTCCCTCTCTCTCGCCTTCAGATCTTCTCTCTCCCTCTCCGCCCCCATCCGCTTCTCTCCATCAACTCGCCGCGCCCGCAAATTAGGGCTCCTCCCCGCGCGCAGCCGCCTCAACGATGACGGGAACGCTGCAGATGGTGAGTTCTGGGAGCGAAGGATCGTGAAGTGTGATTTTTTTGGGTTTGATGTGATTTTGATGTTTTGGATTGGTTTTGACAGGGAAGGAGGAGAAGCCGGAGTCGCTATTCATGAAGGAGCTGAGGAGGAGGGGGATGAGCGGGGGAGGGGGCCAGTACGGGTCCAAGGAAGCGGTGGAGGAGGAGAGAGGGGGAGGGAGGAGGACGAAAGGGGTGGCGGCGTCCGTGGAGTTCGAGAAAGGGGTGGAGGGGCAGAGGGAGAGGTCGGTGGCGTTAAACAGCGAGGGTATCGAGGTGAGTTCTTGACATGTTTCTTCGATTTGAAATTAATTTGCTATTATTGGGTTATTACTCTATCCGCAAAAAACCTAACTAACTTCGTGCGTAATTATCCGAATCGGTTATTCTTTTTATGATACTTAAAACTCAAAAGTATTAGTATTTTATCAAACAGAATTAACGGCTCGATTTTCCCAGTATTTCTTGTAACTCGGGGAAATTTTGATTTTAGAAGCTATCGGTTGTAGGTTTCCTTGTAAATAAGGTCAAGTATCCCGTTTTCTTGCCCCTACAAGGATGGGCGTTGCTGGGTTTTTCATTCGATGTCTTTACTGTGCTTGCCGTTTTTGTCTCCAGGGTTTGATTCCACGGGCGAAACTGCTGCTGTCAATTGGTGCAACCTTCTTTTTGAGCTTCGGGCCTTTAATCCTTGTTACAGTGGCGTCTTTCTCTGCACTCTACTTGGTAAGCTTTTGCTTATTTACACAGTCCTCTATACGTGAATTTCAGATGAGTGTCTTGATGATAAAGTTAATAACTTTGATGTCAATGTCGGCATAATTACTTTAGATTATGCCAGGAGTTTGATCAGAATTACAATGGATATTTAATAAGTTCTGCACATATTCTACTTTAGTTAATGCCAATACAATAACCCTGCAGTTAGATTTGCATCAATACGATGATCCTCTGAGTAGATTAATGCCAGACCACTAGTTACGGTGCTTATCGATGGACCTATCTTGAGCAATGGTTCTCATTGGATAATGGACCTAAGGTAAACTAGCCAATAAGAAAGTCCTGATTCTAGGATATGGGCCACTAGTAGAGCTTACTGGAGTATCATATTTGATATATATGATATATTTGTAGCTTGATTCAATTCTCAACTATGGTTTTCACAGCATCTTGTTCATGTCCTATTGCACGTTTTGTATATTTGGATGAAAAGTAACTGAGTACCCATGGGCCATGTCCACCTTACCTTGCTTACATTGCCCCCAATCGACTTTTTGTCTATTATAAGAGGAAGTCGTACATCAAAATTATAGAGCATAAGAGTGTCTGCAAGCAAGTTCTGGATTTGGTCTTATGTTGATGAAAGTGATCAACAAGCCAAGGCCAATTTGACTACACAAGAATTAGCTAAGCCGTGTTAGGCATCCATTGCCAAAAGGGAATGTTTATGTAATTTACTACTTGAAGTCGTTGAGCTTACATTGGACACTATAGGCTCGTTTGGTAACCGGGTTACCCCCGGGTTATCCCGAGGTAACCCAGTTTACCCTCCTCTTTTCATGGAATGGATTTCTATCACAAATCATAGTGACATCACATCACATTCTTTATTCCAACCCCCTCCAACCCTCATAACCATCCCAAACAACTACTATTCGAATCAGGTTACCCCAACCCACCCCAACCCAGCAACCAAACAGACGCTATGGGAACAATTTCAGAGCAGCTTTAAGAAAATAAGAGCTAATAATTATTATAAATGTAAAGTATCAAAATAAGGCTTCAATTCTTGTTTATACAATTAGTAGATGACTTGTCTTCATTGCTAGTTAAGGAGAAAGTAATAGACTTGGCATTCGTTATCTCATGCAAGCATGCAAAGTTGGCTGACTAAGTGGTCTGAATATGCGACTAAATAAGGGTGACGAAATATAATAACTCTGTTTGGTCACTAGTTGGCCCAATTAAGTAGTCTGTCTAACTAGTCGGTTGACTAGCAGACTAGCTGCGTGGAAAATATGATTGTAATTTTTTTTATATTTTTGAATATTTTTATTGTAAAGTAAAAGTAAGATGCACAATGTTCGAATAAAATTCAATAAGAACTTTATGTCATGTAATGATTACATCTATACTAGATTTATAGGAATATAATGCTGCCAAATGGCTCGACACATGGGAGAGGTAGGTGCCCAGGGGGGTCTTCGAAAGAATCTCATTTGCCAGCTATAGCAACAACGACTTTAGCCTTCCGGCTATCTTTCACGGGTAGCAGTCAACAAATGAAGTGTCAACACCCCGCGCCGTACTTATCTTATTTAAACCGCAATCTAGGCTCTAATCAAAGAGCTAGCAGTACTCGCTTTCCCCACTGAATATATAGAATATATAGTGAAGTCATTGCACACATGCCCCTCGCCACTGGAAAGGGAAAGAGCCCCTCACCCTCTTTAACTCAAGCCAGAAAGCCACCTCAACAATCTAGAAGCTTGGGCCCTGATCCTGGAACCGTCACTCTCTCTGATGTGGGGCTATGAGAAAGAGAAGGGAGAAGGTCCGTGGGACGCTGCTGCAAATCGAGGCCCCTCTCTCTTCTGCCCCCACCCCTTTTCCTATTCAGATCGGCTGAGACACTACTCTTTCAGTTCTTCCTCTGCCCCTCAGCCCTGCGAGATTGCCCTCTCTGGCAAGAGGGGGATCCTAGACAAAAAATCCAATTCTAAGGCCATTACATATTTTTTATATTTAAATTAATAAATAGACACATCCGAATATTTCTGATTAGTTATCTAAATACCATTTATTCTTTACGCAATGTGTGCTTATCATTGAATATCGCTTTTGCAACTTTGATATGTTAGCTTGTGTTGTTAATTTGAAACTGATCAAAAAATTTCTTTTCTAGGTAACAGTGCTTAACCAGTTTATTAAATGCTCAAGACAATGATTAATTATAACCTACACTTTTTTGAGCAATCAACATGATCTTTCTTTTTCTTTTTTACTTCTTGATCAATGTATTTGTGAGTTTTTGTGATTGATTAAGTTTCCAGGTGACAAATGGCCTTTCTTACACAAAAGATGAGATATTTCCTATCACCCAACAAATATCAAAATGCACTTATATGAAAACTGTTGATTAATCGAGCGGCTCTGATTTTTAAGGACTCTGTTTTTCTATTGTAAATATTGCTATCATTTAAATAAAAAATTAGTAACCCCTTCTTCTAAAAAAAATTCTGATACCTCTTTTCGTCAGTCCATAATCCATATTGAAAGGCCTCTAGGGTCCTTTCACATATGACATATTTTCTCTCTAAAACAATTATGTGTGGTATGATATCTTATTTAGTCTAGTAGATGGTGCTTTCTAAAGTTTGAATAAACTAAAAATGCTCTGTAAATGATTAACCTAATGATATGAGAATTGTAGAACACTAGGTCATTGGCCTCTGTTTTGAGTTGGCTAGCTTAATATTCTAGTTGGCCTACTGCTCAGAATTGGGAAAAAAACATCGCTTTCAGATATTGGCATAGTTGTCGTCGAAGTAGCTGTTTGAGTGTTGGTCTACCAATTTACACCTATATGGGCAATAGAAAATTATTTAAGGAGTTAAAAATTACAGTATTTGTCCGTATTCAGGGAAAAATATTTTGCCTCATTAAAGTCAACAGTCAAATTCGAAAACCAAACCTGCGTGTACCGCTGGAATTCTGTAAGAGACACTTATTGATATCCTTGGAAATACTATTTATGATTCGAATTCCTATCAACACTATGAAAGGACATAGAGCATTAAGTTTGTACACGGAGCACAATCATGACAAGGTAATGTGAATCATTTCAGGTAGTATGATCACTGGGGATAATAACCCTCATGCTTCAATCACATGTTGAAAGCTGGAGTAGCTAGTCCGGGGACGCAAACCATGAATTTTTTGGGCTATGCATCTATCATCCGAGGTCCAGCAGTTGCAATTAAGACAAGAAGGTATTCATATTCTGATTTTGTAACTTTGGGTAATGTGTTTCAAGGTCGCACTGAAGGATCTAAGACTATAGAATCCTGAGAATAGCCTAAAGATGCCATATGACATTTGATACCCTAAGGTTCGAGTTTAGGGAGTAGCCCACTTGGCCTTACTAGATGATGTTCACTTGGTGTCAACATTGTTGGAACAGTTGGTAATCTCTCTCCTGGTTTTCCCATCTAAGGAAAGATGCATTTATTCAAAATATGTCGATACATGTGTCGAGGGAATGGCATACTGAAAGGTGTAAACCTATGTCACACTAGGAGTCTTGGATCCATCAATCAAGTATACGTCCCCTTTTCAATCAAGGACATGATTAGAATATCCTAAGAAGATTATATCAATAGATTGAATGGATGGATGAAGCATGAACGATCTTCAAGAATTCAATGCCCCATTAACCTCGTCCAGCTGGAACATATTTTTATTGTTATACAACAACAAAGCCTTTTCCCACAATAAGTTGGGTCGGCTACATGGGTTCTTTGCCTCCATTCAGGTCTATCTTGAGTCAATCTCGGACTTGATCCAAAAAACTAAGATCCCTTTGTATATTCTTATTCCAACACTACATTTCTTCGCCATCTCTTAGCCAGCTCAACATCCCAAAATCCGCATGTCCTATCTAGTGCATCAGTCGACCTTTGCAAATGGTCAAACCACCTTAAGTGGTTTTCTCGCATCTTATCCTCGGTCGGAGCTACACCAACTTTCCTTCTGATTGCATCATTTCGTATCTAATTTTTACGTATATGTGTGTCCACACATCTACCTTAGCCTTTTCATTTATGCAACTGCCATTCTATGCGCATGTCTATGGTTTACATGCCAACACTCAAATCCATAGAGCATAGCAGGTCTCACAATTGCTTTGTAAAAGTTTCATTTCATTTTCAAAGAAATTTTCTTATCACAGAGAATAGTAGAGGCTCCTCTCCACTTTAGTCAACATGCATTTATTCTATTAGTAACATCTCCATCAATTTCCCCGTCATGTTGCAAAATAGATCTCTAGTATCTAAAAGATTCTCTCTTCTAAATGCCATTGTCACCAATCTTCACCTCGATTCCTTCACCATTGCTTCTATCAAAAGTACACTCCATATATTCAGTCTTGGCCTTATTTATATGAAATTCTTCAGTCTCCAATGCATGTCTCAAGACCTAAGCGTCTCATTTACTCCATTTCTAGTCTCATCAATCAACACAATATCATCAACGAATAACACACATTGAGGTATCTTATCCTGAATGTGACTTGTCAACTCGTCTATAATGAAAGTAAAAAGGAATGGACTCGAAGCTAAACCTTGATGCATACCAATGTTGATGTCAAAATAATCAGTCTTCCCAGACTGGATCTTTACACAAGATGAAGCTCTATCATACATATCCTTTATGAGGTTAACGTACAGGACAAGTACTTGTCTCTTCTCCAAAACTCTCCACAATATCTCCCATGAGACAGAATCATAAGACTTGTTCAAATCAGTAAAAATCATATGGAGGTTCTTTCTTTTAGCTTTATAAATCTCCATCATTTTCATCAACAAGTGATTGCCCCTCAGCAATATATAGAGATTTTTATTGTGATGTATTCTAAAAAATATCTTTAGTGTAATGGCTCCTTTAGGTTGCGTTTGGTTCGTGGGTTATCTAGGGGTGGATAACCCGGTTTTGTATTTGTGTGTTTGGTTGGTGGGTTAAGGGTCGGGAGGGTTTGTGTGATGTGATTGTATTGGAATTTGAAAAAGTTGGTACTTATTATGATATGATTGTATTGAAATTTGAAAAGTGGGTGGTTGTTGTGATGTGATTGTATTGAAGTTTGGAATAGTAAGTAGAAGTTGAGTATTTTATGATTTTTAGATGATATGATGGTATAATATATATTTTTTTGGTTGAAAAGAGAGTGGGCCCCACTAGTGGGTTGGGAATATGGGTTTTGGGGGGTAACCCACCCAAAGTGAGGGGTAACCCCCCAACCAAACGCACCCTTATAGTATAATATAAAGAGGGAAAGGAGCAAGCTTATCAGGTTGTTCAAAATTCCCCAGTTGTCTCTTATAGGCTATTAAGTCCAACCATCACAGCTGGGTTTGGTTCTTTTTATAGAACAAAAATAGGATAGCCTGGACCTATGACTCTTCTCAAGTCTTGCTCCTGATTGGGCCTTTTTTTGGCCACAGCCCCAGATTGATGTTTAATTTGCTTGCCTCAATTTTTTTTGAAATAGTATTTCCTACTAATCTGTGCCATTCTTCAAAGCATACTCTACAAATTAGGAAGCAGACTTGTCTCAACGACAAATTAAGAAGTAGACTTATCTCAAAAAAAGGGAGGACGTAATCACAATTGCACGTCTTTATGTATGCTGACTTTACCTTTTACAAAAAAATCTATGTAGTTCTAGTTAGCAGCCGACTCACTAAATAATCGTTTCATTGCTTTTGATGGATTGCTTGCTACAAGGTGTAATCAGATGTCAACCCATAGAGGCACCATCTTTAGACATTGGATTCCTAACAACACGAGAATATTACACTCAGATATAGATCTATATTCACTTGTTCTCTCATAGCTCAAATTTCTTCACAGGATGTGTATAGGTGTCTGAAACCCTTCTTTCTAGATTTGCAAAGTAAATTGGAAGAATGTCCACTCAACGTGTACATATTTATGAACTGGGTAAAAAAATGTTTGAACTCACTATATGCATTTGTGATTTGTTTCCCTACATCTCCACATTGTCGATCTAACTTTGATAATGTGGGCATGCTTCGGGGATACCCTTCGATCAAACACCACAATGCCATAACGGGAAAAAAATCAAAAAAATGACGTGTGAATCTCCCCCTATTAAGTAAGTTTGTTGCCTATTCTAACTTATTTTTAACGGGAAATAGAAACAATTTGATTTTGCCACCACCACATACTTTTATAATTGTATTTAATATGATTACTGTTGAATTTGTATCTTTCTTGAAAACAGCATTTCCATCTTTTCTGGTACCAATCTATTCTAAGTGCTATTGACTGTATGCACGACAGATTTGCCATGTGCTTTGTTTTGAACCATTGATTTTTTTTATATTTGACAAGTCCCCACCATGACCTGTATGCAGTTTGTACATGTTAGTGATGTATTTATGCTTATCTTATTTCATTGTAACCCCTCTGGGGTATTGGGGTATTAATGTATTTTCCTGGTTATGACTACTCTAGGGTTCCGTCTTATATAAGGACCCATAGACCTCCCGAATAAAACAGTTCATAATAAAACAATTCATTGTGTACTCTCATCTCTTTCCACATGGTATTAGATCAAGTCCATGTATCTGACTTCTCCTGTGATGGTATACGCTACTTCTATCAAATTAAAAGACTCAGAGAACTATGTACTATGGTCTTAATCTTTCAAAGTTTTTATCAATGGTCATTGCAAGAGCTATATTCTTACCAAGGATCTGCCCAAGGAGACAGACAAGGACTATGACACCTGGTATGTTGACAACTGTCAGGTTATCACTTGGATGACTAACAATGTTGATCTAAATGTTGCGACAAATCTTCTTTACAAAGATACTGCAAAGACTATGTGCGAGAATCTTGAGCGTACTTACTCCCAGAAAACGATCAAGTCCCACTCTTCGATATATACACGCGGATCTGGTCTGCTACTCAGGGATATTCGAGTCTTAACGAGTACTACAGGCTGCTCATTAGCATATTTGAGGAGCTTCTCATTTTTCAGCCAGCATGTTGGGTTCAACAGGTAGGAGAGCGTGATGAATGACATGTATATCGATTTCTTTCTGGACTGCATCCACAATACAAGCCTTTGAAGGACCAGTTTCTGACGGCTAATACGTTGTCCACCATTGAGACCATCTTTGGTCGTCTACCGGAACTTGAGACACCTGTTGAGTGTCATCCCACCATGCCATCTGCGGAGACTACAACCCACTATGCTTCATCAAGAAATAGAGGACAATAGAGTTACCAAGGATGACGATGTTGTGACTTTGGTTGTGGTCGTGTCCACAAATTATGACGCGGCTGTGACTTTGGTCGTAGACGTAGACGTGATCCTACTAGTGATCGTTATCCGTTGTGCATATATTGTGGATGGTGGAACCATCCGTTTGAACGTTGCTGAGCGAAGTTTGATATACAACCCAATGCCAGCAATGCCTATGAGACAACTTCGTATGAGGCATCTTATGATACCACTGATGACATGCCTGATCAGCACTTTGGTGGAGTACATGCATCCTTTACGGCTTCTGAATACGCCCGCCTGAGGCAACAACTGCAGAACTCAATCGCCTCCACCAGTGATAATACTACTTCTGCTCACACTGCTAGGCCGGCTACTACTTCATGTACAAGTCAACTCTATTTCTGCCTCCAGACCTGCTTGGATTATTGACTTAGGAGCTATACACATCTGATGGGAGAAGGTAGTCTGCTTACCTTCTCATAGCCGTCTTCCTCTGTAAAGATTGTTTGGGTTGCCAATGGGGCCCATTCACCTATTATTGATGTTGGCACTGTAGAGTTTTCCTTCAAACTCCGACTGACTGGAGCTTGTTGTGTTCCTGCTTTCTCGTTCAGTCTTTTATCTGTTCAGATGCTATGTACTGAGCTTAACTATAAAGTTTTTTTGATGAGTTATGTTGTTATTTTCAGGACATCCGGACGAGGCAGATTTTTGGTTTGGGACATGAGAAGAACGACCTCTGTTACATCGACATCCCATCTGATTTTAGTTTTGCTGGCACATCATCTATCTCCGACGATCCCCTTTTCCGGCACCTTCTCCTTAATCACCCTTTTGCCTGTGTATGTGGACTTCGTAAGGCAATCTACGGCCTAAAATAGAGCCCGAGGGTATGGTTTGACATACTACCGAGATCAACACTCTTGGATTCTATAGAACTACTCTGTCTTTGTCAGAAGACGACCAACTGGTACTGTCATACTTGATGTTTATGTTGATGATATCGTTGTCACAGGTGATGATGATGAAGGTGTGCTAGAGACTAAGGCTTTCTTTCAAAAGGTCTTCGTCACCAAGGGCCTTGGTCAACTTCGCTACTTTCTTGGCATAGAAGTATTCCGTACTACATAGGGACTTCATCTTTTACAGAGGAAGTATTGCTTGGACATCTTGATCGAGGCTGGATTATTTGGATGTAACCCCCTGGTATTCCTGCAGACCCGAGGAAATACACCACTTCTACCGATCTTGTTTTCGAAGATACTATACTGTATAAAACATGGTGGGAAAACATCTATCTTACTGTCACCAAACCAGATATATCCTATGCTATGAGCAGGGACAACCAACACATGGAGCAACTGCGTTACAGTCACTGGTACGATGTTCTTCAGATCCTGCGTTACTCACCAGAATGTGGCCTCTTCTATGGGGTGAATAGATACACTAATTTTACCGCATATGCTAATGTATATTATGCGAGTTCACCTGAGGATCGTTGCTCCACTACAAAATATGCTATGATGGTTGGAGGACATCTTATTACTTGGAGGAGTAAGAAGCTGACTGTAGTCCCCAGATGCAGTGTAGAGGCAAAATACATGGCAATGACTTAGGCTACCTTTGAGACTACTTGGTTACTAACCTTTCTATAAGAACTTGGTATTGTTGTCACTACTATTCCTATATATCGTGATAACAAATCTGCTACATACATTGCTACGAATCCTGTGTTTCATGAGTGTACCAAGCATATAGAGATTGACTGTCATTTTGCTCATGATGCCGTACGACGAGGGAAGATTACTACTCCACACATCACGGCAGATCTTCAGCTTGCAGATGTATTTATGAAGGCCTTACCAAAGAAGTGCCTCTCATGGATAACTTCCAAATTGGGCATGATCGATAGATATACCCTAACTTGAGGGAGAGTGTTAGTGATATATTTATGTTTATCTTATTTCATTGTAACCCCTCCGAGGTATTCTTGTATTTTTCCGTTATGAGCACTCTAGGGTTCCATCCTATATAAGGACACCTAGACCTCCCGAATAAAACAATTCATTATGTTCTCTCATCTCTCTCCACAGTACCAAAATCTATTGTATCTAAAAAATGATGAAGTCTTCTCCCACTTTAAATAGGGTCGGCTACATGGATTCTTGCTCAAATCTATGTTGAAAGATCCAACTATTTTTTATACTGGCTATCGGATACCTAACACAACCTCCACAAGGAGGTATTTGAACTCTGTTCTTTTGTGTAATAGGCACACTGCACTCCACTAGACCAGTAAAATGACTCTTTCCTCTCTTATGGGATTCTATAGTTCAGTTTTGACTGCAAGAAGATGGCAGGTGTGTGCTTGGAAAATTAAATTCAGTACCTTGATAAGCAACTTTTAGTGGAATGTTTATGCGCATCCCAGTCCCAACTATTCACCTTTATTTAGATGTTGTTAGCCCTTCTAGTCTCATTTTCCACCTGTAGTTAACGGGCTTCCCAAATCAATATTTGTCTAGTGCAATTAAAGCTATACCCTCATGCATTTGCTAAATAGAAGTTTATATAATGTCTAACTATGTTATCGCCATTACTGGCTAAATTTGTCGATTCTGTAATTGGTAACTTTCCTCGCTCAAATTGTTCTAAGAAGTGATTAGTCATTGATCTCTTTCACTAACAAACTTCCTTGACACAGCGCCTTGTTTACATTGTACCTGGTGCAAAATTGTTACATTTTCGTAGCCAATCTTTCCTTCTGCCCTGATGCAGTAAGTAGTCATATGGTGCTCCCACGATGTCAGTGACTAGATCTTTTATGTGCCTGACCTGTTTTAATGGACGAAAGAAGACACGCATTGATGTGGTGTCCATAAGAATAAATTCCTGGGAAAAAAACAATCTCATGTCTATCTCCTTATATATGCAATGCCTGAACTCCTTACTTCCTGCATAATCTGAATCCGAATAGCCAACGACTTCTAAGGAATCTGAATGTCGGTAGATTAGCATAAAATCCTTTGTTCCTTGCAAATATCGCAAGACCTTCTTTACCGCTATCCAATGGTTCATGCCTGGATTGCTTTGATGTCTACCCAACATTCCAACTGCAAAACATATATCTGGTCTAGTGTATGTTTGGGCATACATTAGACTCCTAATGATAGATGTATACGGAATGTCCTTCATCTGTTCGTTTTCTAAATTATTTTGGGGATATTTGAATGAAAAATTTTATCTCCTTTTACCATAGGTGCTGGGGTAGGAGAACAATATTTCATTCCAAATCTCTCTAATAATTTTTCAATATAGGCCTTTTGAGACAATCCAAGTACTCTATGAGATCTGTCTCTATGAATTTCAATGCCAATGACATATTTAGCATCGCCCATATCTTTCATTTCAAAATTATTAGAAAGGAACATCTTTGTATCTCGCAACATCCCAAGGTCATTACAAGCAAGTAAAATATCGTCTACATAAAGGACTAGAAAAGCATATTTACTCCCACTCGTCTTAAGATATATACAATTATCAACAATGTTCTCAACAAAACCAAATGAAGTTATTGCATTGTTGAACTTAATGTACCATTGCCGAGATGCTTGTTTTAGTCCATATATAGACTTCCTTAACTTACAAACCAAATGCTTGTTATTATCTAAAATAAAACCCTCAGGTTGTCGCATGTAAACATGTTCATCCAAGTCTCCATTAAGAAAGATCGTTTTCACATCCATTTAGATTTCGCTCCTTTGGGTAGCTCTACCAAGTCCCATACTTGGTTTGCACTCATAGAATCCATCTCCTCCCTCATGGCATTGTACCATTGAGTAGAGTTAATACAATTCATGGCTTGTGAAAACGATGTTGGATCCTCTTATATTCCCATGTCGTAGTCACATTCTTGTAGATATGTTATAAAATCTGATGAGATTGTAGATTTGACAACTCGACCAGATCTAGTTGTAACAACACCTTGTTGAACACTTGGTGCTATTTCAACTTGATTCTCAGGTAGTGGAAGATTCACCACTGGTTCAACTAAAGGAATATCTTGGACTAGAGGAACAACAATGTCTTGATGTTGTGACTCATCCAAGATATCATGTTGAATATCTTGCTCCTCCCTTTCTAGTGGTATAACAAGATCTGGTAATTCATCAAGTATGATTTCTTTAACTACCATCATATTCCCACTTTTCTCGCTATTTTCCAAAAATATAGCATTCCTTGATTCTACAATACTCGATTTCCTATTTGGACAATAGAATCTATAACCTTTAGAGCCTTCTGGATAACCAATGAAGTATCCACTTGTAGTCTTCATATCCAATTTTTTCTCATGTGGGTTATAGATTCTAATCTCAGCTTGACAACCCCAAATGTGTATGTGTTCCAATCTTGGTTTCCATCCCTTCCAAAGCTCAAATGGAGTGGATGGAACTGCTTTTGATGGAACTCTATTTAATATACACAGCTGTCTTTAGAGCTTCACTCCAAAAGGATAAAGGCAATGAGGAGTTACTCATCATACTTCGAACCATATCGATTAACGTACGATTCCGTCTTTCGGCGACACCGTTTTGATCCGGTTCACCGGGCATTGAAAATTGATGTTCAATGCCTACATCCTTAAGAAATCGTGCAAATGGTCCAAGTTTTTGTTCTCCTCCAACATACATACCATAATACTCACCATCTCTATCTGATCTCACAATTTTAATTTTCTTTTCTAATTGTCTCTCTACTTTTATTTGATAATCCTTAAAAGCATTTATAGCTTCTGATTTTTCAAATAAAAGATAAAGATACATGTAATGTGAGAAATCATCTATGAATGTGATGAAGTATTTTTTACCACTAAAACATTCCATAGGAAACGGACCACATATGTCAATATGTATAATTTCTAAAAGACTGGTACTTCTTCTTGATCCTTTAGCATGTTTGTTGGTATGTTTTCCCTTAATACATTCCACACAAACACTAGAATCAGTAAAATCTAGAGTATCAATTAATCATTGATCCTTTTAATGGAGATGTGACCTAATCTTTTATGCCAAAGCATTGATGACCGATCACTATTACGTTTTCTCTTTTTACCAACTACATTGCAAACAAGGAGATTGTTTTCAAAATGTGGATCTAAGTGTAATTTATATAAATAGTCCACTAAGCCACCTGTACCAATCAACTTGTCATTCTTAAACATTTGGAAAGATGTACTTTCAAATGAAAATTTGTATCCAAGATTACAAAGTCTAGATATTGAAATTAAATTTCTAGAAAACTTGGGTACAAAAAATACATTTTCCAAATCAAGTATATGACCAGTTTCCAAAATGAGCCGTTGTGTTCCAATCGCTTCAACATGTGAAGTCATGCGATTTCCCATATAAATGCTTTGCTCATTTTTTAGTGGCATCCTTGTTTTCAAAAAGCCTTGGATGGAGTTGGAAATATGGATTGAAGTACCAGAATCAATCCACCAAGTGTTAATAGGAACATCAATGAAATTAGATTCATGACATACATGACATTCAACAATCGAAATAGAATTTAAGACATTGAATTGAGTAGACATTAGAGCTGAACTATCTGCAATAAATCATAACGAGACAACCACAATAAGCAAATTACTCAAGCATAAAACTTAATTCAAAATACTAACTTATTTAATATTTTGAGAAATCAATGTACTATCATTACAAGACTTGCTGTGGCTAAAGAATTGTAATATACAATTGATTTTTCTTAATAAATGAGACAAATAAATTTTCAAATATTCATTAGAAATTCCGTACCTGTGGGCATTAGAATAACTAACAAAAAATTTATTTTTGTCATTCCAACAATTGTCCAATTAACTCTGTTACTTAATGTAAGTATTGACATTGTTATCCTAGATGCTGTGGCTACTCTTGGATAACTAACCAATGATTACTCATTACAAGAAATAATATTTACAAATGAATCGATCAGATGCTGTGGCTACTCCTCCCGATTCAATTGTACACACTTATCCGAATGACTTTAAAGGGAGTTAATCAAACAATCTCCACTATGTAGATGCAATTTGATGTCATTAGTTCAAATAATTGAACTCTACCACTTAATGTAATTATTGACATTGTTATCCTAAATGTTGTGGCTACTCTAAGATAACTAGTCAATAATTACCCATTGTCAAAGTAAAACAATGTATAGGCATTGGTAGGATGCTGTGGCTATTCCTCCCAATCCAATTATACAAATCATACCAAAATGACATCAAACAAACTAATAAAATAAATTTCAACGGTTAGTTAATAACTTGAAAAGTTCATGCTCTAATGGAATAATAAAAAACGATATTCAGTATTAAAACCAACAGTTATACCAACTGATATGAAGAAGCTTTCAGAGCTTTTCTGCAATAATAATTAACTTCATATTGAGACAACACTGTCTTGAGAGACATCCAAATGATGCTATATGTTTGAAACAACTTCTCATAATGTTTGGCTATGAAGGCCCATTAGAAGTTCTAAGTATACAAAAAACCCATGTTTCTTCAATATATAATATGCACGTGTAGGCCGAGAATTCACAAGTATGCATCATAAACATTAATATATAACAAAGTTTGTATTAGTGTCGGTGTTCCATCATGATTAATTAAAAATGGAACTAGAATCAGGAATACCATTCTCGGCCTTTTTTTTTCTTGATAGAAATTAAGTAATTTCCAATATGCAAACAACATTGGATTTAATATCCAAGTAGACATCAACGTATTTTTCACTGATTAGTTAATTACAAGTTGATGCTATTTTGGAATAGAAAAAAAACGACTCTCATTAACGTTAAATCCAACGTTGGAATGGATAAAAAAACCGACAACTTAATGTCAATGAAGATGGTGATATTTTAATTTAAAAAAAAACTAATGGTCCATTTGGGCCCATTATATTTCAACCGTGTATGAAAATCCCGGGAAAGAGGAGATCTTAAAACCAATTGAACTGCTAATGGGCAATCGCGATCCAACATCACCAAAAAAAACTTTAATTAAATATGAAAAAAAACGTGCAATTCAAAAGGCTGACACTTAATTATTAATAAAGTATTTTTTTTTAAACTCCATCGGAAGACAGAACAACAAAATGAGTGTTAAAAAAACGGTTAGAGACAACTTGTGACTTGCGGATATGAAGAGGGTCGAAAGCCATCGATCTGATTCATAGCGGAAGCCAACACTAAAAAAACAGACCATTGATACAAGGTCTTATCAATATTCAAACCTTGCTCTGATACCAATTGATAGAACTAATAACCTGATAGATCTATAAACTTAATCAAAAATATAGATCTATAATACTAATTAAATCAAAATCTAAGATACTTAAGGGTTACCGGAAGCCATCGCAGCGGAAATGAGGCAATGAAGATGGGATTTCCTTCTCAACTCTTGCCTAATATGCTTGAGTAATGGATTCTCTCACATTCATTACTTGAGGGAGATGGGACCCCAATCTATATTTATAATACATGATGGTTACCTATCCATTAAGGTAACCACCAAATGCAACTTCTCAAGAGATGCATCCCTTCATAATTAATCATGAGCCACAATATAAAATAAAAAATAATGTTAACATGGTAGTTGCCTACACAAAATTTCTTACAATATATGCAATGCCTGAAGCATGCATTGGGATTTTTTATGCCATAGCTGGTCAACATGGATCTCCTCTGATTTATAAAAAAATTTGCTTGCAACTTTAGTTTCTTCATTTTTTGTATGTTTACCAATTTAAGTGATGAAAATGCTGCGATGGAAAATGTAAGCCCGCATCAGTTTCGATATTCTGCTAATAATATGCGACTCTTTCACCAATATTCGCATTGGGAGTCCATTTCAAATAACATGTCTTGCAGTGGTTTGGTTGGTCATTGGAGTGTTTCCCGATTTCTTTTATGATGTGAAGTTCCAGAGGGCTTCTCCTCTGTTTCTAAGGCGTCAAGACTGCACTTATGTTACATTTTCTTTTCTTTGCATTGCTTTTAATTACTAGTATTCTATTATATACTGCTCACGTTAGACATGGTGCTGTATCTGGTCACTGCCACTGTGGTACAGCATGGTCTCTTGATATCACGATCCTTTGAATTTCTAACCTAGTGATGCTGAGTAAATTTGTGCATTTTTTGCAGTACTTTGGACCAAGCTTCATTCACGATGCAAGCAATATGCATGTCTCGCCTCCTACTTATGTTGATCCATATGAATTGTTGAAAGATGATCCTATTTATCGAGTAGCTCCACCCCTCGAATGAACGTTGTACAATGCACCTGCATGCCAAGGCATGTATATTCATAATTAAACTATTATATTTTTTTTTGCTCACAAAGCCCTGGCGAAAATATAAAATCCATTATGAACCCTACTCAATGGAATGCGTCTTCAGCTTTAGTAAGATTTGAATACTGATCTTAATGATGGGAGTCCATACACTTGCCAGGCCATTTAGTTCTCAGCTCGTTACTGTTAACCAACGATGGCCTTATTTCCACATCTCTGTCATTTTCATGAGAAATGTATTTATTAAGTATTGGATCTGTTGTGGTTTTGCTGTTGTGTTTTGACAGCAACAGCTATCGTGGAAATCAAGCAACTGAAATTGAATCCAATGGATCACAGCATGTTAATGTAAAAACAAATGCAGAGACGATTTCATAGCAGAGTTTTAAATTCTTTGATATACTGTAGATATAGAAATGAGTAAAAGTATCAAGGTACTGTTTGCTGCCAACAGTACCTTGATATAGCAAAGGCTATAGATATTATGTTCATATCTATTATATTAGCCATTCTCCAAGTAGTATCATGATATTATCAAGTTTGTGGACTGTTACTGTTATATACACGTGCTAATGGAATCATTTGCTGGATTCATTGTAGTTATTTATAAGACAACTTGTTGTGAACTATGCCATGTACCTTTTCTTGTAATCAGAAAAAAACATGATGTAGAATAGATTGTGATTTTTTGGATTAACATGAACCACATTTAATTGCCTTACCGACTACCAAAAAGATAATCATGCATTTTTTATTCATAGTCCAATTACAGAATATAAACATGAATCAATTCATTACTTGATACAACATGTTATTGCAAGTCCGAATTAAGGTAAAGCAATAAATCACATGCGGCAGAGAAATGGTAAACATATTAGAATAGAGCTCATCGAAGAGTCAATGTAATGGGCTATTCTTAGAGAAGATTTCACCCAACAATAATGGTGCATAGAGTGCTGATGACCCACAGTCCACAGATGGGATCATTATTGAAAGCACATCTGGGAACATCATCCTAAAGAAAACGGAAGAGCTTCGTTGTGGAAGAATATAGGGTAAGAGAGAAGCTTGTGCGCGAATAAAATGCGGCTAGGGGAAGGGTTCTTGTAGATCTCGTCGTGCCTCTTATAGATGTAACCACCCATCTAACATGTGTCTGTTCAGATCCCCAAACACAAATCTGGGGTGTCGGTTCAAATTCCCTCAATGGTTTGATTTAAATTAATCTGACGGAGTTTTTTATTCGACATGTTAAATGAAACTTGTAGCAAAGGTACCAAGACTTGGGATCCAAATTGACTCTTCCGAGCCAGAGACGGAGAAGAGTGTGTGTTTGTGATCCTCCATCTCAACTATTAATACAAGAGCTTGTGATGGGGACTCATATATAAGTCCACCAAAATTTAAGACTAGTCTATGTGTACTAAATTTTCAGTAAACTCACATTTGTTTCAAATTTGGGAATGTTCGGCTTTCTCTCCAATCAATTTGGCTTCTCATTCGAATCAATTTGATTATCCAATGTAATTACATAGGTTAAACAACTTAAAATCTAATTACATTACTTTAAACAAAAAAATCTCAATGAATTCACCAATTTGAAAGGAAATTCAAAGAGAATCAAAATACATCCTTTACCTGTCACACTTTACTTTCAATAAAGGTACCTTCAAGTTTCAACATCTATCTGAGTTTACTACTTTCACCTTAGGAACAAAGTGAATAGAGTCTTAATTTTTCGGACCTTAATGTTTATTCTTGGTACAATTTTTAGGATTGGTGCTCCTAAAGGTCATGCACCCTTATCATGTTTCATGAGTATATTCAGGAAATATCTCTTCTTTTATCTGCAGTCCACAGTAACATACATAAGTGGATGCATTGCTAACATTATGCCCAAAGACTTGAATCCATTCATAATGTATGTTCTTCCTGACCTTGCGGCTTAAATGGCACTCAGGCTACCAAGGATAAGACACTCTTGCATAAGTATGAAAACAATAATATCAATCAGTTCTTCTAACAACTTGTTACTACAACAATGAATATACTTTATGGGATCACCACTCAAATAAGTTGGGTTGCTACTGTAGAGGAACTCCTAATGTGTCTCAGTCTCATTCCAAGCCTATATACTTTAGGACTAAAGATCTACCATGTACTTTAGTCAACGAATTTGTTGCATTATCTTTGGATCTAACGAAATCCACAACCATCACTCCTCGAGACGCCAAATCCCTTAACGTCTTAAATATGATTTGGATGTGTCTCCTTATTTTCTGTTTGAACTTTGAACTCTTAATTTTGGCAATTATGATCATGTTGTCAAAAATACCACGACTATAGGAACTGTCTGGCCTACCATGGGAATTTCAGAAAGAAGTTCCCTTAGCCATTCAACCTCAATCTCAGTTGTGTCAAAAGCAGACAACTCAGACTCAAAAGCTAGAATGATATGCTTTACAGACCTCCAAGAGACTGCACCGCTTCCAAGGGTAAAAACATACCATGTAATACCATTATTTCTAGACTCTATTTTCCCTATCCATCTTGAATCACTATGTCATTCAAGTACAGGTGGATGTCTACAATAATACAAAATAAGGGAAATAGTCCTGTCCAAGTGTTGTAATACTCAATGTAGCATTTTCCAATGAGTACGTTCATGGCAGCTTGTGTATCTACTTAGCTTTGCAACCGATAATGATATGTTAGGTTTTGTGCAATTTGCAAGATACATTAAGCTTCATATTACTTGTGCATACCTTAGCTGTGATATCTGTTTGAGACCTAATATTACACCAACAACACCCATGTTCTTTATTTCAAATTTGCTACTTAAAAACATTTTAGTCTCATTAATAATCCCCTATGTGTGATCCAAATAACAGTATGATGCATACATATACAATACAATACACTCATCACCTTTCACCTTGGAATCGACACACTTGTAGGATTCATGAATCTTAAAGCCACGTGGAAATAGTTTTGTCAAAATTTTCATACCATTGTTTTGGCACTTGAATCAATTTGAAAAGAGATTTAACAAGCTTTCAAATCTTTCCTCATTCTCACGTGTCAATGCCCATCAAGTTTATTGATGTAGATCTTCTCCTCAAGATCTCCATACAAGAATGTGGTATTTACATCCATCTGATGGATAAAGAGATCATATACATATGCAAATTGCTATAAACATATTCATCTAATCTATATGGATATCTTAGCAAAATCCCTCTTTTAATTCACTAATCAAATCTCCTAAAATATATTAATTAAGTTTACTAATTATACAAGAAATTAGGGTTAAATCTGTGAATAAATAAACCTAAAAATAAGATATTTTGAGCTTATAATTTTATGTACATAAATTAATTATTTTAAAACATTATATTTCCATTATATTCTTTGAATTGTTTACTAACTTAACATAAAGAAACAAAACTTATAAAATCACAAAATCCAAAGAAATCAAAGAGATTTGACCATGTATAAATTGTACATATATTACCTTATGTGTATTTATTTTACTATTTTTTATCTATTGAAAATCCATAAAAAATAGAGTAATGTTATTTATATTGTATATATTAATCAACTAACTAGAATATAATTAAAAATACAAAAATATAAAACACAAAATTATAGGGGTTAATTAGCAATTAATACCTATACAAAAATGTATTTTTTGTATAGATGACTTTATTTGCTCCTTATGAAAGTTGTAAATCTCATTGAGACCAACAACTATCATGTTGATCACTTTTTGATTTGACCCTTCCTTCTATTTCTTT
This sequence comes from Ottelia alismoides, assembly GCA_037367405.1. Classification (NCBI taxonomy): domain Eukaryota; kingdom Viridiplantae; phylum Streptophyta; class Magnoliopsida; order Alismatales; family Hydrocharitaceae; genus Ottelia; species Ottelia alismoides. Next base: position 305,747 of record JAZKJV010005060.1, on the reverse strand, counting down.
TCTTCTTTTCTTTCTTTTTATTATTTGGTCAACTTATTGGTCAACAAATCCATGACACTTGGCGGTCACCCATTGAACCACCACTCTTAGTCAACGATGCCCGTTGACCCGATCTAAGGGCTTTGTTTTTTAGAATCTTCCATCTGGATCGTTGGATCAAGATTGATCTAACGGTCAGAATCACATCCATCTCCACCCAGCTCCTGCACGAGATTCGCATGTGCTCTTCACATGTCGCGCACCTGACCCATCTTCCGTCGTTGGATCTCAGCTGATCCAACAGTGCATGCTCTTCATCCTCTTCCTCCAGCCTTTGTCGAAGTCTCCTCCTCCTCTGTCTATCTCCTCTCCCACTTGCTCCATCCGACCATCCCTCCTCCTCTTTGATCACCCTCCAGCACACCAACAACTCGACGTTTACCAAAACCCTAAAATCGCCCCATCTCCCTCATTCGTTATCCATCTCCACCTCAGATTCTCCCCTTCGTCATAACCCTACATGTAATGCCAAACCACCATCAAAGCCCTCTCACTGATGACTTCATTTAAGCCCCCACTCCCCTCGGATTCCATGCTTCTCTGACGTTACTCCCTCCCACTATAAAGCCCATCCTCGATCTCCAATACGTGGCTCTGCCATCTTAAAGAAAAATTCCTTCAGCTTTGCCCTCTACTCGGTGACAGCGAGCGAGAACCACCGTTGTTGAACGACGGCATGGCTTTTTACCAAGCGAGATTCAGTGATCGCATCACCATCGCAACCACCTACTCGGAGCTGCTAAGCTCAGCTCTCGTCGGAGCTTCCCATAAGGACCATATTTTTTGAGAGCACAACCCATGCGATCTACCCTTCATCCCTTCCAAGTAGACTTCCTCTTCCCTCTTCTTCTTCTCTCGATTTCTTCTGCTTCTGTTCATCTTCCTTTGTTACCGAAGTCGACACCAATTTCTTCTTCTTCGTTCAATAAAACCCCCAATTCAACCCTATCTGATCGATCACTCCTTCTTTTCTGTCATATCCTCTCCTATTGCGGTCCTTTCCGAGCTTCATAAAAGATCGAAGCCACTCCAGGTCCTCATCTTCTCCATGCCTCATCAGACCTCCATCACACCCCCACTTTGATCTTCACTAACCATCTGCAGGGAGATCGGATCGAACCAGCAGTCATATCGCTTCAGTGAGGAGGACTCGATCCTTAGCCGTGTTCTTCGATAACACCCTCCTCCATTCGACCTTCACTACAGCCGTGTCGTCGAGCCACCACGAGATCCAGTGCAGATGCGAACACTTCTTCTTCGAGCCATCGCTTAACACTGACTGTACCTCCTCCATCACCTAGCTACCGAGATCCGATCATGTGTCGACCAGTCATCCATCGTCATCCCCTTGTTCGAGCACCCTACAACCTCCTCGAGCAGAAACAAAAGGAATCTTGAGTCGTCTCTTCATCACCATCTACGAAACCTTTTATCTATAGGAGATCGACCTATAGTTTCCATATGATAGGGGTCTTCATCGTTATCCGATGGTCTGCAACAAGCCACGTCACCCTACCCGAACTCGCCTCGGAGCCACCAGCTTTGGAGAACCCAAAGACCCTCAATGTACCACATGGAGGTTCAGTATGAGGCTCCACCCAACCATCCTCGGTCACATGGACCGTACGCATAGTGGGGGCTTTTTGCACCCTAGCCCTGACCTTTCTAGAAGTGCGGTTACGCGTGCATGGCACGTGACCTGGGATATTTTTTTCCACGCCCTCTACCCTCTAGAATTCACACTTATGGCCCTCACCTGTGGCAAATTTGTAGGAGAGCCCCTAGCAGGTGTTGATAATTAAGATAAGCCCCTGCTTGGTCCTTTAAAAACTTTTACTTTTCTTACATATTAGTCTCTGAAACTTCATTTTTGAATATCTTTGTCATTTGAACTCTAATTATTATGTATTTATGTCATTTTGAAGTCTATCATATGCTCTATAATTCTACATATTTTGTGGGAAAATCATAGGCTCTTTAATGCGTATTATTACTTGAGCATTATATTTGATATTGTTAGCCATGCGAGCTCGAGGCGAACCATTTCTATGATAAAAGTTATTGTATTGTTTAATATATCAATAAAAGTTATTGGTTTATTTCACTCATTGTCTGAGATTAATGAATAAATGCACTATAAGGTCCCTTAATACAATTAGGGTTATGCACCATGTCCTTCTTAATGATCATACAATTATTTATTCATTTATTGAATCATAGAGACTGGTGCTTGGATGAATATCTAAAGAGTTAGATTGAGGACTCACCAATCATCGTCAAATGATTATTAAGATATGATCTCCAGCCTGAGTAGGATATGGCAATCCTTTCTCTTTTGGCTGATATCTGACCGACCTCTTGATGTAGGTCCTCTACGTAGGAATACAGATTCGGAGGTGTCAGATTAGTTAGGTCAAAGAGATGACTTAGCGAGATCAAGATAACCTAGACCTATGTCGTATGTTGACATGATATACACATGCATCCTCTGATCGGAGAAATATGTATTGTTATATGTCTAAGTATGTATATTTGGCAGACCGATAGGTTGATGGCCTAATTAAGGTATATACACCGACGAGATGGTGTGCATACAAGGACATAAGAGTAATACGATCTCTCAAAGGGATCATACAGGTTCACTTGTGAACTGGAAGACATGAGCTCACTCATGAGGTATTTGGGACCAATCAAATTCCATGCATGGTCATCTTTCTTTGGAAGCATGACAAGAATCTGTAGGTATGATATAAGCTTTTGGAAAGCATATGATTGATACTAACTCCCAATGACCTAATGAGAAACTTAATGATAAAACCCTGAAGATGACAGTGTAAAATTGATCTACATCTTCGGGTTTATTCTAGGTCTTCCAATGTGCATGATGTATATGTATTAGGAATACCTTAGGGTGATGTGATCATAAACGATTGTATAACCATGACGCTTCCATTCCGAGGGAGTGATGAAACAAGTCTGGATTTTAGTGACTCCTCTTATTAGAGAAGTGATATGGTCTTAGTCTAAATGTTGGACATTGATCTGAATGTGATTCAGATGCAATGAGAAGATCGATTCTACGTCCTTGATTTAATCAAGCATCTATGAGAGGTCCTCAAGATCTAGATTTGAGATGTGATCTCAATATCCAAGTCAATATACGTGGAACGTACAATCGTTTTCCAAGTATCAGCGGAGAAAGCGTATTATTCTTGAAAGAGTTCAAGAATAATTCCATTAATAAATGTGCATCCAAGCATTGAAAATGGATATTTAAATGTGATTTAATTATCATGAATAATGTGAATTGATTCATATTATTTAGAAGCATGAGAATGATGATCCAATACAATTAAATATGATTTAATTATCATGAATATGAATAATGTTGATATCATTATCCATATTAATCATATATATTATAAATGTGATTTATAATATATTAGAGAGAGCTATTTGTAAATAACATTTACAATTTAAATGTTTATGTGAATTGGATTCACATTGGACAATTAATTGAAAATAGAATTTACATTATATTTTGGATGTGAATATCATTCACAATTTTCCAAAGGCATGAATTCACAAAATAGTTTTGAATTATTTGTATGAATAAATTTACAAAAAAATATTTTGTAAGCTATGGAGAATTTCATGGGATGTGTAATCTCATGTAATATGAGAAGGAAGCCACATATGATGTGATCTTCACGCTTCTATGATGTTCTTAAGATTCTCTCCATAACCTTCAAGTGGTATCAGAGCCTTGGTCGAGGTCTGGATATGATCCAAACCCTAGACGATCAAGGTTCATGTTTTGGATGCGCGAGAATCATTGTTTTTACATTGGATGCAAGATTCGAATCAGTTTTTTTCGTTAAAATAAAACCTTCTATTTATGCACTATTTGGATGTGTTTTTTTGTTATTAAAATAAATTTAGAATGTCTAAATATATACTAAAAACAATAACCTAATGTTGGTACCAAAAGTGCATGAAAAAGATTTAAAGAGTTCCCGCCATGAATTTTTTGTATGTATTCACAGATCTGTAAAAAAATTATTTTTATCTATTGTTTTCCATCATGAAATCTGAAATAAACACTTGAATTAAGTAGAGAATCAAACCAACAAACCGCTTGAATTTATTTTACGCGATTCCAACTCTGTTTGCCCTAGATATTCCATATTTTGTGGAGATGGGTCGGAAGATGATTCGACTATCAAATCTATTTACTTATATGTTTATAATTCAAGGAAATCATAAAAATTATGAATTTTCCTTGATTAATTATGATACCTAATAATTATGAAAATAATTGATTAATCATCATAGGTCATTGAATGTATGTTTCATGAAAATCCTAGTTTATCATACCATAGTTATAGGACAATCTCTACATGCAAAACATTGCTACTTGAATAGGATTGGGGATTTGTTTAGCAATTCTCCTTATAATATTAATGAAAATGATTTTGATAAATATTATATAGTATAAAGGTCGAATATCATCTCAAATACAAAATGATCAAATCACATTTCCTGATCTCAAGCGAATATGGTGTCTAGTCGGGGATAGTTGGGGTAGCAGGTTGCTCCGTGAGAGATCTTTCCCACATCCTCTGCGTACTGACCATGACAACATGTAAGGAAAGGTAAATGCTTGAAATGATCATGATGTATCTTTCTAATTATTAAAATTTGAATAATTTGTATATTAAGATTATACCATCCTTCAAGTAACAATCATGATTATTTTGTTGGTTGATTGAATTGAATTAATAACTAATTTAATATGATTAAATTAATTATATCCAATGAAACACTCTATTATGAATAGAGTTCTATTTCTATTGGAAGAATTAATTATGTGAATATGATTCATGATAATTAATTTAAAAAATTGAACATTATATAGAGGATCACATAAGTGACATCCATGATCTTCATCAAGGCGAAGGGTTCTGTCACCATGGATTGTATGTAGGAGACGCATGTCCGAAGTGACAGCTCTTGCATACAAGCATACATGGATCGAACTCTTTGCTTCTCGAAAGAGTAAGCCCGTAGTGACCCCAATATCAGTTTCTGATATTATTGGGGTGATATTGGATTGCGCATATCGAGTTCTATTCCTATTGATAATTGGTTCAATTAACGATAGGTCAACATCGTCTTAGGAGTGGTGGGTCTGGATGTTAAAGATCGAATTGGGAATGCAAGTTGTACTTGTAAGGTAGAATGTGTTCCCGCTTCTTTTTACCTGAGTTACAATTTCTCATATTATTGGGATGTAACTAAGGTAGAAAAGGAGATCCCAGTTCTTGCTAGCGATACGATGATAAGTATATCTCTTACTTTGAAAGTGATTAAGTGAATGAACTTTCATAGTTGAAAAGGAAAGACTAATTTGATTAAAAATCCTTAATCAAAGAACTTATTTTTGAATATATATTTATTTATATGTTCAAATATATTGCATTCTTAATTTCAAAAAATGAAGTCTAAGAACCTTCTCACTGGGCTTCTGGAGGTGAACCAGTTGACTGTACTAAAATACTCGGATTGGATTTGTAATTTGGATCTTGTCCTTTTTGCAGACCACATATCTAATGTGTTGTCTAAGGACAAGCCTGCAAATCCTAAGATGCTAGAAAAAATCAAATACAATGAAAAATATGATGAAGATCATACATTGGTCATAAGTTATATTATGGGATCTCTCTCCAATGTGCTTCAGAAGCAACATGTGGAGATGGATAATGGCCAGGATATAATGCTGAATCTCAAGGAGATGTTTGGTGATGTCAACCGCACTCAATGTTATAACGTTATGAAAGAACTTATTCATTACAAAATACATGAAGGGATTTCAGTTAGAGAACACGTACTCAAAATGTTTGAGTACCTGTCTGAACTGGAAATTCTTGAGGCTCGGATGGATGCATATATGAAATCGGACTTCATTCTGATGTCTCTGCCCAAGTCTTTCAATAACTTTGTGGTATCTTTCCACATGAACAAGATGAATTGGTATACCATTAAGTTAATTGCGTCATTAAAGTCTGCAGAAGCCGTAATGAAAAAAGATAATCCATTGATAGTGCAATGGTTGTACATGTCAAAGGAAAGCGTAGGCGGAAGAAAGGATCTCGAAAGGGCCCGACCTAGAAGATAAATAAGGAGAGTCAAGGTGTTGGCTCATCTTCTAATGCTTCCACACTGGTGGCAAAAAAGAAGACCGATGTGTGTCATCACTACAAGAAGCTCGTGCACTAGAAGCGTAACTGTCCAGAGTACCTTATATTTGCTGATGAAGGTAAAGCCCTAGCAAGTATGAGTTCTACTTTCATCATTGAAACTAATTTTCTCGTAGGACGAGAAGGTAGTTAGATCATCGATTCTGGTATTTTTGTTCATGTATGTAATTTATTGCATCTATTTCAGAAAACTAGGAATCTCGATGAAGGGGAGATAGTCATTCAGATGGGATCAAATGCAACTATTACAACGGTCGCCATCGGGACCTGTAGACTATCATTATCTAGTGGAAGAGTCATGTTACTTAAAGAGTGTCTTTATGTTTCAGATGTTAGAAGGAACTTAATATATGTATCTAAGTTAGTTAGAAATGGATATTCATTTCTAATCTCTAATAAACTTGTCATAAGTCGTTATGATAAATATATTGCAGATAGTGTTCTAACTTTTGGTGGACTCTATGAATTGTGCATTGATGAAAATATCATGAATGTTACTGCCACTAATAAAAATCCTAAAAGAACCGGGGAGGATGGAAATCACTCTAACATGATTTGGCATCAAAGACTTGGTCATTTATCTATTGATAGGATTAATAGATTGATAAAGGATGGACCCGTAGATTTTCTATAGGTCCAATCTTTACATACATGTGAACATTGTATTCGAGGTAAAATGACTAGGATGCCTTTTCGTAACAAGGTTACAAGACGCGGAGATATTCTTGACCTAATACAGATGGATTTGTGTAGTCCCTTTAGTACCGCGAGTCGAAATGTATATCAATATTATTTGACATTTATAATGACCATTCGCGATACGGGTTTATCTTACTACTACATCATAAATATGAACATTTGAAAAGTTCAAAGAGTTCATGGCTTTGGTTGAGAACCAAACCGATAGGAAGATTAAACGAATTCGATCTGACTGAAGTGGCGAATACCTCTTAGTTGAATTCAAGGAATACCTTAAAGAGAGAGGAATTGTCTTCAATCTCACTCCTCCTAGAACTCCTCAACTTAATGGTGTTGTTGAAAGACGCAACATGACCATCACAGATATTGTCCGTTCAATGATGAGCAAAGCATATTTATGTCTTAGTTTCTAGAGATATGCGGTAGAGACTGCGATATATATATATATATCTTGAATAAGATTCCTATCAAGTCTGTACCTAAAACTGCTCATGAGCTTTGGTATGGAACCAAACCTAGTGTTAGACACTTAATTATTTGGGGTTTCTTGGTCCGTGCGAAGAACGTGGATGCAAGAAAGCTAGAATCTTGCACTCGTGAGTGCTACTTCATTGGGTATGTTAAGGATGGTATTGGATACCAATTTTTTAACCTTGAGACTCAGAAGGTGTTCGTCTCTAGAGATGTAAAATTTCTGGAAGATGACTTCCTTAAGAGTCAAGACAAAAATGAAGTAAAGGAACTCATTGAATCCCCTCAGGATACTGAGCTTCCTGAACCAGAAACTGAAAAAGTAAATGAAGATGTAACACATGTACCTTTTCGAAGGAGTTTGAGGGTGGTTGCACCACATGAAAGTTACGGATTTCATGTGTCAGGTGAAACTGATCCAGCTTCATTTGATGAAGCACTTGCTGATCATGACATGGATAGATGGATGTTAGTAATAAAGTCTGAAATAGACTCCATGCATAACAATGGTGTATGGACCCTAGAGTATCCACCTAGAGGGATAAAATCCATTAGGTGTAAATGGATATTCAAGAGAAAAAAAAAGACCTGATGGGAAGGTAGAGACCTTCAAGGCATGGCTCGTAGCTAAGGGCTACACATGGAGAGAATGCATCGACCACGATGAGACATTCTCTCCTGTGGCTATGCTTAAGTCTATCAGGGCACTGCTAGGTATAACTGCATATCTTGACAATGCCATCTGGAAGATGGACATCAAGACAACTTTTCTCAATGGATACTTCACAGAGGATATCTATGTGGAGCAACCCAGGGCTTCAAAATCGAGGAAGGCACAATATGCAAGCTGAAGAAATCCATCCATGAGCTCAAACAAGCTTCTCGTAGCTGGAACATCAGATTCGACGAAACCATAAAGAGTTATGATTTTATGCAGAATCCTGATGAACCATGTGTGTACAAGAAGCTTAGTGGGAGTGCAATTGTATTCATCGTTCTTTACGTAGATGATATCCTTATCATTGTGAATGATACAAAGATGATGATCAGTGTTAAGATTTGGTTATCTCATACCATCGCAATGAAAGATCTTGGAGAAGCCTCTTATATCTTGGGTCAGAAGCTGTTCAGAAATATGGAAAAGAGGATTTTGGGATTGTCACAACATGGGTACATTATGAACATCTTGGACCATTTCCATATGGAGAATTCTAAGAAAGGCTTCCTTCCCTTAAGACATGGTATCCACCTTTCTAAATGAATGGCTCCTCAAAGTGTTGAGGAAAGAAAGCCATGGCTAGGTGCCCCTATGCATCAGTTGTAGGAAGTTTAATATACGCCATGATGTGCACAGGGTCAGATATTTGCCATGCAATGGGAGTGGTAAGTTGTTACCAATCCTGCTATGGAGAGCAACACTGGAATGCAGTGAAGAACATCTTCAAGTATCTAAGACGGATGTAAGATTACATCTTGGTCTGTGGAGATGGTAATCTCTAAGTCTTAGGATACACAGATTTTGACTTTCAGTCTGATATTTATGATCGAAAGTCGACATCAGGGTTTGTGTTCCTATTAAACAGTGGTTCTATGAGTTGGAGAAGCAAGAAGTAGGACACTACATCTGATTCAACAACATAAGCTGAATACATTGCAGCATCGGATGCTGCAAAGGAGGAAATGTGGTTGTGCAGTTTCATCATGAAGCTTAGCGTAGTTTCCTCTAATACTCCCATCCCACCACTCTGTGATAACACGAGAACCATATCTCAAGCAAAGGAACCCAGATGACATCAAAAGAGCAAGCACGTAGAAAGGAAATACCACATCGTTCTGGAGATTCAAAAGTATGGTGATATCATCATTACCAAGGTGGCCTCTTCCGACAACATTGTTGATCCGCTTACCAAACCTTTGACACAAAAGGTTTTCAACCAGCCAGTAATGAGTACGGGTTTAAGGATCGTACCTGAATGGTTATGTGGGCTGGTGGGAGATTGTTAGCCATGTGAGCTTGAGGAAACCCGTTTCTACAATAAGTGTTATTGTAATGTTTAATATATCAATAAAAAATATTGTTTATATCACTCCATATATGAGATTAAATATATTAATGCACTATAAGGTCCCTTAGTACAATTAAGATTATGTACCATGGCCATCTTAATGATCATACAATTGTTGATTCAATTGTTGCATCATAGAGGTTGGTGCTTGGATGAATATCTAAAGAGTTAGATTGAGGAGTCATCAAGCACCATCAAATGATTATTAAGAGATGATCTCCAACTTGAGTAGGATATGGCAATCCTTTCTCTTTTGGTTGATATCTGACCGACCTCTATATGCAAGTCCCTCTACATAGGAATATAGATTCGGAGGTGTCAGATAAGTTAGGTCAAAGAGTTGACTTAGCGAAATCGAGATAACCAAGACCTATGTCGTATGCTGTCACGATATAAGCATGCATCCTATGACTAGAGACTGATGTATTGCTATATATCTAAGTATGTACATTTGGCAGACAGATAGGTTGATGGCCTAATCAAGGTCTATGCACTGGTGAGCTGGTGTGCATACAATGGCATATGAGTAATACTTCTCTTAAAGGGTCATACAGGTTCACTTGTAAATCGGAAGACATGAGCTCACTCATGAGGTATTTGGGACCAACCAAATTCCATGCATGGTTGTCTTGCTTTGGAAGCATGATAAGAATTTGTAGGTATGATATATGCTCTTGGAAAGCATATTATCGATACCAACTCCCAATGACTTAATGAGAAACTTAGTGATAAAATCCTGAAGATGACATTGTAAAATTGATCTATATCTTCGAGTTTATTCTAGGTCTTCCAGTATGCAGGATGTAGAGGTATTATGAATACCTGAGGGTGATGTGATCATAAACAATTGTATAGACATGATGCTTCCATTCCGAGGGAGTGATGAAACATGTTTGGATTTTAGTGACTCCTCTTATTAGAGAAGTGACCTCATCTTAGTTCAAATATTGGACATTGATCTTAATCTGATTCAGATGCAATGAGAAGATCAGATCTATGATGTTGATTTAATCACACATCTATGAGAGGTCTTCGAGATCTGAATTTGAGATGTGATCTCAATATCCAAGCCACTATACGTAGAACATACAATCACCATGTCATTATCTCCAAGTATCTGCGGAGAAAGCGTATTGTTCTTGAAAGAGTTCAAGAATGACTCCATTGATAAATGTGTATCCAAGCATTGAAAAATAGATAATTAAATGTGATTTAATTATCACAAATAATGTCAATTTGATTCATATTATTTAGATGCATGAGAATGATGATCCAACATAATTAAATGTGATTTAATTATCATGGATACGAATAATATAGATATCACTATCCACATTAATCACATATATTATAAATGTGATTTATAATATATTAGAGAGAGCTATTTGTAAATAGCATTTAAAATTTAAATGTTTATGTGAATTGGATTCACATTGGACAACTAATTGAAAATGTAATTTACATTCTACTTTGGGTGTGAATATGATTCACAATTTTCTAATGGCATGAATGCAATATTCACAAAATAATTTTAAATTATTTGCGTGAATAAATATATAACAAATGTTGTTGTAAATTATGGAGAATTTCATGGGATGTGTAATCTCGTGTAATAGGAGAAGGAAGCCACCCTCCTAATAGGGGAGGGTGGATGGCCACCAAGTCCTAATTAAATTAGTGGCCGTCCACCCCCTTATGGAAGGAGGCGTGTGCCTTCTTCCTAATTCTCCAAGGTTGATTGATTTAATTAAAATAATTTATATTGATTATTGTTCGATATATATTTAATTAAATTAAATTAATTGTTATTGTATTTTTAGAACAAAATCATAGCCATTGAAAGAAACACAAATCAATCTCAACCATTGATTATGCGTTGTCCATGGATTGTGATCCATGGACTCCCTTATAAAAGAAGAGGCAACCCTAGTTCTTCATTTTAGACAATAATTGAATATCATATCTCTCTCCTTCTCATCAACATATACATGCAACCCTCTCTCCTACAAGAGTGGTTGTCCACCTCTTGTCCTAAAGAAGACCACCGTCGTCGGCATGCCGTTGTGCCACCACTTCGACCGCTCGTGGATCTCTGTCTCCTTTGACGCACCTCGCTCGTAAAGAAGACTTCGGATCTTGTGTGATGAAATTGGGAGATTCGCTGCTTGGATTATCAACAGATTGCGAGGAGCATACGTTTCATCAATACGCTCGCAAGTGTCTCCTCCGTCGGATCGGACTTGAGACAAGAGGTCCCTTGCTTTAGAGACACAATTGCAACCACTCTTCAAGAGGTATTCCGGTATCTTCTTTGTGGTTGATATGAAATGATTCGAGAAATATTCTCGGATCATGTGGTTTTATCATTTATAGTTTAAAGCAACTAGTGCGACTAGTCATTCCCGATCGCATATGATGCGATCTTCACGCTTCCGTGATGCAATTAAAGTTATCTCCATATCCTTCAGATATATGTAGGCTCACTTTGATTATCAATTAATTTGTGAGGAATCTAATCTTTATGCAGGGATCAAAATGGAGAAGACTTAAATAATTATCTTCTTGACATTTTGTGATTTGAAGATTATTCTTAGGGAGTTAGAATGCATGGACTTTGGAGATATGATTTCTAAAGAATAATGTGGACACTTGATCTCATTCATTTGTAGAATTTGATACTTGAAACCATTGAATATGCAAATTATAATTTTTATTGATTAATATCTTTAGATTCTTCTCTTAGATATGTGAATCATTGATTTGAGGATTTTATTGATCATTTTGTTGAGGATAAATTAAATATATTCACAGATCATTTTCATAATTTCTTTTATTATATTCTCTTTATGTATTTTCTACTCTTTCTTTTATGCATTATCTCTTGAAATAAAAAATAAATATTACAACTAATTAAATATATAGATCAATTTTAAAACCACGCAACTAAGTAATACTCTGTTCCCGTGCTCGACCTTGGTACACTTACTAAGTAAATACTCCACATATTTGGACTTGTAGTTTTTGTTGATCTAATTTTCACCTCCTATAATACAATTCAACTATTTTGAAAGAGGTGAAAATATAGTTCATCAAATTCCTTCGTTGCATGGGGAACGACATATTTTTAGGGTTCTAAAATATTTTAGTAATTAATTTTGTGATTTTAATTCTTGTAACAATTTTCTTTCATTTTTATTTTATTTTCATTAAAATTTCTTTTATTCACTACTTTTCTCTCTTACATATGCTAACCACATAATCTCTCTTTGCAGATAGCTCGAAGCAACTTTTTGAAAAGAAAAATTCAAGGAGTCGTAAAGAAGATTTTCTATTTCTATTTTATGAGAGAGAGTTAGGCTAGATTTAATTTTCTGTAATTTTTCTTTTTCAACAGTCTCTTTAAACATTATTACTTGTAATTTAACTAGACTGAACTGTGGGGACATTTGGGCATGTTTTAACCCATGTTGTGTTGTCTGGGACCCAAGTGTGTTGTATATTATCATAGAATTAGGACTCGCACTCGTGGTAGAGTAATTTTATTTGTTTATGCTTGATTATATTTTTTGAACACACAACACCTTAATTAGATGCACTATAGATCATTCAATTTAGCCAAAATTTGAAATTATTTCTCCCTGCTAATAGAACTTTCTACTTAGGAGCGATTTTATTGGTTGCATTCATATAAAATAATTTAATTCTATTATGCATCCCACATGAAGAGCAGTGGGAATCATTGTAAGTCTTCTAACTAAGCATACATCATTATTTTCATTGTACATCATTTTCACTGGAATCCTTCCCATGTTTCTCATCTAAATTAGAAATGAATCAGGACTGATCGGTAAATGAATATCTTATGCTCACTAAGACCCAAGTGATAACCTAATCTAAAATTGGGACTGCTAACAAGGTCGATTAATTTAGTTGGAATAAAATCAAACCTTATTTTGGTAGAGCAACACTCATATATTGACACATGTACCTTCCAGACTGAGCGAGGCGCATTACGCATAAGGATTAGAGCTCAAATCACAGGGTGTTTGCTTGGAATACCAAGCTGTAAGAAACATTACTCGAGGGTGTGGACGGAGAGCTGCCTATCAGCACTAACACAGAGTAGGAACTCCCCAAAAGTGTTGTTGGGTTTTCGAAGCATTGATGAACCTATCTTTCTAGTGATCATGCCCCCTCTGGCGTTTACTACTCGGAGATCAAGGAAAAATGGTGTCGTCTCATCAGGACTTCAGCGAAGGCCATCGTCTCGTGCACACTTGAGTCTGGCAGGCAACAGTTTTGGTATTACAAGTTCTCATCCTCAAGTTAAACAATGATTGAGAGTTGCAAACCGTATAAAAGGATTGATCTGTTGTTACCTCAAGTAAGGAATCTTCATGTCTCTCTAAGTATAACTTGACCACTTGTCACTATAGGCCAACTGAGTGCTATAGTTCAAAAATATTATTTGAAAAAAATTGAAAAGATAAGCGATCGAACTCTAACGTACCTCCACAAGTGTCCACTTGATGAATTTACGGGTTTGATTTGTATTTACTCTGTGTGTATACAAAAACTGTACATTTATACACCATGTGTATTATATCTCTCTCTTTATTCTCTATCATGTTCTTCTTATGTTCATCTTGACATCGGAGATGGACATCTCTAGGGATGTTAGCTTGGACCTTGTGGATAATTCACAGAACCCTTTTAGATCTCACATCTCCCTGGAATCAAGATGACCCTCTTCTCGAACCCACCTGGTCTTGGGATCTCCCTCTTCCCAAGATTCGGATAAATAAGTCTCTATTAGGGTTTAGTCGATCCTGGACTAACCCTCTCTATAATTATCCTCCTACCAAGGAAGCCCTTATCTGTGATAGAACCTATTATCCTTTTACACCCAAGTTCTAATTTGGATCTCTCCCTATATGAAGGTGAAGAAAACAAGATGACTCCCAAGAAAAATCCAAATGAGGATGAGAACAATAATGATTCAATGCTTTCCATCCTAGATCGACTGGCTGTTGCTGAGCAACATGAACATATATAGGAGAAATTCATGCAACCGGTAACGTCAACGAGAAGCAATGGAAGAGACATACCTCCCGGATATCAATGATTATTACAACTGTTGAGACCAATACCTACAGAGGATACGTTCAAATACAAATCACATTTCCTTGCGCTGCTCCAGAAGTTTAGTGGAAACCACAATGAAGAGAACTATTCTTTTCTTTGATATTTCAAGCTAGTTTGTGACAACATGTCCCATCCTAGGTTAGTCAATACTACATTAGGTTGAGGAGCAACTCTCTTTACCTTAACATATAAGACTACTTATTGGTTGAAAAAATTTAGGGGAGATGGTCTCAACATGGGATGTATTGAAGACAACATTCTTGAAGAAATTCTACCCAGTGAGTAGAATCAACCAAATGTGGATCAAGACCACAAGTTTCATCCAGTTTCCCGATGAACCATTATAGGAAACTTGAGAAATTTAAAGACTCAATTCAAAAATGCCCAGGTCATGGCATTAACATGATGATGTTGGTCCAAAGTCTTATCAGTGGTTTGAACCCCGAGATGTTGGGGTAGGTGAGTGCTTCTTGTGGAAGAAGCTACGTGGGCTGACACGAAGACACCGTCTGGAATGTGTTCATGAAGTTAGCCGACACAAGCCGTGTACAAACCACTAGCCGAGCATACTTGCCCAACCTCCTTACACTTCTATCAAAAGAAGGGGGATAGAAGACTATAATCAACCGACTAGAGATCCGAAATGGGGATAATTGTAGAAAAACTCACAATGTTCAAATAAATTAATAAGAAAGTAGACGAGCTCCACAAATTTACTAGCATGGGGAACTTGTCTAAGTTGCCCAAGCAGATGGATGAACTTGTTGATAGGGTATCTAAATTCCAGATACCTGTCCTGACTACACCCCCTGCTTTCGTGTATCAGATTCATTACATTCAAGGGAAATGAATAGGGAAACAAAGCACTTGGAGTGGGGACCAATCCTTCACCCATAAAACCAAAGAATCCTCTACTCAGAAAATCTACAAGGAGCCTCCGCAAGTCATGGAGATAAATGGAGTTTGGTATAATCTCGATCCCGTCAATCGACATGACTCCAACTCAACTGCGAACCCTCGCCCACAAGAAATTGTCCTGGCTTTCAACATCCACAGTAGCAGCGTCCATAGAAGCAGTCCCATCTCAGATACCAGCAGCCATAACTACAGTATCAGTGCTAGGACCCGTAGGGCGGCAATATTGTCCCAACAACTAGTAACAACAACCCTAGGCCAGACAGGTGATGAATCTGTGATTCATCACTCTAAAAGTTAAAAATAGAGCCTTGTTCCCGAGTAAATAAAGGCATATTTCCATTTATAATGCATAAATAGCATTCATGCATGCATACATAATACATGCATTTTAGCACTCCATTAGCATTTAAAAAGAAGCCAAAATCCCTTGTAAAGTATCCACTTATCAAAATAACCTCTTCCTTATAATATGTACTCCTTAGTTAATAATATAGGGAAGAAAGCCAGAAAGCCCCCTTGTAAAATAGCCAATAAAGCCCTAGAACCCCTGGACCATAAAATGACCATAGATCCTTCATACCAACTTCAAAATAGGTCTACTCACTTTTAGATTAATACACATTAAAAGACCTTTAAAATGAGACTAATTTCATCCAATTTGGAGCTCATATGAAAAAGTTGGGTTTTTTGGGCCTCTTTGTATACTACATGTATGTATATTTGTATCTTTGTATTTTTGTATCATATTTGATCTCATCTCCGTCTTTGGTCAACATGAAACTTATAGATCTCATCGAGATCTACAACTTTCATGTTTTGAGTTTTTCCAAATTCGGCCCCCTCTTCTCTCTACACATATATTTTCTTCCAACCATCCACAGCAGGCCACGTGGCGCCATCTGGTCGCGCCACGTGGCCCGCTCCGCTTGCCCAAGCCGCCTCTGCGCTCAGCCGTTGGATGACACTTTCAATCCAACGGCCACTTGATGACCACGTACGCCTTTTATCTCGACCGCCAGATCAAGTCTCCCGCTTCATCTGACACGCTCGTCAGCGCCCTCTCCTCCGCATGACACGTGGCGCTTCCATGACCCTCAGATCACGCCTCAGCCCTTCCATCTGAGTCGTTAGCTCCACATGCATCTAAACCGCCCGATCAAATGCCCTACACTCATCGCATCCGTCCACTGGTGCTTCGCCCACACTGCGCCACGTGGTCGCTTCACGACGCTCAGATCACACGCCCAGATCTTCATCCACACCGCTCCATCTCGCCTCGATCACCACCGTTGGATCACAAGATCCAACGGTGGAGACTTCGTCTTCCACCTCCAGCGCCACTCTCTCCCACGTTCTCCGCCTTGCAGGAGGGGCAGCCCCTTCCTATTCTCAGCCGCGCCTCCACCATCATCGACGACCACCACCACGTCCACGATGATCCCCACTCATCCCTTATCCTCGCCAGCCACTCCACTACCCATGTCGACCTCCAGCGACGTCCCACGAACCCCTTAAACCTCGCTCCATCATCATCCTGGCCGAGACCTTCGACCTATAAATACTCGAGATCCGGCCATCGTCGCACCCATCCGCCACCCCTGAGAGATACCCCGAGCTCAGAACGTCCAGTTAGTGACAGTAATTGCGCGATTCCTTGAGCGAAGACGGTCGTCTTCTCCGACGAGATCCTCGGCCACCGCCGTGTCGCATCCCTCCTCCGTCGAGCTGCTGCTTGAGCTCAGGGACTCACCGCCCCTTCGAGCGACGATCTGGACCTCGATCTCGAGCTCCACACCCCAGGTGAATACCTCCATCTCCGTTTAATCTTCATTTTGATTTTTCTTTAATTTTCTCGCATTTAATTACACGTCCACGATCATCTTCTCGCCTCGCCTTCACTCCGCCGAGCTCCGCGACGGAGCTCTCATCCTCGCGGACCCCTTCACGCCCTCCGACGCTTCATTTCACTTTCCATCGATCTCCAGCTCCGCCACTTGGCCGGAGCACCATCTCCAGTCCACCTCCGTTCCGCCGTAGGCCTCGCCGACCATTCCCCCGTCTCCACAAGTGCACCACGAGCCTCGGCTATTCTTCTAACACCTGCAGGTACCAAGCTTGTGCATTGGCCGGAGCTTCACGGAGCTCTTTTGGAGCTTCGTCGCCAGCGACCCGCTCGCCAGCTCCTGAGACCACCAGCATCAACCTCGCACCGCCGCGCTTCTTCTGGGACAGCTCTGGGTCACCGGAGAGCATCACCGACACGAGGAGGGACGGGCGGAGCTAAGGCCTCTTCGCTGGAGCTCCACCATCTCCTCCGCAGGAGGCAGAGGTCCATTGAGGAAGAAGGACCAGCTGCCGTTCGATCATCTGATCGAACGGCCCAGAGAAATCCACGTCAACCGCAAGCAGGAGCAGCAGACGACCGTAGGATCATCATTGATCCTACACTCAGGAGTCCGCCACGTCTTCAGCTTCAGCTAGCCGTTGGATCAATCATCTGATCCAGCGGCTGTCATTCTGCCACGTCGCCCCTTCCTTCGTGATCCATCGCCCGTTGGATCAACGTAGATCTGACGGTCTCTGTTAGCGCCACGCGTCTTCGTCCAGCAGCCGTTGGATCATTCCTGATCCAACGGTCATCAGCGCGCCACGTGGAGTCTGAGCCTCTTCTCCGAACCTAGGATCAGACGACCCAAGGCTGCACCGAGCCTCACTCCAGACCTCCAGAAGCATCCGAGCCAAGCCCCGAGCCTCCTCAGCCGCCCGAGCCTAGGCCGACCACGTGAGGAGCACGTACGGCCTGGGTAAATTGCACAGAGGCCCTCGGGACTTTTTGAAATTACAAAAAGGTCCATGTGAAGCAGACCCCACGTGAGGAGCACGTGCTAGTGGAAAAATTGCATATCAGTCCCCTGCATTCTAGGTAATTGCATTTAAGTCCCTGTCAGCATATTTCTTTTATGTAATTTTATTTTCTTGTATTGCAAATACACCCCTGTCTTTGTACGCATCCCTAGGTCGCATTTTACATCATTTTTGAATTCTAAAAGTTGCATTTTGTTGAGTAACTTGTCCTCTATCTATTGTGCCACTTGTCACATTTTTGTAATTACAGTAGATTTTTAAATGAATTAATTGGTTGATTTGTGTGATACTTTGCCCAGTGAGACCTTTTAATTTATATTTAATTTTTTGTAGATCCAAAAATTATCAAAAATTCATAGTAGCTTTAGGATAGTGAACTCAACCTTGCATAAAAGTTTCATGCCATTTGCACGCATATCGAGGCCTGAATAAATTGTTTAGTTATTTTCTTATTTTAATTTTAATAAATTAATTTCACATTGAAATTAAGGTTTGTCAATTTTCCTAGACTCCTTATCATTAGAATTGTCTAGGATAATTTTTGTTCCTGAAAAAGATGTGATTTGTTATTTATTAAAAATAAATTAGTGAAAATCACCTTGCATGCATGTTTAATTCACTGTAAATTCATTTAGTGTTTAAAAATTCCAAAAAAATTAGGGTAGCTTAGTTTCATCATAATCCATCATCTGGACAATTTTCATAAATTTTGGACTTCATTTGATATCTTAAATTGATTTAACTTTAAATTGGCTCGATATTGCATGTGTCCTGCATAGAAAACTGAAAAAGAAAAAAATTAATTCCCTGAAAATCACACACTTGAAAAGTTGCTGAAATATACCTAAGGAGACAGATGCCTCCCTGAGTTTGACCTTGGACACTACCAGGAAAAAAATCACCGCTAGAGATTAACTTGACATTAATTAATAGTGGTTTTTGATTAGCCCTCTCGTATCCGACTGCAACGAACAACATCTAATTAATTTGGACATTAATCTGACCGAATTAACATAGGGTGTGGGGCGGCTGTCAAAATGGCGTCGTTGCCGGGGAGGCACGGCTTAGGTTAACTTTTAGTAATATTCTCTGTGTTTGATTTTCTTTCCCCGGGTAGTCTAACCCCCGGTTTTCTTGTAATTATTTTTTTCTCTCTATTTCTTTGCATTATTTTATTTTTGTGTCACTCTCTGACCTCAATTTATTTTTGTGCGAGGAACGCGAGGAGTCGACGACGCTTCGAGGATCTAGCATTTTTAATTTTATTGAGTGATTTGCATTATTTCCAGCGGTTCCCATTTGGGATCTCGCGCGTGTAAGTATAGTGGAACTGTGTCCCCGTGTGTTGTGTGGATGAATGTAAATTAGCTTGCACTAGCGGCTACCCGAGCCAATCTAGGAATTGCTTGTGCTCGTAATCATTAGGACCACACAAATCACTTAAAAGACGCACTTAAACCGCAGAACTTAGCCAAAATAACTTGTTCTTCACGCTAATAGAACTGCTTGTCTAGGAGCGGCTTTCATCGCCTGCATTTGCATTTAGATAAAGTTTTCAATTCTGTTTTGCAAACTGCATAAAAAAGCGAAGGGATCATTGTAAGTCTCCTGAACTCAGCATCGCATCATTGTTTTATCTTGCATCAGCTTTTTCTCGATTTCCCCCTCTGATTTTCACATTTAATTAAACGGAAATTGGGACTGTCTGATAGGCGTGTTTTGTGGTTGAACTTAATCAAGTGAGAACTAAATTTAAAATCGGGACTGCTAAACAGTATTGACCAAAAAAGAATAAAATTTGAAAATTGTTTGCGGGAGATTAATCCCCGACCTTGTTTTCAGGCTGAGTGAGGGCACTTGAGTGTGTGTGAACACCTTTAAGGCAGAGCCCAAATCCTCGCCTTCCATATCACGTTCTGACTGATCCTAGCAAATATCACAAGTCAAATAATTTCATATTCATTGACTAGTACCAAGTAGCCTCTGCCTGTCTCAGGTAGATGGGGGCAAAATTGCGGTACTTTGCGACAAGTTGTCAGTAACCCCCCAGGGTGAAGTTCCGGCCTTGTCAGCCTCCGCCTGCTTGCACGTAGATAGGGGTGTGGTCATTGAATCCATCGACTTGGGATAGGAGCGAAGAAAGGAAGGACCGACGGTATCTTAGACGACAGGTTAAACATGGAAGACGCATCCGGCTCTGAGCTGACTTCCCTATAGGACGCGTAATCCTTGCTATTTTTGCTTGAAAAATCACACTTAAAAACCACAAGATTAATTGGACTCGATTTCGAGTCCTTCACTGTGTTGAGTGGGAACCCAGGGTCTTGGATTGATTTGTTTGCTTCAGGTAGGAGTAAAATCCTATCTTCTTCTCGCCATATCAAGATGAGCAACTGGGGAGATCTCGACTCTTTATTCACCGATCTCTCTATGAGTCCCCCAAGTAACTCATTTTCATCGGCCCAAGCGCACCTTGGACCACCCAAGACTCATGACCCTCTTGAGTCCTGGTTCCCTATCACCCAGGGTGGTTACTCTCAAACCAACCCTTTCCTCTCCTCTGAGATTATCGAGGAAGACCATTGCTTCGGTAATCCCTTCCTTGATTTGTCCTATGACACTGATCTTATTTCCCACACAGGACTAGAGGACAAAAATGCCGCCTAAAATGCCACCGGATGAGGAACAGATACGATAGATTCTTGCTCGCCTTGCCGAAGCCGAACAGAAGAATGCAGATCTCACAGCGCGGATGGGACAGATCATAGTAGCAAGAGGAATCGACCGACCAATGGTCGATACCTACAACCCGATGGAGAACGAGATTCAGAATTGGTTAGCACCAGCGGTTCCCGCCCAGGCATTTGAGCTGAAGCCCCACTTCCTTAGTTTGCTTCCGAAGTTCAACAGAAACATAAATGAAGAACCGTATATTTTCCTCCGTGACTTCGAGCTAGTGTGCAACAATCTTAGCCATCCCAATGTTGGCCAAGGTTATATTCGACTAAAGGCCACCCCTTTTGCCTTAGGAGATAAGGCTGCTCATTGGCTGAAGAACTTAGGGGTGATATGTACTACCTGGATGCAGTTCAAGGACCTCTTCCTGAAAAAGTTCTACCCTCTCAGTAGGACTAATCAAATGAGAACAAAGATTGCCAGCTTCTCCCAAGGACCTAGTGAACCCTTCCACGATGCATGGGATAGGTTCAATGACTTAGTGCAGAAATGCCCTTGCCACGGCATTTCTAAGGCGATCCTAGTCCAGACTTGTTATGTGGTCTAACCCCGGAGATGCAGGGGTTAGTCAGTGCCGCTTGTGGAGGAAGCTATCTGAACAAAAATGAGCACGCTGTATGGAAGATCTTGGAGCAGATGGCGGAAACCGGCAGGTCACAGGCCACCCGGGCCTATACGTTGTCTCCCTCAATTCTATCCAACGAGACAACCCGAAGGACTGTAGCGGATCTGACCGAGGACCTCATCCCCATCATGGGGATGATTGCCGACAAGCTTAACATGGTCGAGCAGATCCACAAGAGGGTCACTGACCTTGAGTCTCTCTCCCGTCTACCGAAGCAAGTGGAGGAACTCATTGAGAAGGTAGCCAAGATGAAGCTACCTGCCCCTTCTGCACCACCTGCACCTGTGCATCGAGTCCATCTTGTGCAGGAGCAGGCACCGGGGCCTCACAGTGGCTGGGTGGAGGATTATACTTACACCCAGCAGGACCAGCATGCACCCCCACAAGCAGAGACCGGATACGAGGAGCCTCTGCAGGTGTTCGAGATCAACGGGCTGTGGTACAGCCGTGACCCCGTCAGTAGACAGTCGGGGATGGGGAATGGTCAGCCTCACCGACCTTCCCCAGCTTACCAAGCAACCAGCACCGTCCCCGCACCGCGCTTTCAGTCCAGGCCAGAACAAGTGTACCAGCCTCAGCAGCACCAGTAGCAGCAGCGCACATATCAGCAGGGCCCATCACCGTCCCACCAGCAGCAGCAGTACCGGCATGGCCAGCAGGGCCAGTATAGAACCTCGTCTGCGAATCAGCCAGCTCAGCCCACCGAATTGGAGTCTCTCACCTTGGCGATCCAGACCTTGTCTGATAGGGTCCAACAGATGCAGAATGACTACCTGGACATGAGAACCGATATCAATCAGGTCTCTCGTACCCAGGACCAACAGATGGCGCCAAAGACCCCAATTCCCGCACAGGTTCAGGCCAACCCGAACAGCTTACACCATGGCCAAAACCGACCTCGAGATCAGGTATATTATTCAGATAAATATTTATCTGAACATGAGATCCTTTCGTACGATAATATAAATCATATGTCCCTCAGGAGCGGAAGGACCGTGACCATACCTGATCGGACACGGGCACAGAAGGAAGGAGCCTCCGAGACTCTACCTGAGGAGAACTTGGAGGAAGAAGAGGAGGAGCATCACCACCACCATCGCTGGCAGAAGAAGAGGACATATGAGTCCTCGAAGTAGCAGTCCCGCACCCGCATAGAGTCTGACGAAACCGGTGAAGAACCCACACCTCCATCTGAGGAGGATTGTCCAGCAGTCGCGGAAGAAGCATCACCGGTTTCGCCTCATCATTTTCATTTCAGTCAGAGTCAGAGTCCTAGTTTGTTTCATAGTCACATTCATGTAAAGAACTCAGTTCCCGAAGTTAATGAAAATCTTTCAGTTTTCGAACATGAGTTGGAGTCAATAATCCCTTTCCCCCGAGCTCTCAAGGGTGGAAAGAAGAAAATCAAAAAAATCCAAAAAGATGACCCTGAGATGGCAGAGTTCTGCAATAAACACATCAAGGTCACAATCCCCTTTGACAAGTACGTGGAGATGACCCCTGCATTCCAAAAATA
The DNA here is from genome assembly GCA_037367405.1 of Ottelia alismoides. NCBI lineage: Eukaryota > Viridiplantae > Streptophyta > Magnoliopsida > Alismatales > Hydrocharitaceae > Ottelia > Ottelia alismoides. The sequence goes on along the minus strand of JAZKJV010005060.1, from coordinate 282,407 downwards.
CCTTAAGGTGAGATGCACACCTACTAGGGTTAGCAGGAAGACCAAAAGCCGTGTTGAGAAACATGTTTTATCAGTAGCCACGACTTGTACAATAAAGAACTCGTTTCCAAGGAAACAAAGAGACATGGGTGCACATTATGTAGTGAGTCATGTTGATGACATCGCGTTTGCACGCACTCTCCTGGACAATGGTTCCTCCATCAATTTGATGCCTACAACCCTCTATGAGCGGCTTAATCTCGGACCTCTTAGGAAATCTAGAGCCCTTCTACAGTTTGCTGATAAATCAACTAAGAGGTCCCAAGGAGAATTGAGGAATATTGTGATCAAAGTCGAGGGGCAAGAATACATGGTGGACTTCACTGTCCTGGATATGGAAACCCCTCGTAATTAGAGAGACTCCCAGATCATTCTAGGTAGGCCCTTCCTCAGAACAGCAGGGGCCTTATTTGATTATAAGATCGGGAAGATTCAGTTCCAAACTCCAGGCGGAGATGAGGAACTCGAAATGAAGCAGACAAGATGGCAGAGACCGGATTCAGAATCCAGCACCGAGTACTCTTCTACCGGAACAGACTGCGATCATGTAGACACAGTTGGGCCATGGAGACAGAACCCAGCCAGCACCGATGAGTCCCTCCCCTCCGGAGATGATCCAATGCATGAATCAGTTTGCGAGGTCCTCAGAGACGAGTACAGCTCAGAACCTGCATCGCCCTACATCTTCGATGACGTAGAGGCCTAGTTGGGCTTGTCTGTCCTCTCCTCTTTAGGACAATCGGAAGATGAGGATGACGAGTCGGACGTGGCTTTTGCCGATTGCATGGAGACTTTTGACGATCCTACTCCTGAGCCGAACAACTTGGTGGCAGCTATCACAGAGAAAGATCCAGCCACTTCCAACACCGAGCCAGATCAGATTGAGCCAGACTTCTTAGACGATCACACTATTCCTGAGCTCAAACCCTTACCCACAACCTTAAAATACGCCTTCCTTGTGGGTCAGGACAAGAAATTTCCGGTCATCATCAGTTCACGATTGACCGAGGAGCAGGAATCTCGCTTGCTAGAGATTCTGGAGAAAAACCGCAAGGCGATAGGCTGGAGCATTTCCGATCTCCACGGGATAAATCCCGCTCTGTGTTCGCACCATATTTACTTGGAGAATGAATCCAAACCTTCTCGTGAATTCCAACATCGTTTGAATCCAAATTTATGAGAGTTCGTGAAGAAGGAAATAGAAAAATGGTGCACCGCGGGTTTCATTTACCTAATCTCCGACTCTAAGTGGGTGTCCCCAATCCATGTTGTCCCGAAAAAGTCGGGAATTCAGACGACCACCAACGAGGACGGAGAGGAGATCGTGACGAGAGTGCCCACGTCGTGGCGCGTCTGTGTGGATTACAGACGCCTGAATGTCGCGACGAAGAAGGATCATTTTCCCCTACCGTTCATTGATCAGATCTTAGAGAGACTAGCGGGGAAAGAGTTCTTCTGCTTCTTAGATGGGTTCTCGGGCTACAACCAAGTAGCCATAGCTCCGGAGGATCAGGAAAAGACCACATTCACGTGCCCCTTTGGTACCTATGCTTCCAGGCGCATGCCTTTTGGGTTATGCAATGCTCCAGGTACTTTCCAAAGGTGCATGATTGATGTATTCGTCGAAATGGTCAGCGAATTCCTGGAAGTCTTCATGGACGACTTCTCGGTCCATAGCGATTCCTTCGATTCCTGTCTTAGGAATCTAGACCAAGTCCTAAAAAGATGTTGTGAGGTCAATCTGGTGCTCTCCTGGGAGAAAAGTCACTTCATGGTGACAGAGGGCATAGTGTTGGGGCATGTCATCTCCAAGAGAGGAATGGAGGTTGACCCTGCCAAGGTGGATGTGATCAGACGACTCCAGCCACCGACCAACGTCAAACAGTTGCGGTCGTTCCTCGGGCATGTTGGATTTTATTGGAGATTCATTAAGGATTTTTCTAAGATTGCCCGGCTGCTAACTGAGCTTTTAGGCAAAGACATGGAATTTATTGTTGATCACAAATGTCTTGAGGCCTTTAAGCTGTTGCAGGGAATGATAATGGACGCACCCATCCTATAAGCCCCAGATTGGTCTCTACCTTTTGAGATCATGACGGACGCCTCAGACTATGCTGTTGGGGCTGTGTTAGGACAAAGAAGAGATGGCGTCCCTTTCGTAATTCACTACGCAAGCAAAGTGCTTGACACCGCTCAGCGTAACTATACAGTTACGGAAAAGGAAATGCTTGTGGTAGTGTTTGCCTTGGATAAATTCAGATCTCACCTAATTGGATCCAAGGTAACTGTGTTCACTGACCATACGGCACTACGGTACTTGATGGAGAAGAAGGACGCGAAGGCGCGCCTTCTTCGATGGATTTTACTTATCCAGGAGTTTGACTTGGACATCCGTGATAAACCTGGAAAGAAGAACGTAGTGGCCGATCATCTCTCTCGTCTCGAAGATCTTAATACTTCCGAGGATTCACCAATTCGAGACTCCTTCCCTGACGAGTCGATTTTTGTCATCGACTCACTACCATGGTACGCCAATATCGTGAATTATCTTGTCTCCAAGAAAGTTCCCGAAGATTGGCCCAAGAGCCAAATCGACCGACTGAAGTCGGACGCTAGACACTACCATTGGGAGGATCCAGTCCTTTTCTTTGAAGGACCGGATTGTGTCTGGAGACGATGTATTCCTCAGGAGGAATACCAGAGTGTCCTTTCTTTATGCCACAGCTTAGAGGCAGGAGGACACCACTCCGGGAAGAGGACCGCATGGAAGGTACTCCAGTGTGGCTTCTACTGGCTGACTCTGTTTCGCGATGCCACCGCCTTCGCGAAGTCGTGCTCAGTATGCCAGAGAATGGGAGGAACCGTCGGTTCCAAGGATGAGATGCCAATGCAGCCGGTCATCATTTGTGATGTCTTTGACGCATGGGGCATCGATTTCATGGGCCCATTCCCTGTTAGCCACGGGTTCGAATATATCCTTCTTGCGGTGGATTATCTATCCAGATGGGTGGAAGTTATCCCAACCCGAGCCGCAGACAGCAGGACTGTCTGTAAATTCATCAGAGAGCACATAATCTCTAGGTTCGGGATCCCCAAAATGATGATATCTGACGGGGGTAGCCACTTTGTGAATCGGGAGGTGAAGAAACTCCTAAAGGACTAGGACATCGAACACCGTGTCGCGAGTCCTTACCACCCACAAACCAATGATATGGCTGAGGTGTCGAATCGGGAGGTAAAAACTATATTGCAAAAGCTCGTCCGCCCGGATAGGAAGGACTGGTCTCAGATCTTAGATCAAGTCCTCTAGGCGTATCGACAGCTTACAAGACACCGTTGGGAACCTCCCCATTCCGAATGGTATTCGGAAAGCCGTGCCATTTGCCCGCAGAGTTAGTGCACAAATCAGAATGGGCAATCAAGAAGGTCAACTGGAACACGCACCTGGGACAGAAGCAGAGAGACATGGATCTGAATGAGCTTGTGGAAATCAGAAACTGCGCATATGACAATAGTTTGGTGTACAAGGACAAGGTGAAGCGTTGGCATGATAGATATATCAGACGAAAGACCTTTGTTCCTAGACAGAAGGTATGGTTGTTCAATGCTAGGCTGAAGATTTTCCAGGGCAAGTTGAAGTCTAAGTGGACGGGCCCATTTGTCGTCCGTACGGTGCATGATAGTGGATGTGTCGAGATTTCAGATCTCGCAGATGACGCATCGACATTCCTAGTGAATGGACAGTTGTCGAAGTACTTCGTCGAATCCAACGAGCAGTTAGTCCATGTTGAGGAGATGGTATTCATGCGCGAGACAGATACAACAGATACACCTCGAGCCGCGTATGAGACCTTGCAGCAGTGAGCCCTAGCCATCCGCAGCATCTTGAAGATTCAACCGACTCATCTGTATATATCATCATTCTTGTACATCCTATCCTTTCTCCCGCGACTCTAGTAGACCCTCCCCGCTTCATTACATCATTATCTTGGACTATACTTAGGATAACCAGATCCTAAGTATAGGGGGGAGGGGTCACCTGAGTCAGTTCTCTGTACATTCTCCAGATCACATTGGTCCTCATACTCACTTCCGTCCTATACTTAGGCTGACCTGAGCCTAAGTATAGGGGGGACCGATGCCCGCATTGTATATCCATCCACTTCTCTTCGTGACCTCGTCCGCCCCACTTGTTGACTTTCTTCTACACTTAGGCTGCTAGAGCCTAAGTATAGGGGGGGCGGTCGATTTCTATACATTTTTCTTTCTCTTTAGCTCTCTTACGCTTAGCACGAGCTATGTCTTTTTCCTCGCTCTTCGTGCTCTGAGGACATAGCACATGCTAAGTATAGGGGGGCGTGTATATATTACATATATACTTTACCCATAGCTCGTACTTTCGCGTATTTTTGTATATATTTTACAATACTTACGGGTGGGTAAAAATTGAAAAAAAATGTGTATATACTTGTATAATACTCTTGTAAATTGTGTAAAATAGGAGGTATACCAACAAAAAAAGAAAAAAAGAAAAAAAATGAAAATAAAAATAGGCTTCTTATTTATCCTTGCATATCATCTCTGCATCTAAGAAAAGAAAAAGAGTCTTGCATTTTCATTCATCTTCATAGCATGACATCTGCATCTCATCAGCATATCTTGCATATGCAAGGTGGAAAGCTAGTGGGTTCTGAACCAAGTTATGAGTAGATATTGAGGATGGACTTGATTTGACCTTAATCCACCTAATTTCAGAGGAACCTTATAGGAACTGGAGTTAAGATTTCTCAGGTCAAGTGACTTAAATCTTCGAGTCCGCAAGTCTATGTTCACATGTCATCTTAATCAGTCTAAGTAGAATATCTCGTGCACACGCATGATTCTTTTAGATAATGACCTAACTTGGACAAGCACAATGCACGTAGCTCTTCATTGATGAGGTGGTAAGGAGGTAGAATCCCCTAGCTTGGAGTAGCACACGGGTGGAAACATCCGTCCTCCTCTAGGGAGGGTAGTGCATCTCAACCTAGTCTGGTGGTGTTGACATCTAAGGACAGGATGCTGTGGGTTGCAATAATGCTTCAAAAGAGGGATAGTCTACTGACTCTAGAGGAAAAACTCCTGATGTACATGCTGCACATTGTATGAGTTTGAAAAAAAATGCAAAAACTCCAAAAAAAATCAGACATGTCCAAGAGAAAATAAAATACCTGTCGGAGTCTGTATATTAGTAAAGCAGCTGGATGACTTGGCTACACTGGTCAGGCATCCCGGGATAGGTAGCTACACCGGCTACCGTCCATTCTTTTCTCTACCCCCTCCTCTTGAGTTGGTCGCACTTGAACTTAGAAGGGAATACCCCGCTCCTCGAGGAAAGAGTTACTGGACCGGGTTATTGAGTTACCTTGTTAGAGGAGGCTGGTTCCGAGTCATTTCTAATGTGGAGAGCTATCTCTCACTTACACAGTACAAGTAAGAATCATAGTCATCAGAAATTTGCGTTTGAGGATTTGTTCTGACCTGACTATTAAGGAGTCTTGAATAGAAGACTTGTAGAACTTGAAGTCTGTTAGATCTTAAGTTCAGGTCCAAATAAGGTTCCGCCACACAATTAATCCAAAGGTCGAGTCAAGCTCCATTTTTAACTTTTGTTCATGACCTTGGTGTGGAACCCAAAATCATTTCACTCTTGCATTTCATTTAGTTGCTCGGGGACGAGCAAGGTTTAAGTATAGGGGGTTGATGAATCTGTGATTCATCACTCTAAAAGTTAAAAATAGAGCCTTGTTCCCGAGTAAATAGAGGCATATTTCCCTTTATAATGCATAAATAGCATTCATGCATGCATACATAATACATGCAATTTAGCACTCCATTAGCATTTAAATGAGAAGCCAAAATCCCTTGAAAATAACCTCTTCCTTATAATACGTACTCCTTAGTTAATAATATAGGGAAGAAAGCCAGAAAGCCCCCTTGTAAAATAGCCAATAAAGCCCTAGAAACCCTGGACCATAAAATGACCATATATCCTTCATACCAACTCCAAAATAGGTCTACTCACTTTCAGATTAATACACATTAAAAGACCTTTAAAATGAGACCAATTTCATCCAATTTGGAGCTCGTATGAAAAAATTGGGTTTTTGGGCCTCTTTGTATACTACATGTATGTATATTTATATCTTTGTATTTTTGTATCATATTTGACCTCATCTCCGTCTTTGGTCAACATGAAACTTATAGATCTCATCGAGATCTACAACTTTCATGTTTTGAGTTTTTCCAAATTCGGCCCCCTCTTCTCTCTACACATATATTTTCTTCCAACCATTCACAGCAGGCCACGTGGCGCCATCTGGTCGCGCCACGCAGCCCGCTCCCCTTGCCCAAGCCACCTCTGCGCTCAGCCGTTGGATGACACTTTCAATCCAACGGCCACTTGATGACCACGTACGCCTTTCATCTCGACCGCCAGATCAAGTCTCCCGCTTCATCTGACCCGCTCGTCAGCGCCCTCTCCTCCGCACGACACGTGGCGCTTCCATGACCCTCAGATCACGCCTCAGCCCTTCCATCTGAGCCGTTAGCTCCACAGGCATCTAAATCGCCCGATCAAATGCCCTACGCTCATCGCATCCGTCCACTAGCGCTTCGCCCACACTGCGCCACGTGGTCGCTTAACGACGCTCAGATCACACGCCCAGATCTTCATCCACACTGCTCCATCTCGCCTCGATCACCACCGTTGGATCACAAGATCCAACGGTGGAGACTTTGTCTTCCACCTCCAGCGCCCCTCTCTCCCACGTTCTCCGCCTTGCGGGAGGGGCAGCCCCTTCCTATTCTCAGCCGCGCCTCCACCATCATCGACGACCACAACGTCCACGATGATCCCCACTCATCCCTTATCCTCGCCAGCCACTCCACTACCCATGTCGACCTCCAGCGACGTCCCACGAACCCCTTAAACCTCGCTCCATCATCAGCCTGGCCGAGACCTTCGACCTATAAATACTCGAGATCCGGCCATCGTCGCACCCATCCGCCACCCCTGAGAGATACCCCGAGCTCGGAACGTCCGGTTAGTGACAGTAATTCCGCGATTCCTTGAGCGAAGACGGTTGTCTTCTCCGGCGAGATCCTCGGCCACCGCCGTGTCGCAGCCCTCCTCCGCCGAGCCGCTGCTTGAGCTCAGGGACTCACTGCCCCTTCGAGCGACGATCTGGACCTCGATCTCGAGCTCCATACCCCATGTGAATACCTCCATCTCCGTTTAATCTTCATTTTGATTTTTCTTCAAGTTTCTCGCATTTAATTACATGTCCACGATCATCTTCTCGCCTCGCCTTCACTCCGCCGAGCTCCGCGACAGAGCTCTCATCCACACGGACCCCTTTACGCCCTCTGACGCTTCATTTCACTTTCCATCGATCTCCAGCTCTGCCACTTGGCCGGAGCACCATCGGCGGTCCACCTCCGTTCCGCCGTAGGCCTCGCCGACCATTCCCGCGTCTCCACAAGTGCACCACGAGCCTCGGCTATTCTTCTAACACATGCAGGTACCAAGCTTGTGCATTGGCCGGAGCTTCACCGGAGCTCTTTTGGAGCGTCGTCGCCAGCGACCCCCGACTCCGGTCGCCAGCTCCTTAGACCACCAGCATCAACCTCGCATCGCCGCGCTTCTTTTGGGATAGCTCCGGGCCGCCGGAGAGCATCACCGACACGAGGAGGGACGGGCGGAGCTAAGGCCTCTTCGCCGGAGCTCCACCATCTCCTCCGCAGGCGGTGGAGGTCCGTTGAGGAAGAACGCCCAGCTGTCGTTCGATCATCTGATCGAACGGCCTAGAGCAGTCCACGTCAACCGCAAGCAGGAGTAGCAGACGACCGTAGGATCATCATTGATCCTACGCTCAGGAGTCCGCCACGTCTTCAGCTTCAGCTAGCCGTTGGATCGATCATCTGATCCAGCGGCCGTCATTCTGCCACGTCGCCCCTTCCTTCACGATCCATCGCCCGTTGGATCAACGTAGATCTGACGGTCTCTGGTAGCGCCACACGTCTTCGTCCAGCAGCCGTTGGATCATTCCTGATCCAACGGTCATCAGCGCGCCACGTGGAGGAGTCCGAGCCTCTTCTCCGAACCTAGGCTCGGACGACCCGAGGCTGCATCGAGCCTCACTCCAGACCTCGAGAAGCATCCGAGCCAAGCCCCGAGCCTCCTCAGCCGCCCGAGCCTAGGCCGACCACGTGAGGAGCACGTGCGACCTGGGTAAATTGCACAGAGGCCCTCGGGACTTTTTGAAATTACAAAAAGGTCCCTGTGAAGCAGACCCCACGTGAGGAGCACGTGCTAGTGGAAAAATTGCATATCAGTCCCCTGCATTCTAGGTAATTGCATTTTAGTCCCTGTCAGCATATTTCTTTTATGTAATTTTATTTTCTTGTACTGCAATTACACCCCTGTCTTTGCACGCATCCCTAGGTCGCATTTTACATCATTTTTGAATTCTAAAAGTTGCATTTTGTTGAGTAACTTACCCTCTATCTATTGTGCCACTTGTCACATTTTTGTAATTATAGTAGATTTTTAAATGAATTAATTGGTTGATTTGTGTGATACTTTGCCCAGTGAGACCTTTTAATTTATAATTAATTTTCTGTAGCTCCAAAAATTATCAAAAACTCATAGTAGCTTTAGGATAGTGAACTCAACCTTGCATAAAAATTTCATGTCATTTGCACACATATCGAGGCCTGAATAAATTGTTTAGTGATTTTCTTATTTTAATTTTAATAAATTCATTTCACATTGAAATTAAAGTTTGTCAATTTTCCTAGACTCCTTATCATTAGAATTATCTAGGATAATTTTTGTTCCTGAAAAAGATGTGATTTGTTATTTATTAAAAATAAATTAGTGAAAATCACCCTGTCTGCATGTTTAATTCACTGTAAATTCATTTAGTGTTTAAAAATTCCAAAAAAAATTAGGGTATCTTAGTTTCATCATAATCCATCATCTGGCTAATTTTCATAAATTTTGGACTTCATTTGATATCTTAAATTGATTTAACTTTAAATTGGCTTGATATTGCATGTGTCCTGCATAGAAAACAGAAAAAGAAAAAAAATAATTCCCCGAAAATCACACACTTGAAAAGTTGCTGAAATATACCTAAGGACACAGATGCCTCCCTAAGTTCGACCTTGGACACTACCAAGTAAAAAAATCACCGCTAGAGATTAACTTGACATTAATTAATAGTGGTTTTTGATTAGCCCTCTCGTATCCGACTGCAACGAACGACATCTAATTAATTTGGACATTAATCTGACCAAAATAACATAGGGTACGGGGCGGCTGTCAACAGGACCAGAGGTCTTCCTCTTCATCCCCTCATGAGCTTCAAAGAATTCTGGATGAATTACATGATATGGAGTCGATATCAATCGACTCTCAAGATGGAGATATGAATTCATTACACTAAAGACTGTGATTCCTGTTCAGGTCTAGGCTAATCTCAATAGCCTTGGACATAAAGATCATGTATTATTCCCAGAATGTTCTTTACTTGAATATGAAATCTTTTCACATGATGTCACCAATCATATTTCTCTTATGAGGGGAAAGATGTAACCATGCCTGAGCGAGCAAGGGAACGTGATGGCATAGCCCCGGTGTCAACACCTGAACATTTCTGGCGATGAGGAGGAAGAGAGGTGACCCGCACCAACACTAGAGCATCTTTCGAGAGGGAACCCGAATACCCAAAATCTATAAAATATAGAAACATACAAAAATTCAGAAAGAGGAGAAGCACAACCCTAGAGTCAAGTTAGTCCGAATCTGAGGAGGAACATACACTACATCCGGAGGAGGAGACACCTCAACAATAGTCTCCACATTAGCAGTCGTCATTTTTTCATAGTCCAAGTCAGAGTCCTATCATCAGTCCATGTCTGAGTCTTGTACAGAACTTTATTTTCAATAAAAGTGAAGTTTCAGTTCCTTTGTCTAGAAAGAAAAAATAAAATAAAAAAATTATGAAGAGATGACTCAAATATGTAAAGAAAACATCATGGTCACTTTATATCTAGACAAGATGATAGAGAGACTCATCATTCATAAAATATCTTAAGGTAATATGCACACCAACTAGGGTTAGCAGAACCTGAGCAAAACAAAGAAACATATTCTCTCTATCGCAACATCTAGTTTAATCTACAATGAGCTCCCCCAAAATGAAGAGGGGTATGGGTGCACACTTCGTGACTAGTCAAATCAATGATATCAAGTTTGCTAGAACCTTATTAGACAACGGATCCTCCATTAATCTCATGCCCACTACCCTATTTGAATATCTAAATTTGGGTCCTCTTAATAAGTCAAGAGCCATACTTTAATTTGCAGATACATCAACTAAGAGACCCAATGGAGAGATAAGGAATGTTGTGATCAACATCGAGGGACATGATTATTCGACGGACTTTACAATCCTAGACATAGATGTCCCTAGAAATTGGATAGATTCTCATATGATTTAGGGAGGCCCTCCCTTAAGACTGTAGGAGCCCTATTTGACTACTGATGAGTCCATGATTCATTAACATTTCCGTTTCATTTTGTCTTAAAAACCTTAACAAATACATGTAAATATGCATTAATTCCCATCTTTTTATAAAAATATTATTCGTGAATAAAAATGTGTTTTTATGCATTAAAAAGACATAAAAATAAGAAAAATAAAAATACAGAAAAGAAAAGAAAGAAAGGTTGTAAATATGTATATATTGTAGAAGATGACTAATTAAATATAAATATATATTTACAATATATTTATATATCTAACCGTCGAGACCAAGTCAGCATAGCTTGGTCGATTAGGAAGAAAACACAAAAATAACTTTGTGCATAGCACAAAAATTCATATTTATTTATTTTAACAATCTTCAACTAATTTTAATTAATTCATATGTAAATATTTTTCACTGAACTCTTCTCCAATGTGTTTATAAAAATGTATATAAAAATCATAAAAATTTCCAATGTGCATTATATGCCAAATAAACATACTTCCAACTTATCAATTTCCTAGCTTCCAAACCTAATAAATTCTTCATATGAAATCCAATTTTACTTTACTCACTTTTAAAGTTCATAAAGTAAAATCTATGATTAATGAAGACGATTTCATTAAAATCGGACTTCGTTTGCAAAAGGTCGATTTTTGGACCTAACGACAACTGGATTTCTGGGTTATTTATTTTATTATGTATATAGTATTTATAGTACGACCTATTTAGCATTTTATAATTATTTATTTATAAAATAAACTCTAAAATTAAACCTTAACAATATTTTAAATAAATCAAAAATCCTAAAAAATAGATGAAGTTGAACTACGGTGTGCATACATGCATTTATTAATATATGTAAATTAAATTACTAATTCTATAAAAATTCACATAACTCATATTTATTATTGTATTAATTAATAAAATATAAAAAATAGTATCTTATTTATTAAAATATTAAGTTAAAAATATAAAAGCTATGTATTAAACCTAATTTATTAATATTAAATTTATTTATCATAATATATATTATTTATAAATGTACCATATACAATAATTTAGATAACTTAATTATACATAAAATTTGTGTTTACACCATTTTAAAATAACCTAATTTGATATTTATTATTTATTTTATAAAAGATTTTAAGTTCTGGATATATGTGGTGCTAGTCAGCACCACATCTCATCTTCAACCACAAGAATAGGGTTTGTTTTCTGTTGAACCAGCCCATCTTCTCTCAATTATTCTCGCATCGATTCACATCCAAAAGATGATCTGAACCTTCCTTTCTCTTCTCCAAATAAACAACACACATGCGAGTTGTCATATCTTCCCCTAATATTCGTCTTCATCCTCTATTTGCATTAACTTGATTGTTCAAATAAACTTCCTTCTGTTCCAGAATACGAATTGAACCCACCATCTTCCTAGTCGTGCTTCGGCGATCTCGGGTGACAGACGACATTGGCTCGATCATCGCGTGAAAGAGGCTTCAACGGAGAGTAGTTCCAAGGCCTTCGCCGCCTTGAATCGTGGATGCGCCGCCATGTTCAACTCGGGAAGGTGCTGACCCTTGAGCGATTACAGGAGGTCCTATACCTCTCCTTCCTAGGTACATGCACCCATTTCATTTCCTTGTTTCCACTGTTCAATTAGGGTAGTTAATCATTGGATTACTTTGGGTAATCGTCCTTCTTCCCTTACCCATCAAAATCCAACGTTAATTTGATTCAAATCTTGCTTGAAATTTGACCTGAAAGTCCCTTCCAAACCCCATTCTGAGTCAACAAGAACAATCCATTTTCTAAGTTGATTCCATTAGGAATCGAACCCATCCAATTCTTACAGGTACATCAGTTGTCTGGAGATGATCACTCGCAACATCTAGAGCTATAATCGCCAATCATGACGCCTAATGGAGCTGTTGAAGGACCTTCAACCTTCTTCAGCATTCTGGAGCCCTAGTAGACCCTTGATTATTCATCTTCGACTTATCATCATAGCAGGGGAGCTCGAAGGGGGAGGCATCCCCTTATGGCCCTATCGGAGCACACTCCAGACGATCGTGAGATGCCACAATCACCACCAATTTCAAAGCCACTGCCTCCCGCTCCAGGATTGGGGAAGAACTATGAACAACTGGAGCGCAAGCTTGCGACACGTGGACACCTCCAATGATCCACATCTGCACACACCTTCTAATCACAGTCGCTCATCTCCAATCGATGGGAATTTTGCACTAAGTGCCTAGCCACCTTCTAGAATCCAGAGCAACCATATTACTTTTAGTTATTTGCATTTTGGTCAACATGCAGGGACTGAATTGCAAAATAACTAGTTCTTCTTTACATTTTGCAACTTCTTTGCTTAGAACTTTTTATTTTTCTTTAAGCTTATACCCCTTGTACCATGGACCTAATTTTGACATTAGTTGGACATTATTTTGTGATGATTTTTCTAGAATAGTTAACCAACTATCCCAGCGATATTTTTTGTATTTTTATCCTATTTTCATTAATTTATCTTTGCATTTTGATTTATTGAATTTCATCTCTGCTTTGAGTTTCTTTTGTGAGTTCCTTCAAGCATGTGGCTCTATTTTCGTTTCTTTTCATCCTTCTTATACTATATAGTACCAACATTATTATATCTTACATATATACTATATATATTGTTTGCAAATATATTTTCTTCATTATAAAAAAAATAACAAAAAAACTATATCATCACCAATGAGGAAGGAGAGAAGATCACGACATGAGTACCCACGCTGTGGTGCGTATGTGTGGATTACAGACACTTGTTGCCATAACGAAGAAGGACCACTTTCCATTGTCATTTATTAATCATATTGGAGAGAATGGCTGGGAGGGAATACTTCTTTTTTTGGATGGATACTTGGACTACAATCAACTAGTCATCGTTCCTGAGGACCAAGAAAAGATAATATTTACTTGTCCTTTCGGTACTTAAGCATTCAGACGCATGCCTTTCAGGCTCTACAACGCTCCTGATACTTTTCAGCGATGCATGCTTGTCGTATTTGCCGAGATGGTTGGGGATTTCTTGGAAGTCTTTATGGATGACTGCTAGGTTCATGGTGATTCATTCGATGATTGTCTTGCGCACCTAAATCGAGTCCTCAAGAAGTGTACAGAAGTGAATATAGTGCTCTCTTGGAATAAAAGTCACTTTATGGTAAAAGAGGGCATCGTGTTAGGGCACATCATCTCCAAGGGGAATGGAGGTTGACCCAACCAGGGTGGATGTGATCAAGAAATTTGATACACTAACCAACACTAAACAACTACGGTCATTTATACACGCCCACATACTTAGCATGTGCTATGTCCCCATGGAACAAGGTGGAATAAAGACATAGCTCGTACCCAACATAGTTGAATGACAAGAATAGAAAGTTGACTCACCCCCTATACTTAAGTTTTGAGGACCTAAGCATAGTAGAAGAACAAGACATGAGGCGGTCGGGGGTGAGAAGAAAGAATAGAAGTTAGGTATACACAATGGTATCGGTCCTCCTATACTTAGGCTCATGTTAGCTTAAGTATGGTTGAGTAATCACAAGTGGGGATCTGACTAAATTCGAGATGGATATACAAGTGATCGGTTGAATCTTCTAGTTGCATGGAAGAGAATGCCGAATGGAATCAAGGCTTCAGGCGGGGCAAGTTGATCTTTCATATGTGCTTCGTGTAAATGATATCTGCTTGACTTGGAGCAATTGCACATTTTATTCTATGAAGTGTTTCAACAATTGTCCATTCACAAGGAAAGATCGTGCAATGTTTGTTGATTCGTATATTTCTACGCTGCCATTTTTGTGCAATTCTCCAACAATGAATGGTCCCATCCATTTTGATTTTAATTTCCATTGAAAAATCTTCAACCTTGCATTGAACAACCACACTTTTCTCAGGGATAAAGTTCTTGGTTCTGATATGTTAGTCATGCCACTTATTCACTCTGTCCTTGTAGATGGCGTTGTTTTCATATGCATGGTTTCTGATGGCAACAAGCACATTCATATCCAAATTTCTGCTCTTCTTCCGTTGATGACAATTCCAGTTGATCTTCTTGATTTCTCAATCTAATTTCTGAACTAATTCTGCAGGCAAATGGCATGGTTTTTCAAAGACAATTCTAAACGGGGAGGGGCCTAACGAGGTCTTGTAAGCCATCTTGTAAGCTCATAGAAGTTGGTACAGGAGTTAGGACTAGTTCTTCCTGTCTGAGCAGACTAGCTTCTGTAAAATTCCTTTAACCTCCCTCTTTGACACCTCGCTATGCATTAGATTGTGGATGGTAAGAACTAGCAACACGATGCTCAATATCATAGTGATTAGACAATATCTTCATCTCCTTGTTGACAAAGTGGTTACCCCCATTGGATATTAGTACCTTGGGGAACCCAAACCTCGAAATAATATGATCTTTCAAAATTTTGCAGTCGGTCTTGCTATATGTGGCTCGAGTAGGGATAAACTCCACCTACCTTGATAAATAGTCTACCGCGAGGAATATATTTAAATCCATGGTTGTTTGGGAATAAGCCCGGAAAGCCAATGCCCTGCATGTCGAAAACATCACAAAAGATCACTAGATGCATGGGCATGGCATCTTTGAGACCAATGGTCCCTCCCATTATCTGACAGATTATGTACAACTTGACAAAATTATATGCATCTTTAAATAAGGTCGGGCAATGAAACCCACATTACAGTATCTTCTCTGTGGTCCTCTTCCTGAAGCGGTGTCCTTCTGTCTCTAAGGTATGGCACAGAGTGACACTGTGGTATTCTTCTTGTGGAATAGATCTCCTCCAAATACAACTTGGTCCTTCAAAGAGAAGGAACGGATCTTCGCAATGGTAGTATATGGATTCCGTTTTAGTCAGTCAATTTTGTTCTTAGGCCAACTCTGGGAAACTTTCTTGGAGACAAGATAGTTAACCTGACCAATGACCCTAAACCCTAAATCCTAAACCCTAAAAACCCTAAACCCTTTATCCTCTCCATTGCGGTCCTCTTCGAGCTTCGCCAAAGCTTGAAGCCACATCAAGTCATCATCTTATCCCCTCCTCATCAGACTTCCATCTTGCCCCCACTTCACCCTTCGCTAACCATCTGCAGGGAGTTCGAACCAGACTAGAAGCCATATCGCTTTAGTGAGGAGGACTTGATCCTTAGTTGTGTTATTTGATAACACCCTCCTCTATTCAACCTTCATTACAGCTGCACCATCGAGCCACCAAGAGATCCAGTGCAGGTGACAACTCTTCTTCTTTGAGCCATCTATCAATATTGACCGTACCTCGTCTATTAACTACCAACCGAGCTCTGGTCGTGTGTCGACCGATCGTCCACTGTCATCCCCTGCTCGAGTACCCTCTAGCCTCTTTGAGTAGCAACAAAAGGATCCCTGAGCTGTCTCTTTATTACCATCGACGAAGCCATCATTTTGGAAATGGTCGACCTACAATTGCTAAAGGATAGGGGTCTTCATCGCTATCTGATGGTTCACAACCTGCCATGTCACCCCATCCAAACCTTCCTCGGAGACACCAACCTCAGAGCACCCGAAACTCAGAGCACCACTTGGAGGTTCGGTCTGAGGCTCTACCCAACCCACGTGGGTCACGTGACCACACACGTAGTGGGGGCTTTTTGCGCTCTAGCCCCATGCCTTTCTAGATTTACAACAAAGTGTGGTCTCACGCACGCGATGTGTGCCCTGATATATTTTTTATCCACGCCCCTCCGCTATCCAAAATTCACACATACACCCCCTACTTGGGGCAAAATTGTAGGAGAGACCTAGCATGTTTTGATAATTAAAGATAAGCCTCTGCGTAGCCCTTTTTGCTATAAAAACTCTATTTTTCTTACACTTTAGTCTTTGAAACTTCATATTTGAATATCTTTGTCATTTGAACTCCAAATTTCATGTATTTTATGTCATTTTGAAGCATGTCTTATGCTCTACAATTCTAGATATTTTGTGGATAGATCAGAGGCTCTTTAATGCCTATTATTACGTGAGGATTATATATTGTATATGCAGGCTCACTTTGATTACCAATTAACTTTTGAGGAATCTAATATTTCTGCATGGATTAAATGGGGAATGCTTAAGTAATTATCTTCCTGACATATTGTGATTTGAATATTATTCTTAGGGAGTTAGAATGCAAGGACTTTCAAGATCTGATTTTTTAAAAAATATATATTGGACACTTGATCTCATTCATTTGCAGAATTTGATTTTTGAAAACTTTGCATATGCAAATTAGTTTTTTATTGGTTAATATCTCTTGACTCTTCTCTTAGATCCATGAATCATTGATTTGCGGATTTTATTGATCATCTTGTTGAGGATAAAGATAGATGTATCACTGATCATTTACTTAATTTCTTTTATTATATTCTCTTTATGTGTTTTGACTGTTTATTTTATGCATTATTGTCTAACATAAAAATTAAATATTGCAACTTATTAATCATCTAGAGTAATTTTTAAACCACACAACTAAGTAATACATTGTCCACTATGTTCGACCTTGGTACACTTACCAAGTAAATACTTCACATATTTGGACTTGTGATTTTTGTTGATCTGATTTCCACATCCTATACTACAATTCAATATTTTTAAAGAGGTGAAAATACGGTTCATCAACATCCAGATTGTAGTCAATTTGGTCACATGGGAACATGTATCGAAATGATCAATGGCTTCCTTTTTGCCTTCTTTAGCAACTAATCTAGATTCAGACATTTTCAATTAATTCATCAGGCCTAAGCTTTCTCTTAAACACCCACTTATATCCATGGTAGAGAACCCTTCAGGTAAATCAACCAATCTCAAGTTTCATTAGCCATAATAGAACCCATCTAAAATTTGATGGCTTCTTCCCATTTTTTTGCTTCTGATGAAGCCATAGCTTCCTTGTAACTTATTAAATCACCCCCGATTTGGTAGACAACATAGTCAATACTAAGTGTTAGCTCATACATACGTGGGGAGATTGTTAGTGCATGAGTATGCATATTTTCATGATAGCAAAACATGTGTAAAGCTTGTAGCTAGGTTAAGAGGTGGAAAGCTAATGGACCAAGAGGATGCCCATGCTGAGGAGGTAAAGTTTAAGTGAATAATACACTAAGAAGCTCAAAGGAGTTCAAAGCTAAGGAACTCTAACTCAAGCTCCAGGAAGAATCTCAAGTTCAAAAAGAAGACAAAGTTTTTTCTTTTATTGAACCATGTATTTTATAATTGTCTTGGATTATAAAAAATCCCAAATCATGCATATTGCATTTCAACCCTTTAACTTTGACTTTCAGGCCAAAGACTCAAGCTGATTGATCAACCATTCTACCCTGATTGATTGCAACTAATCAATCAACCTCGTTTCTCGATCGATCAATATTTGAATTATAACGATTATATTCTGATCGATCAATTTTGATCTCTGGTCGATCATTTAAATCCACTTGATTAATCATTTGATTTCGATCGATCATACCTTTTATGCAGATCGATCATATTCCATTTCAGGAAGGTTTTTGAAGGTGATTGCATTCTTGATTTGTTTACAACGGTTACTTTTCAAAGCCAACGACTGTGGGGACTCTAGCTCTATAAATAGGATCTCATACCTAACTGTACAACACAAAAATAAGAGCAATATGTTCTCTTCTCTCTGCTTTCCACTCTATACTCCGAGAGAAAGATCGAAAGTTATTTTTTGCTCTGTTCTTTACGCCTACAACTCTTGTGTTCTGTGATCAGTTATTATAAGGATGCTCTCGCTATATAAAATTGTTTTAGTTTTGCCATATTATCATTGCATATTTACTTTGATATCGAGGTTATAAGGATTATTTAACTGTATACTGTTAGGTTGACCGCGTAATCAACTCAATTTGTATTATGGTTGGGTTTTCTGCGTAAGAAACTCAGGTTAGTAGAAGACTTGTGTGGGTTAGATTGAAAGCCTGAGTTGGAAACTGAAAAGGATTCGTATGTTTCTTTGACTTCATACAAATTTCACATTGTAGAGTTTCATCAATAGTATATTTAGGGTCAACTCTAGATTCATCATTCTTTTAATCGAATTTAAGTTCACATATCTCAATATGAGGATGAAGGTTATTCATCACATGAGGATGAAGGTTATGAAAAAAACCTGAAGCACATAATGAAAGCATGAAGATTGCATCATATGCGATAGGGATCGACTAGTCGCACTAGTTGCTCAGGGCAGTGCAATTATAGCTAGACAGGGACAAAATGCTCAATGTTTGAATTTTAATAAATATATAAAAGCCAAGAAATGCAAATTAAAAATTAGAGCATGAAAATATATCATCCAAGGCATTTACGTGCATCTTTCCCAAATTTAATACAAATAGTAGGCATTTTTAACAAAAACAAATACGTAAAATAAAATTTAATGTGCTAGCAGGGACCTATTTGTAACTAAAATAAATATTTCATCCATTCTTGAACCCTTTTACAAAATACAAGGGCATACATGCAATTTTTTCATAAAATGAATAAATTTAATGCGTCCTAGAAGGGCCTTTTTGCTAATGTAGAGGTTTACGTTATGTTATGATGTACCATTACGTATTTCCTATTTATCTCATGTACGTCTATGTAATTTACCCAAGGGTTTTCTCTCTATATAAGAGACCCTAGGGCTCTATGGAATAACATAACAGAGCATTATTGACTCTAACATGGTATCAGAGCCAAAACCCTAATCTAGGGTTTTCTTTCCACCCCCCCCCTCCTTTAGCCGCCGCTGCCGCCCACCTCTTCTCTTCCAGCCGCCGCCGTCGCCTACTTCTTCCCCAGCCACCGCCGTTGTCGCCTACTTCTTCCCCAGCCGCCACCCCAGCCGAAGACCCCCCCAGCCGCCGTCTTCATCTCCAGCCACCGTCGGGGCCCTCTCTCTCCCGTCGGGGCCTCCCTCTCTCGCCGCCAAGGCCTCCCTCTCCCGTCGGGGCTGAAGTAGCCCTCCCTCGGGCTTCTCTTCCTCGTCGGTCGGCGCCTCTTCATCTATGGGTTCAAGTGCATAAAGTCTACATATGCACTTGAATCCAATCCAGTCTTTGTAGACAAACGTTCCTTTGTCTATCCTCCCAACGTCTTCTTCTCCGGCAACATGTCAGACCAAAAGGTTGATATGCCCTCCATAGGTGCCTTTAAAGGTTCGGCACCAATAGTCAAAATGGATGGGACAAACTACGAACTCTGGGCTATGTAGTTCCTAAGTCTTATGAAGTCATGTGGTAAGAAGCATATTCTTACCGAAGATGGGCCGGCAGAGAAGACGGGGATATATGCCTCATGGGAGGCTGATGATGCGTATGCCAAGGTCTGGCTGTCAGGGACGCTCACGATGGAGATCGTCAATGACGTCCTCCATCAACCCACCGCCAAGGCGATGTAGGATATTCTGGCTACTACATATTCTCAAGTGAGGAACGAGACGAAGATGCAACAGTTGCAGCATGATATTTTTACCACGAAGCAAAATGGGTGGCCTCTTCACTCTCTGTACACGTCCCTACGTGGGATGTTTGAGAAATTATATAGCACCATCCCGCTCACAGCCACCCCCGAGCAGCAGAAGACGTTCCGCAATGCCACTATGGTAGGCGTATTACTTGTTTCCCTTGATCCGGAGTACGAGGCAGCCTGCTCTCAAATCCTCGCCGACGCCACTATTCCTCCGATGGAGGAAGTCTACAGGAGGCTCAGTCGTATCTCTGTTCCCTCCAGCGCAGCGACTCTGCCTCCTTCGGCAATGGCGGTCTCCAGAGGACGAGGCAGTTCGTCTTCATTTTGTGGCCGAGGAGGTGGCGGACATGGCCGAGGAGGTCGTGTGCGTTCAACGTGCTCATTTTGTCATCTCACTGGTCATTCCGAGGATACATGCTATTCCAAGCATGGATTTCCTCTTTCGGCACGTGTAGCTGATCATGTTCAGGCTCTGTCAGCATCTACTCCAGATCACAGGTTCGAGGAGCTAGTGGCACGGCTTCGTGACATTATGCCACAGTAATCATCAGAGGCTGATGATACATCTGACGTTGCGGCTTCTACGTCAGCTACTACCTCTGCTACTGCCAGTACCTCAGGTAGTACTTACGCCTTTTGTCATAACCATGATCTCTCAGGTTGGATTGTTGACTCTGGAGCCACCCATCATCTCTGCCGTGATAGAGATATAATGCAGTCCTACAGGGATATTCAGTCTGGTCGTTCCGTGCTCATAGCTGATGGCACTCATTCCCCTATTGTGGGTCAGGGGGAGACTTTCTTATTTCCCTCCATGCACTTACAGAATGTTCTACATGCACCAGAGTTCTCCATGAATTTATTATCAATTAATCAGATTACAAAAGATTTGCACTGTCGTGCTATATTTGACCCATCTTCTGTCATTTTTCAGGACATATTAACAGGCAAGGTGATTGGTTGTGGTTCTGAGCACAATGGCCTCTATCGTCTAGTACAGAACTCCTACGTTGGCGTCTCACTACACTCTCAGGGATCTGTTTCTCCATATACATGGCACCTTTGATTTGGTGACCTTCCGCTCCAGAAGATGTGTCACCTCCTGCCACAAATCTCTCCGAATTCTTCATTTCGTTGTGAAGCTTGTCAGTTAGGGAAGCACCATCGTTCTAGATTTCCTGGTCATCAGGGTCGGAGCAGTCGCTCCCCGTTTGAGTTATTTCATATAGATATTTGGGGTCCTAGTCGTGTCCCGGATCATCAGGGTCACAGGTTTTATCTTGTTGTGGTTGATGATTTCTCTCATGTTTCTTGGACTTTTCTTCTTAAGAATAAATCTGAAGCATGAAGTATTATAAAAAAATCTTATCAATGAAGTACAGAATGTCTTTTCCTCTATTGTTAAATATGTGCGCACGGATAATGCATTGGAATTCTACACTCGTTCTCTTGCTCAGTTTCTTTCCTCTAAGGGCATTATCCACCAAACTACATGTGCTTACACATCTCAACAAAATGGTGTCGCGGAGAGGAAACATCGACACTTTCTTGATATTGCTCGCATATTACTTATTCAAAGTTGTGCACCATTAGCCTTTTGGGGAGATGTTATACTTACAGCATGCTATCTGGTCAATCGTATGCCTTCTACCGTTATTGGGGAAAAGGCTCCAATCTCTGTTCTCTTTCCTGATAAGGACTTGTTTTCACTTACTCGTCGTGTCTTTGGAACTGTAGCCTTTGTTCACCGCTTGTCTCCAGGACTTGACAAGCTCTCTCGTAGAGTTGTTAAGTGTGTTTTTGTGGGCTACTCGCGGACAGAAAAAGGATATCGTTGCTATGACCCCATTAACGACAAGTGCTATGTGAGTGTTGATATTACATTTTTTGAGCCAGTTATGTACTTCTCCCCTGCATGTGACAGATTGGTTTCCTCCACATCTACGGATGATAATGTCTATGTTCTACTACCTCCAAGTCTGAGTCAATCTGAGTCCACTACACCACCACCACCGCCGCCGCCTCCTCCATATCATCCCATTCCACCATTACCTAAGTTCTACACAAGGCGGTCAGGGCATGCTCAAGCTACACATCAACCATCCAGCACACCTCAGGTATGCTCCGATGTTATCACTAATGATGGGTTAGATAATGCACCGGTGCAGGAATCTTTGATATAGGAGGAGGATCCACCAGTCAGTACAGTGCATGATGATCTTGATCGTCCTATTGCTCATAGGAAGCAGAAGAGGCAATGTGTGTCCTATCCTCTTGCGTATCAAGTGTCCTTTCATTGTCTTACTGGTGATTTTCCGAGGTTTGCAGCAGCTGTCTCGACGGTTGAGATCCCATGGACTTATCAAGAGGCCATGAAGATTGATTGCTGGCATTTAGACATGGAGGAGGAGATACGTGCCTTACAGTCTCGAGGGACTTGGTCCCTAGTTCCTATTCCTCCTGGTGCTTCTGTGGTGAGTAGCAAGTGGGTGTTTACAATAAAATATCATGCAGATGGGCGTCTAGATCGATACAAGGCCAGACTTGTTGCACGAGGCTTCACCCAAACCTATGGGGTAGATTATTTGGATACATTTTCACCAGTGGCTCGACACTCAACACTTCGCATTCTACTATCTGTTGTTGTGGTACGTGATTGGACCATTTTCCAACTTGATGTCAAAAATGCATTCTTGTATGGTGATCTACAGGAGAAAGTCTACATGCAGCAGCCACTGGGTTTTGCTACTGAGGGGGAGACTCAGATGGTGTGTAGACTTCATAAGGCTATCTATGGCCTTAAACAAAGTCCAAGGGCATGGTTCCATAAGCTTTCCCAGCTGATTGAACGACAGGGGTTCAAGAGATCAAATGCGGACCACTCATTGTTTATCCAGAAGACTCCCAGAGGTACTGTTGTCGTCATGGTATATGTTGATGATATTCTGGTTATAGGAGATGATGCTCAGGGAATCGAGATGACTAAATCTCTTTTGGGAAGTCAGTTTATTACGAAGGATCTAGGCACAATACGATATTTTCTTGGGATAGAGTTTGCGAGAAATGCACAAGGAATGGTAATGACCCAAAGAAAATATGTCACAAACTTGCTAGTTGAAACAGGAATGGTTGGATGCAAACCGTCGAGCACTCCTATGGACCCAAGTATGAGACTTTACGACAATGATACTGAAGAGGTGTACAAAAGAAGATACAAAGAGATGGTGGGTAAGCTTCTATACATCACCATAACTCGACCGGATATTGCCTTTGCAGTAAACCGGGTGAGTCAATTTATGGAGCAGCCTAGGCAAGTTCATATGGAAGCCCTGTATATGATATTGAGATACCTGAAGTCTTCCCCAGGCACAGGTTTGTTATTTAGAAAGGACACAGATCTGTCCATTTCCGCTTGTGCAGACGCAGACTATGCAGGGTTCCCAAAGGATCGTAAGTCTACTTCAGGATTTGCTATCTTCATAGGAAGCTCTTTGGTTTCTTGGAAAAGCAAGAAACAAACTGTTGTGGCGAGATCCAGTGCTGAATCCGAATATAGAGCCATGGCACAAGCAAGCACAGAAATGATGTGGGTTCGAGAGGTCTTGGAAGATTTGAATGTAAATGTCTCTTTACCCATGCAGCTTCAATGTGACAACCAAGCAGCATTGTTCATTGCCAATAATCCAGCTTTTCATGAAAGAACAAAGCACGTCGAGGTAGATTGTCACTACACTAGAGACATGATCCAGAAGGGCTTGATTTCCACTTCACACGTCAATTCAGAAGACCAGACTGTTGATATATTTACCAAGCCATTGCTCAGAGGACCTTTCCAGAGATGTTCTTCCAAGCTGAGCATGATTGATATCTATGCTCCATCTTGAGGGGGAGTGTAGAGGTTTACGTTATGTTATGATGTACCGTTATGTATTTCCTATTTATCTCATGTACGTCTATGTAATTTACCCAAGGGTTTTCTCTCTATATAAGAGACCCTAGGGCTCTATGGAATAACATAACAGAGCATTATTGACTCTAACAGCTAATACATGCAAGGTCTGGTCCTCTATACAATTTATCCACAAAACTTAACATGTAATATACATTTTTTAGGACTAATTCTAAATAAAAATTCCGCAAGGGTATTGTTGCAAATTACCTACATCACGTAGAGGGCCACGTGAGGTGAGTTGGCACGGACATAAGTGTATATACCAAAAAAATGTGAGGGGTCTTATGCAACTTTTAGACATTTATTTACACTATAAATTATATTTACATGGCTTAAATAAAAATATGCAAAGGAAAAAGGGGTAGAGTAAAATTTACCCCTTATTTACGCATCGATCGACGGTCGGATGGGCATCACTTAAGCGATGAACAACCTAGATGGACCGATACTGCTTTGGTGATGGGCGTATGAGATTACATGTGACCCCAGATCTGACGGTGTAGGGGGGCCACGATCGAATGACATCTGCTTCTTCTAGGGTAGGGTTCTTGATCCGATGGTTCTAGAGTGTCCTAGAAGAACACTCCAAGAGAAGTCTTGTACGTGGCTTCGATCAGCTCCTCCTCTCTGCTCCGAGCTCCTTCTGAGCTATTTAGATGCTCGATAGGATCGCCTTGTTGTTCTGCAGCTGGAGGATGCATCAAAAGAGTCTGGGCCCCATCGAAGGGGGCCTGGAGCGTGAGGCACCTGGGGTAGGAGTCCTGGATGCTGAATGGGCTCAGATGCCCCTTCCACGACTTACAAAGTTGTGCAAAAGCACAGCGAGACAAAGGCAAAGAGTTCTGAGCCTTTATTAGTGGTTGTCGAAGTGGAATGGGGTGAGATGGACGTGCTCCGGTGATATGCGGTGGAGATGCACATATACGCTGATCGGGGAGCAGTTGTGAATGGGTCCAGATGATGGAGAAGCAAACATGAAAGGAGATGGGGCTGTCAGCGTGGTCGGAACGGGTCATATACATGGTGGACCATGGCCGAAATAGTGAGATCTAGTGATCGAATTATGTGAAATTACGCTAAGATTAACACCCAAATGCTAAACTAAATGTGGGAATTGAAAGACAGAATGAAAATCTACATAAAAATTAAATAGTGCACACCTCATACCTGGTTGTGACACCAGGGAGCAGAGGTGGCCAGAGAGGCCCTGTGGACCACCTTCTCACCTCCTCATACTGCCTGGACTCCAGGGGATACCCTCTCTATCATCGGGAGCACACACAAAGCTAGGGGTTTGAGGGCTTGAAGAATGATCAAATCATGAAGTAAGAAAGGAGGTATTATTTATAAGAACGGAGATGGGTCCTTATTGACCAACGATTTCAGACAAGTCGATGGTATGTACATGGGGTTTTAGGATTAGGCATGTATTAGTGATGATCTACGAAGAGATTTCATGAAAAATCTAATCGAAGTGAGTGGTGAAACGTCCAAGAAATAAGGGAGAAGACGGGGTGTCTTCTCTGTCAGTAGGTTAGGTGGCATGGGTCGAAGAGTTAACCCAGGTCAACTAGGGTTTGCCTATTATGGGTCCACGTGCACCAACCAGAAAATTCCAATAGGAAAATTATTAGTAAAATCAATATTAAATAGATAATGAATTAATTAATAATAGGCTATAAAATAAAAAATATTTATTATTTTATGTAGTATTTAATTCCTAGTTTTATTTATTTTTTGGAGTTATTTTATTATAGGTTATTATTTACAAGTGTACCTAGAGGTATATTTACCTATATATTGTATATTTTATTTTTATTTTATATTTTCAACTTTATTATTTTATATATAATTTATTTATTTATGACATATTTAAATATACATAATTGTATTTTTATTTTATTTTTATGATATAGTTTGTATACTTAAATAAATATGTATACTTGTTATATAGGTATAAGTATTGTATATCCATCTATGTAGTTTTGTATATTATTTTATTTTATTGATTTCTTATTTTTTGTATTCTAAATATGTACATATACTATAAATAATATTTACAAAATTATAAAAATTTAAAATTATAAAAATTATATAGAATAAATAAAATGAATATTTTATTCAGGTATATAGTACAATAGGGGTCCAAAACCTAAATTTTGCATCTTAACTTTAAATTAAATGGAACCTTTAATTAAATAGTTAATTAAAAGCTATATACAATGAAAGGTAATTTTGGTATATTTTGAGTTCTTATGGAAAAGATGTGGGTCTAGGAAGCTTGGGGTTTGGCTTTTTATTTAGAGCATAAGATGTAAATTGTGTATTATTTTTTTGAAGTAAATTTTGTATTTTTCTATACATTTTTATCCTCAACTTTCATGTACAAACTTTCTTGATTTGAAAAATAAATAATAAAGAATAAAATAGGTCCCAAAAATGAGTTATTGATGAATAAATGAATAGGATGTTATTGTGTTTTTTACCCTGATCTCCCCTACTGTATTCCTTATCGATCAAATCATTTCTTAATTTGGTCTCGGGATCAAGGTCGTAAAATATCTTTAGCATTTTATTCTTTTCTTTATTCTTTTTATTTGGCTTTAAACAATGTAATTTATACAATAATTATACAATAAATAATGAATGTTAATTTATACAAAATAATGATATTTACATGCATTTATCTAAGTTTTAAAGGCCAAAATGAAAGAATAAAGGTGATGAAATGGAGATTCATCACCCCCTATACTTGCCTTTGCTAGTCCCTAGAAAACACTTATGTAATGAGTGCAAAAAATAAAAATAAAATAAAGAAAAAGAAAAAAAACTTGGAATAATTGTCAACTTTTAAACTTGTCTTAATAAAGTCAAAGTTTGTAGCTCAGAAAAGGCCTTTGGATTAATGGTGTGTTCAGAATCACATGGAAGTCAGGAAGTGTGACATAACATCCCTTAGGTTCCATACTCCTATCATCTAGTCCAATTCACAACCAGGTTAGAACCATCCTCTCCGTCACATATTCTTGCTACTTGAAGTGAGAGAATCATGTGTGTGGAATGGTTCAGCTCTCTCCAGGCAAAACCATTGATCCATCAAGGCGTCTGCTCCTATGATAATTCATTCTCGTGGAGACAGATATTCTCTTCTAAGGTCAGTTGCTCCCGATCTTTACAACCGAATGGGGAAGAAGTTAGTGGAATGGGGAAAGAAGTGGGAATGGTCCAATGTAGTCTTCATTCCCTTGTAAAGTCGGTCAGTGTAACTGATTCTTCACCAAGAAGCAGGCTTTTTCTGAAGCTCAAATTTTTTTGTGGAATTTTTGGTATATGCTTCTTTGGATATTTTCTTTGACTTTGTACAACTTCTGCATTCTTGCTTGTGCTCCGGTGGATATAGCATCTTTTGTTCCACCCATTTTTTGGGGTCTTGGAAAAAGCTACGTCGATATAACATTCCTCATCCGAAGCATTGTATCAACCCATCTCCACTCTTCAGATATCATTGTTATCAAAAGAAGTTGGTTAGAGTACCGGAGTCGGCAATCCCCAAGAATGGTTCCTAAGCCACCACAAAGGGTCTTGCATCGTCCCGACTTACACTCCAAGATTTTTCAACAATCCATCTGAGTTGAGCTAAGTTCTAGGTGTGAGGTTTCCAGCCATGTCACTATCTCAAGAGTCTTATGGATGATATGAAGGGTTCTATTTATGCGCATTGAATTGACCATGAACATAGTCTTATAGAACCTAAATAATTAAGTCAAGGTGATCTGAAATATCTCTAGTTATAGTCCTCAATGGTTTCCTCTAAAATTAAGTGTATTAAGTTCTATTTCAAGCTCCAGTCTTCACACTTTATTTGAACTTGTTCAATTGTTTCTGTTATTTCGAAAAATGCAAATGTATGTACAACGCAATATTCTAGTTTTGAACTTTTTATGGATTTTTGAAAAGTTTTGCAAATTTTTAACATTTTTTGAAAAAGATTTTACAAATGTTTTGGGGTTTTAAATTTTGCAAATTTTTAGGTTTTTTTTGGAAAACAAAAGTTTTGGAACAAAAAGGGAGTATTTACAGATATTTACACAAGCATGCATCTTTTTATTTACAGGGGTTGGTTTATATGAATTTACAGGATTGTATTGATGAATCTGTGATTCATCACTCTAAAAGTTGAAAATAGAGTCATGTTCCCGAGTAAATAGATGCATATTTCCCTTTATATTGTAAAATTAGCATTCATGCATGCAAGCATAACATTTGCATTTTAGCATTCATATTTGCATAAAATAAGAAGCCAAATTCACTTGTAAATATCCACATGAATATTAGATAAAATACCTTATTTGTATATGTTTTATACTAACTCTAAAGCCAATAAAACCAACTCTATAGTGTACATATTACTAACACTAATTAAAGAAAAATATCCAAAAAATACTAACTTACAAAACTGACCAATAAAACCCCAACTCAAGTCTGAAACCATGAACCTTAAAATGCACATATCTCTCTCATACAGTGTCCGATTGAGGTCTACTCACTTTTAAAATAATATACATTCAGAGACCTTCGAAACAAGACCAATTTCACTAAAATCGGAGCTCGTATGCAAAACTTGGGTTTTGGGCCCCTTTTGTACATTGTGCATAATGACCGTTTTACCCCTGCATTTTTCTCATTTTATTTTCTTCATTATTAAAAATCCAAAAAAATTAGATTAAGTTGTAAATATTCTTTCCATATTTTATCTAACCTTATTTTAAATTTTTCTCATTTAAAAATGATAAAAAAATTACAAAAGATAAAATGCGGTATTTTATACCTATAAGGTACCACCCAAAAATACGTTTTTGTACAGATGATTTCATTTGATTTTCGGCCCTTCACGAAAGTTGTAGATCTCGTCGAGACGAGCAACTTTCGTGTTGACCACTTTTTGATTTAATCCCTTTTGTTATTTCTTTTTGATTTTCTTTACATTTAATCTTTGAATTTTCTGGGAGCGACATGTGGCAGCTCCTGGAGCCGCCACATGTCACTCCATTTTCTTTATTTTCGAATTTATTTTATTATTTTCGGATTTATTATTATTAGTATTTTAATATCATTATTTTAATTATTTTTTTAGCCTATTATATTATTTTATTAAATAAATCCCTTTTACCACTTCTTTTCTTTTCCCCCACTCCAAGCCACCATCTTCCCCACTTCTTCCACCATTCTCTCCACTCTCTCCATCTCTTTTCCAACTCCCTCTTCCTCTTTATATTCACATCATCATCCACCATTTTCCTCATCCGCCATTTCAATAGAAAAGAGAGAGAGCTCCGGCTTTTTGTAGGTGACAGCTACCGAAAACCACCGTCGAGCGACGACCTCCGACCACGGCGAGATCCGAGGTGGTCCCGACCACTTCGTCGCAGCAACCATCGCAGGAAGCTGCCCAGCTTCGAAGGTCCGCGCCACCCTTCTCGAGGCCACGACTGGAAGCCGCACAACACGGCTCCATTTTTCGGCGAATCGCAGGTAAGTATTTCTTCCTTTCCCTTGTCATTTCAATTTTTTTATCTAACATTATTTTTTCTCTTGTTGATTCGTATCACCACCACCACATTATATTCCCTCTACCTTCATTGCATGCACACACACCACCATTAATCTACATCATACTTCACCACAACATTGCATTTTTATATTCATTCCCTGTTTAGAAAATATAAACACAAAAAAAAGGGTTACAAAAAGAAAATACAAAAAAAAAAAGCAGGTCTCCCTTGGCCGGCCACCACCTCCAGGCCGACCACCGCGCGGCCTGTGACGCCGCGCGCCGGCCACCGCGCGTGAGGCGGTCCTGTTCCTTCTTCCCCGACGCATTCACCACCTCCAGGAGCCCGCCGTGAGCCCCATCGCCAGGCTGTGCGCAGCACAGCGCCGCCTCGCCGGTGTCACGCCTCCAGCCCCAGCAACCGACCACCGGTGTCGTTCCTCGCAGTTGGCAGCCCCACGGGCTACACCGCCCGTGCTCCTCGCGGCCGACGTCGAAGCCGCGCCAACCGCCAGCAGCGGCCCAGCCGCCAGGCCATCCACCCGCTCTCCTTCCGCCCCAGGAGCCCCCGCGAAGGGCGCCTCCCTCCGTCGCCCGCCCGGCTGTGCGCGCCCAGCGCGGCGGCCCCCTCAGCGCGCCCCGCGACCTCGCGCCGCCCCTTCCAGGAAGAAGCGGAGCCGCCACAGAAAATCACTCTGTCTGCTTGTTTAATTCACAGAAAATTTATTTTGAGTCGAAAAATTCCAAAAAAATTAGTGTAGCTTAATTTCATTCCATTTCATAATCTGACCAAGTTTCATAATTTTTGGACTTCATTTGATATCTTAAATTGATTTAATCTCAACTTGGCTGGATTTTTGCATGTGTCTGCATTGAAAATAAAAAAAAAACCAAAAATATTGTTCCCCGAATATCAAACACTTGTAAATTGTTGTAATCAACCTAAGGAGACAGTGGCCTCCCTGAGATCGACCTTGGACTTCACCAAGTAAAAAAATATCACCGCTTAAAATTGACCAACATCTGACTTAAGTGGTTTTTGATAGCCCTTTCGTATCCGACTGCAACGAACGACTTAAAATTGATTTGGACCATTAATTTGCCCGAATTAACTAAGGGTGCGGGAGCGATCGTCAAATGGCGCCGTTGCCGGGGAGGCAAACGGCTTAGGATCACTTTAGAAATTTAGAATTGCATTTTCCAATCACTCGGGTAGTCTGACCCCCGAGCCGCATTGTAATTATCCATTTTTTCTTTAATTGTTTTTCTCACCATTTTTGTATATATATCTCTCTGACATAATTTTATCTTTTTGTGCGAGGGCCCGGTGGACTTGGAGCGGCTTTCTTGAAGTCGACGCATCTCGAAGTGCATCGGAGGCCGACGGTTCGTGGATCAAGTCGGCTGTTGGACGTCAAAAAGATTTTGTAAAAAAAAGTGTCTGCATTTCCAGCGGTTCCCATTTGGGTTCTCGCGAGTGTAAACATAGTGATACTGTGTCCCCGTCTGCTGTGTGGTTTGAATTTTAGACTAGGCTTGCACTAGCGGCTCCTCGAGCCACTCTAGGATTTGCTTGTGCTCGTAATTTTTAAGACCACACAACACACATAAAAGACGCACTTAGACCGCAGGACTTAGCCAAATCAACTTGTTCTTCACTCGCTAATAGAACTGCCTGTCTAGGAGCGGCTTTTCATCGTCTGCATTCATTTAGTGTAAAATTTCAATTCAGTCTTGCATCCTGCATTGAAGAGAGCTGGAGGCACTGTAAGTCTTCTTACTCAAGCATTCATCATCGTTTTTCGATTGCATCGGCTTTTTCCGATTCTCTCTCTCTCGGTTTTTCAACCTAGGATAAAGGAATTGGGACTGGACGGTAGACGTGATTGCTTGTGTCGATTAATATCAGTGATAACTAATCTCTAAAATCAGGACTGCTAATTGAATTTGACCAAAAAAAATTGACTAAAATTAACCCTTGTTTGCGGGAGAGTAACCCCGATCTTGTTTTCAGGCTGAGTGAGGGTACTTGAGTGTGTGAACACCTTAAGGCAGAACCCAAATCCCCGCCTTCCATATCACGGGCCAACTGATCTTAGCAAATATCACGAGTGGGACACTATTAAACTCATTGACAAGTACCAAGTAGCCTCCGCCTTCACAGGTAGATAGGGGCGAACCAGCGGTACTCTGCGACAAGGCCTAGCTTTGTCAGCCTCCGCCTGCTTGCAGGTAGATAGGGGCACGTCATTGAGTCCCCACTCCGGATAGGAGCGAAGAAAGGAAGGATCGGCGGTATCTTAGGTGACAGGTTAAAAAGGGAAGACGCATCCGGCTCTGAGCCGACTTCCCTATAGGCCGCGTAACTCCTTGCTATCTTGCTTGAAAAATCACACTTAAAATTGAAAAGATTAATTGGACTTGGTTTCGGGTCCTTCATCGTGTTGAGTGTGAATTCAGGGTTTGCTCTTGCGTTTGTCTTTGAGTCTGTCCGTGTGTGTTATCCTGTGTAATTGCACATTTTCTACCTCAATCATCTTCCTTTCCTCTTCAAAGATGTCGGGATATTGGTCCCCATACACTGTGACCTCTGGTCAATCCTCCTCGACCATATACCGTTCATCTTCGCCTTCTCATTCTTCCATGTATCCTCCGCCATCCACGGGAGATCCTTACCCGTGGTCGGCTCCTCCTCAACCCGGTCATGAAGTCAGAACTCCGACTGACTTCTCCACTTCTTCGCATTTCTCACCTACTCCATACTCTGACATTCCGGATCCACTTCCATCTTGGGCTGACTGTCCTTACTCTCGAGAGCTTGCAGGAATCAAAGAATCAAATGAAGAGCAAGCCATTGCTGAGATAGATGATTGGCAAGATTATATGCCCCCGCATACTTCATTCTCACCGCAAGTAGGGACCATGCAACAATTTACATATACACCTCCCGACTTGACCTTAGGGCATCATTTGATCGATCAAACAACCCGAATTGAGGGGCCTGAATATCATGATTTTCCAGACTTGATTGACTTTAGTGATCAAGCCTCCATTAACCAGCCTTCATTCGGAGAGCCTATACACTCACAAGATTGGACTCATGAGCTAGACTTATCAGTCCCAGATTCATCGAATGAGGCTCAGACCAATATTTGCCATCTAGATGGTCCATACTCGACCCAGCATTGCATGCCTGAGTCTAGGTATGTTGAGTATAAGACCCCAATATCCCAGCAGTATCCTCCACTTGAGCAGAACTCTTCCATGATTTGTCATGAGAATTTTGTGGAGGATGACATTTCCAGACTTATTGAGAAAAATGAATCATTTGGTAACAACTTGAGAAATGTCATGGAAATATTGAAATCAATTTCTGCCAGCTTGGGAATGAAAGTGGAAAAGGATATGAGTAATTTTGAGGTTGAAAGCCAAGCAAACATTAGGGAACCCACACCGTCTGTACAGCTGGAGTCCATTCTATCTCCCTCTTCTACTAACCCCTTGCCCTCCAATCCAGAGTCTGATCATGCATCCACCAAAAATACCAAAAAAATTGAAAAACCAAAAACTCACATAAAAATTGAAAATGAAAATGATTTAAAAAAGTTGGATCCTGCTCTAAGGGAAGCACTCGATGAAGAACTGATTTTCAAACTTCCCTTAATAAAGGCCATAGATCACTTTCCCGACCTCAAACGATTTGTGAGAAGTAAATTGATGCCCAAGAGGTCGGGTAATAAGAGGACAAGGACTGAAAGACACATAGTGTCTATGGCCACCTCCTTGGTGATGGGGAGAAAGACCAAGAGCCGCAGAGTGAAGCGGTTGCCCCGAGTTGAATGTGAAATCAAAGACACCATCTTTACCCATGCAAGAATCGATGATGACTCACCAATAAACATCCTCCCGACCTCTGTGTTTGACAAACTCAAACTCAGGCCACTTAGGAAGTCGAGGGAGATCGTTCAGCTGGCTGATCGATCCATCAAACGGTCGAGAGGAAACATTTCAGTCATCGTTACTTTCCAAGGTGCTCTACTTCAGGTGGACTTCACGATCATTGACATCGAGCACCGAGGAGAGTTTTCTCAGTCTCCGATTATTCTCGGGAAGCCGTTCTTAGCCTTGGCTAAGGCGACGATAGATTGCGAGACTCGGAAAATCGATTTTACAGCATGGGGAGCACTCCGACCTCACCCGATCTTTGACACACTTTACTCTAAGGTGACTCGCACATCCGCTGACAATCATGACCATCGAGAGGTAGATGAGTCCCACCTCTCTGCTACACCTGAGAAATCGACTGTCCGGATGACCGTTGGATCAGAGACTCCCCACACCTCCACTTCATCCACTGCTTGCACCACCACCGTGACAGCTTCTAAGGATGACTCACGACCGGAAGCTGTCATTGAGTCGGACATGATATTTGAGGATTGCCTTGATCATTTCAATGATCCGACACAAGAGCCCACTAATGCCAAGCCAATTGAGACCACTAGAAACTTCTCGAGGCGCGTGCTGACCCTTCAGGAATATACTAATCTATATGGTGACTCGTCTGATGAGGAACCCATGGTCAGCACCGCACCACGACCTGGACCTTCTAAGGAAACAACCCAGACAAAATTGACTCCACTTAAAAACATGGTTGCTCCCTCTTCTAGTCGGCTATCTAGTGAGAGGAAGTCGAGAATTGATTCCTCGAGATGTTCCCCCGAACCTCTCAAGGCGCGTCTCTCTCATCTCCCTCTCAATGATTCAGGTTCTAGAAAACCGACTAAGAAAGTTTCCATCAACACACCGAAGAAGGAATTTTCTGAGGAGTCCTCGTCTGGTCCAGAGAAAGTGATTTATATGAGTGAGCTCAGTTCGGCTGTTCTCAAACCTTATCTAAGCAAGCAGCCGTGTGTCGACCCTCGTTGGACGATCCCTACACCGCACTATTATTCATCTGAGGACGATTCCGACAGCGACACATATGTATATTATCCACCTCCTCGCGTCCGCAAGAAGGTTCGTCACAAACCTTCTTAATCCTTGTACATTCTCCAGATCACATCGGTCCTCATACTCACTCTTGTCCTATACTTAGGCTGACCAGAGCCTAAGTATAGGGGGGACCGATGCCCGCCATGTATATACTCATCCATTTTCCCTTTTAACCTCGTCTGCCCCATTTTTTTTTTGATCTTCTTCTACACTTAGGCTTCCAGAGCCTAAGTATAGGGGGGCGAGACGACTTCTATACTTTTGTAATTTTAGCTCTCCTACGCTTAGCCCGAGCTATGTCTTTTTAGTCGCTTTCGTGCTCTGGGGACATAGCACACGCTAAGTATAGGGGGGCGCGTATATATTACATATATACTTTACCCATAGCTCGTACTTTCGCGTATTTTCGCGTATTTTTGTATATATTACGGGTGGGTAAAAAAAAAATTTACGTGTAAATCTTTAATAAAAATAAATTAAAATTTTGTATACTTGTATAAGATGTACTATATGTATATTACTTGTATAAAAAGTTGTAAAATTCTTGTAAAACATACTTTTGTAAAATTTGTTGTAAAATAAGATGTATACCAAAAAATAATAAATCGTGTATACTATGTACAAATTGTATCAACTAAAAATTGTTGTAAATAAGAAAACATTGTTGTATACCAGAAAAATAAAACAAAAAGGCTTCTTATTTACTCTTGCATATCATCCTTGCATTTCAAAAAAAAATGCATTTCATTCATAGCATGTCATCTGCACCTCTCATCTGCATATCTTGCATATGCAAAGTGAAAAGCTAGTGGGTTCTGAACCAAGTTATGAGTAGATCTTGAGGATGGACTTGATTTGACCTTAATCCACCTAATTTCAGAGGAACCTTATAGGAACTGGAGTTAAGATTTCTCAGGTCAAGTGACTTAATTCTTTGAGTCCGCAAGTCTATGTTCACATGTCATCTTGATTAGTCTAAGTAGAATATCTCGTGCATACGCAGGATTCTTTTAGATAATGACCTAACTTGGACAAGCACAATGCACGTAGCTCTTCATTGATGAGGTGGTGAGGAGGTAGAATCCTTTGGCTTGGGGTAGCATATGAGGGTAGTACTTCTAGGCGGAACCTCTCTTCTTCTTCTAGTGAAGGAAGTGCGTCTCAACTTGGTCTAGTGGTGATGAAGGCTAAGGACGGGATGCTGTGGGTTGCAATAATGCTTCAAAAGAGGGATGGTCTACTGGCTCAAGAGGAAAAACTCCTGATGTACATGCTGCACCTTGTATATAGTTCCAAAAAAAAAAAGAAGAAAAAAAAAAGAGAAAAATGCAAGAACTCCAAAAAATAGACAGGTCAAAAACAAAAAAAAAATATTGCCTGTTGGAGTATGTATACTAGCAAGAAGTCTGCAGCTGGATGACTTGGCTACACTGGTCAGGCATCCCGGGATAGGTTAGCTACACTGGCTACCGTCCATTCTTTTCTCTACCCCCCTCCTCTTGAGTTGGTCGCACTTGAACTTAGAAGGGAATACCCCGCTCCTCGAGGAAAGAGTTACTGGACCAGGTTATTGAGTTACCTTGTTAGAGGAGGCTAGTTCCGAGTCATTTCTGATATGGAGAGCTATATCTCACTTACAAGTAAGAATCATAGTCATCAGAAATTTGCGTTTGAGGATTTGTTCTGACCTGACTGTTGAGGCGTCCTGAATAGAAGACTTGTGGAACTTGAAGTCTGTTAGGTCTTAAGTTCAGGTCCCAATAAGGTTCCGCCACACAATTAATCCAAAGGTCGAGTCAAGCTACATTTTCAACTTTTGTTCATGACCTTGGTATGGAACCCAATCTCATTTCACTCTTGCATTTCATTTTAGTTGCTCGGGGACGAGCAAGGTTTAAGTATAGGGGGTTGATGAATCTGTGATTCATCACTCTAAAAGTTGAAAATAGAGTCATGTTCCCGAGTAAATAGATGCATATTTCCCTTTATATTGTAAAATTAGCATTCATGCATGCAAGCATAACATTTGCATTTTAGCATTCATATTTGCATAAAATAAGAAGCCAAATTCACTTGTAAATATCCACATGAATATTAGATAAAATACCTTATTTGTATATGTTTTATACTAACTCTAAAGCCAATAAAACCAACTCTATAGTGTACATATTACTAACACTAATTAAAGAAAAATATCCAAAAAATACTAACTTACAAAACTGACCAATAAAACCCCAACTCAAGTCTGAAACCATGAACCTTAAAATGCACATATCTCTCTCATACAGTGTCCGATTGAGGTCTACTCACTTTTAAAATAATATACATTCAGAGACCTTCGAAACAAGACCAATTTCACTAAAATCGGAGCTCGTATGCAAAACTTGGGTTTTGGGCCCCTTTTGTACATTGTGCATAATGACCGTTTTACCCCTGCATTTTTTCATTTTATTTTCTTCATTATTAAAAATCCAAAAAAATTAGATTAAGTTGTAAATATTCTTTCCATATTTTATCTAACCTTATTTTAAATTTTTCTCATTTAAAAATGATAAAAAAATTACAAAAGATAAAATGCGGTATTTTATACCTATAAGGTACCACCCAAAAATACGTTTTTGTACAGATGATTTCATTTGATTTTCGGCCCTTCACGAAAGTTGTAGATCTCGTCGAGACGAGCAACTTTCGTGTTGACCACTTTTTGATTTAATCCCTTTTGTTATTTCTTTTTGATTTTCTTTACATTTAATCTTTGAATTTTCTGGGAGCGACATGTGGCAGCTCCTGGAGCCGCCACATGTCACTCCATTTTCTTTATTTTCGAATTTATTTTATTATTTTCGGATTTATTATTATTAGTATTTTAATATCATTATTTTAATTATTTTTTTAGCCTATTATATTATTTTATTAAATAAATCCCTTTTACCACTTCTTTTCTTTTCCCCCACTCCAAGCCACCATCTTCCCCACTTCTTCCACCATTCTCTCCACTCTCTCCATCTCTTTTCCAACTCCCTCTTCCTCTTTATATTCACATCATCATCCACCATTTTCCTCATCCGCCACTCCAGAGAGATCCCTCGAGCTCCAAGCTTCCTCTTGGTGACAGCAATTGGCTGCTTTGTCGAGCGACGACAGAGCTTCTTCTCCGGCGAGATCCTCGGCCCACCGCCGTGTCGCAGCCACTCCTCCGAGCAGCTGCACGAGCTCGGGACCTTACCGATCCCTCGAGCGACGACCCTGGACCTCAAATCCGAGCTCCAATCCCCAGGTAACTCCCTCCATCGATCTCCGATCTTCTTCTTCTTTTTCCTCTACTTTCTCCGATTTTATTCGCCGTCCACGACCATTTTCACGCCTCACCTACACTCCGATGAGCTTCGCGGTGGAGCTCTGATCATCGCTGGCATCTCTCCGCCTTCAGTCACCCAACTCCACTATCCACCGATCTCCAGCTCCGCCACTTGGCCGGAGCAACATCGCCCGATCACCTCAAGCCACCTTAGGCCTCGCCAACCAGCACTGCTTCTCCACAATCGCACGAACCAGCTTCGGCTATACAGCTAACGCTTGCAGGTACATCTTTGACCATTCGCCGGAGCCTCGCCGGAGCCTTCCTCGAGCTTCATCGACTCAGAGCTCCAGCCCTCCTCCAGTCATCCAGAGACCACCGGAGGCTTCGCCGTTCACTTCCGAGTCTTCCGAGCTCGGTGGGAGCTGACGAAGCTCATCACCGGAGCTTGGCGACAGAGGCGGAGCTCAGCAGCCATCACCGGAGCGCAGCCATCTCCTCCGCAGGCGGCGGAGGCCCGTTGAAGGAGAAGAAGCAGCAGCCGTTCGATCCTCTGATCGAACGGACCTCGCCCCGCCACGCGTCCCTTCGCCGCCATCGTCCTCGACCGTCGATCACACCTCAGATCGGACGATCCTCCCGCTGCCACGCGTCTTCACCGACACCCCTTGGATTCATCTTGATCCAAGGGCCTCCAGTCCGGCACGTCGCCCTATCCGAGCCTCGGCCTCCCAAGCCTAGGCTCGGGTAACCCGAAGCTGCTCCGAGGCTAACCCGAGCCTCCAGAAGACCCGAGCCTCGCTCCGAGCCTCCGACTCCCTCCGAACCTAGGCCGCCCCA
Source organism: Ottelia alismoides (assembly GCA_037367405.1). Lineage (NCBI taxonomy): Eukaryota > Viridiplantae > Streptophyta > Magnoliopsida > Alismatales > Hydrocharitaceae > Ottelia > Ottelia alismoides. The sequence continues at coordinate 243,604 of JAZKJV010005060.1, read as the reverse complement.
CGTGAGGAGCACGTGCGGCCTGGGTTATTTGCACCGACGCCCCTGGAGCTTTCACAAATTGCAAAAAGGTCCCTGTGAAGCAGACATCACGTGAGGAGCACGTGGTTCGTGGAGAAATTGCATACAAGTCCTGCATACTATTGGTAATTGCATTTTAGTCCCTGTCAGCACGTTTATTTATTGAAATTTTATTTTCCAGTATTGCATTTATACCCTTGTGTTTGCACGTGTCCATAGCATGCATTTTTCATCATTTTGAAATTCTAAAAATTGCAAGTTGTTGAGAATTTTGTCCTCTATCAGTTTGTACACGTGTTTGATTTTTGTTGGCTTAATTGAATTATCAATGAATTAATTGGTTCATTTGTGACATATTTTGCCCAGTGATGCCTTTTGATTTTTAATTAAATATCAGTGCCTTCAAAAATCACCAAAAATTCACAGTAGCTTAAGGACACTATTTTCAACACTCCATAAAAATTTCATATCATTTGCACGCATAACGAGGCCTCAATAAATAGTTTAGTGATTTTCTTTAATTAATTTTAATTAATTCATTTCACAAGAAATTTAAGTTCTGTCAATTTTCCTAGGTCCCTGATCATTAGACCTTCCTAGGATAATTTTAGTTCTTGGAGAAATTGTGGTTTGATATTTATTAAAAATTAAACATTGAAAATCACTCTGTCTGCTTGTTTAATTCACAGAAAATTTATTTTGAGTCGAAAAATTCCAAAAAAAATTAGTGTAGCTTAATTTCATTCCATTTCATAATCTGACCAAGTTTCATAATTTTTGGACTTCATTTGATATCTTAAATTGATTTAATCTCAACTTGGCTGGATTTTTGCATGTGTCTGCATTGAAAATAAAAAAAAAACCAAAAATATTGTTCCCCGAATATCAAACACTTGTAAATTATTGTAATCAACCTAAGGAGACAGTGGCCTCCCTGAGATCGACCTTGGACTTCACCAAGTAAAAAAATATCACCGCTTAAAATTGACCAACATCTGACTTAAGTGGTTTTTGATAGCCCTTTCGTATCCGACTGCAACGAACGACTTAAAATTGATTTGGACCATTAATTTGCTCGAATTAACTAAGGGTGCGGGAGCGATCATCAAAATGATTCATCATGTATACACAAGGTTCGTACAGAATCTTTATTTGTTCAAATTATGTACATAGTTCTCAGAATAATTTGAAAAGATTTGTGCAACTTTTTTAAAACTTTATTTTGCAAACTAACTTGACAAATAATTTTTACAAATATTTTACAAAATTCGAAGATCATTTTTGCAAAGATTTTTCAAACAGTATGTATAGATTTTTCAAACTATTTTTACAACCATTTTCCAAACCATTTGCAAATAAATTTTCAAAATATTTTATTTCAAACAAAGAAAAGAAATTTTTACAAACAAAATCTTTTTACACATGTTGAAAATATTTTACAAAATATTTTCCAAACATTTTTCAAAGATTTTCAAGTAATTTTCCAGACCATTTTTCAAACATATTGCAAAACATTTTACTCATTTTATTAATCAGTATACTCGAAGAATTTTAATGAATTTTAGAAAAGTATGTTCTTGACACTTAATTTATTGTATTTTAGCCATACTTATTGAAAATATGAAAGTATGAGTTATGTATAAAGTATATACACAGTATATACAACCCCCTATACTTAGATTGAGCTATGCCCTCATAGATCAGAGAGAAAAAGCGAAGACATAACTCATGTTGAGTATAGAGAACCCTATGCTACAATGACTAAAGAATAAGGAATGAATCAATGAGAAGTTGACCCCACCCCCATATACTCAAGATCAATTAATCCTAAGTATAACAGACTGTATCTACATGCAGGGAGGGTCGAGGGTGGGAATGAAAAACTTCGACGATTCATCCTTGTCTCCCCCTATACTTAGGGTAAAATATCCCTAAGTATAGATATGAGTATCAACAAGAGAGGAGACATGTGATGGGACAAAGAATGAACATATGAATTCACTCATCCTCCCCATACTTAGGATGAAGCATATCCTAAGTATAGAAGCAATGAATGAGGAAAACAAAGCAGAAAATAAAAAATAAAGTCAAAAAGAAGAAAACTAAAGGAAGAGTTTTTTAGGGACATTATCTGAATATTCTATTGCTGCGTTGGTTGTGGAGGATTCGTCAATGATGATTTGAACTACATCAGCAACGGTCAGAAAGGTGTTGTGCTCAAGGTACGGCTTCAGTAACTGATTGTTGACGACAAATGGTAGTGTGTCAGCTGACAAGTCTGATATCACGATGCTTCCATTGGCACACACTTCTTTCACTCTGAATGGCCTTGTCCATTTACTCTTTAGTTTTTCCGGTAATATCTTCAACTTTATGTCAAACAGCCACACTTTCTGTCCAGTCTCGAAGATCTTTCGTCTGATGTGTCAGTCATGCTAGCGTTTAACCTTCTCCTTGTACATCAAGGTGTTATAATATACATAGTCTCGAAATTCCAGGAGCTTGTTCAAATCCTCTTTTCTTTTCTGACCACCTTTTCATGAGTCCAAGTTGCAGATATTGATTGCCCATAATGATTTGTGGATTAGTTCCATGGGCAGATGGCATAGCTTTCCGTACACGAGACGATAGGGTGACATGCCCAAGGGAGACTTGTAAGCAATTATGTATGCCCAAAGGATGCAATCCAAGAGTTGGGTCTGATTCTTTCTGTCCGTCTTCACTAGCTTCTACAGGATCGCCTTGATTTCTCTGTTTGATAATCCTGCCATGCCATTGATCTGGGGATGATAAGGAGACATGACTTAGTGCTTGATGACATACTCCTTCATTAATTTTCTGACCTCTCTGTTAATGAAGTGACTACCCCCTTCTGATATTAGAATCTTCGAAATCTCAAACTGCGAGATGATGTTCTCTTTCAGAAATCGGCACACAGTGCGATAATCAACGGATTGGGTGGGAAACTTCAACCTAGCAACTCACGTAGTCAATGTCAAGAACGATGTGCTCAGATCCTTGACTATTGAGGAAGGGTCCTATGAAATCAATATCCCATGCATCGAACACATCTGAAATCTGAATAAATTTCAGGGGCATTGAGTCCTTTGCTATAAGGGTGCCTCCTAATCTCTGATACTCAGTGTAGTACTTCACATATGATGCGGCATCCTTAAATATTGTCGGCCACCATAGGCCACACTGTACTACTTTTGCTATCATTATGTCTCCAGAGTGGTGCCCACCAGATTTGAGCTAATTACAATGCTCAAGGACACTATGATGCTACTCCTGAGAGATACACCATCGCCAAATGCAGTCTACTCCTTCCCTGAATAATATCGGATCTTCCCATTTGTAGAAATGGATTTGGGATAAGAATTTGTCCTTCTTGATCTTCGTCCAATCTTGTGGGACTAAGCCGGAAACGAGGTAGTTCACAATATCGACATACCATGGGAGTGAATCCATGGCCAGAATCGACTCGTCAGGAAATGTGTCTGTGATGGGTGCACTACTCAGTGGACGCTCCTGCTACTAATTCTGGAGAGGTGATCTGCAGGAACAAGAAGCGAGAACCACTTAAATGGAGGAATTGATTGCATTTCGTCCTTTGTTCCCCATAGCAACTTACCGCATTATGAACTCCAAGCTTATCTTTGATTTCCAAATTGAACTCCTAGAGGAGAAGGATCCACCTGATTAGTCTGGGCTTGGCATCCCTCTTCTATTGTAAGTACCAGATAGCAGAGTGGTTAGTATATATGGTAATTTTAGATCTAAGCAGATAGGATATTAACTTCTCAAGTGTGAATACCAAAACCATTAATTCTTTCTCTATAACAGTATAGTAACGCTGAGGTTCATATAATATTTTGTCGGTGTAGTAATGGCATAGGGCACCTTGTCTTTCCTTTGTCCTAGAACAACCCCAACTACAAAGACTGACGCATCTGTCATGACCTCAAAAGGGAGAGACCAATCTGGTGGCTGTAGGATGGGAGTTTGAGTGATTATCTCCTTCAGCTATTTAAAAGATAGGAGAACCTATTGATCGACATTGAACTCGATCTCCTTGCATAGTAGCTCCATTAGAGGTCGGGCAATGTGGCTGAAATCTTTGATGAAGCGTCTGTAAAATCCTGCATGCCCTAAAAATGACCTCACATTTCTGACATTCTGAAGTGGCTCTAGATTGGCAATCACATCCACCTTTACCGAGTCGACTTCCATGCCATGTTTGGAAATGGCATGACCTAGTACAATCCTTTTTGTGATCATGAAGTGACTATTTTCCTAAGATAGCACAAGAGTGGGTATAATTGGTGAGGTTTGAACTCCGTTCGAGATATTACCGCATCACAGATTCTCAGATTCCACATCAGAAGACCAAATTTAGAGGCAGCTTTGCAAATATACAATATGACTTTTTTTGTATCTAACAGATGTACACAGAAATTTCGCTCACCCTTCCTCAAAGTAACCCCAACCGTGGGAAACCCTTCTTCCAAATACAATTCACAATGGCTTTTCTTCCTTCAAGAAGACTACTAAAAAAAGGAGAAAGAAAAAGGAGATTTTCAGGTAATAGCTCACAAACGTTGACCGGGTATCTGTCAATGCACGTTGACTGTGCGCGTGAGCTATGTTAGTATCTCTGTACCTAAACGTGTTCTTTCATCCTCTTTATAGCCTCGCAGATGACGTTGGTGCCAGCGACTGTCCTCAGATGCCTCACGAAGACTTCCTTCTGCAGCTTCTTCGCCTGCATGATGACCATTTCATAATGTGAATTCCCATGCAACAACAGCTCGGATTCCGCATATAAAACAGAGTTGAGCAGCATGACTTTTGAATTATGACATATAATCAAATTCATAATTAAATAGTAAAGTCCCTGGCACCGCGTGGCCAGTGCAGGAATGACTACTTAGTTAAAACCAACCAAACCAGGGTGAAAAGCAGAGTAAACCGGCATGGTTTGATTAGAAACTTGGCATTAAGCATACAGCTAACTTCACGCAACCGCAAATTTCAGTCATTGCCCAGTACGCATGTTGCCCTTCTTCCCCTTGATGGGGGCAAGAAAAGAAACATTACTCTAAACTTGGAACCTATTTTCCAGTACATCCTCCTCATTTCCCCTTCGTATGGACTCCTAAATGCAATAGGTAATTTCACGAGTACAAGCTCCTGATATGCTTACAGGTAGCATGATCAATCAAATGTAGTACATAACTAAGCATACACAAAATTTGAAATCAGTTCAGAGTTTGTCTCAACTGAGGCTCGGTACATTAACATGTAATAAGTGGAAAGAGCTTCAGCTTCTTCTATTTCATCTCTTTTGATCAAGCAGGTAACAAGCATAACACCCCCATCAATCGAATCAAGACTTCCACTCAACACTGATTCATCTATCTTAACTGGATAGCAAGTCACTAGGATGGCCCGAGAAACCAAGAAATCCGACAAGTACAATAAATCAACATGCAAATACACATCACAGAAATGGAACACATTGCCCATGAACTCGTGATTCTACACAGAGGAAGAGGCAACTAGTGCTAGTCATTAGATGCATGCGGAAGGTTTTGCAGGAAGTCATCGGATAACCTTAGAAAAAACAATACGCACATACAATTCTATACAAGGAAGAAGTGACCTAGCGCTTGTCATTTTACATATATGTCAAAGGTTTCGTAGATAGTTGCAACTACAAATGTATGCCCATATATGGGGTTCTTATCACAAACTAAACACACAAAAGAGCAAGTTCGAGTTCGCTTTCCCTTTCAATAAGGGTGGATGACTTTTGACTGGGACATTGCATCAGCGATCACTTGTCATTGCGACTAATGCAATCACTTTTAGATTTCTTTCTGATTAAGGCACGGAGTGGGTTGGCCTCTCTACTTTTCTTCTTTTTGTTACCGAATCCAGCATTGCTAGAGTTCAGATAAGAATCGCATAATTTATTTTCTGATATGCCTTTGGAGAAGAATAATCTATTATATAAGGAATCCCGCAAAAAATTAATAAAAGCACAATTGGCACTATGGTTTGGAATTTTTTGCAAGAGTGATTTTGATGAATTATTCCAGCATAAAGCTAATTTCTTAAAAGACAAGCTGAAAAGTTATTCCTTACTGTCTTGCATCGATTCCCAGTAATATCCTCATAGAAGAAAATAGCAGCACATCACCTTGTATCTATCAAAGAGGATATCTAATGTCTTCATGGTGGAGGGAGGTAACAGCTTCCCCATCTCTGTGTACAACTGCAAGAACGTGAGCGGCATCGGTGGGTATGTTCTTCTCAAAGAAAGGGCCTTCCTCATCAACATTGTACCTGCAGCAGTCATGCAGTAGATTAATTTCCTAACTAACAATTATCATGGTCTTCTTTTTCATTGGAATACTCTAGTTGCAACATATTTATTGTTAGAATAATGCATACTTATGTGAGATAAAAATGGAAACAAAGAGCATTGATCGGAAAGCATGATACCTTGGGGTCGGTGACCTGAGAGCCTGAAGCTCACAATGCACTCTGGAATGATATGTGTGTTCATGTGAGTGCTCCATACTATGTACCACTTTGGGTTCTGAAAATCATCTGCTCCTGAATCAAACCGCTCACTGCTCGGGTGGAATTGCCTCGATCCACGTTCCGCCTTCTCCGGAATCCCCATGATCACTCGGCAAAACAGGAGATGATGTTCTCCATTCCCATCAGCTTGTAGTGATATGCACCTGCCAAAACATCCATTCGCATAAAGCATAACATCAAGGTACTAAAAGATGAACAAAGCAAAAGCAATTGGAAGATGTCATTTAGACGTGAACGCCTCAATGAAATCTTATTCAAGCAAGAAAACATGAACACAGTTAGAAATATACCTAATGAATGAAAAACATCATATTTAACACCAAATTACTCAAGTTAAACGCTTCCTAATGAATGAAAAACATCATATTTAACACCAAATTACTCAAGTTAAACGCTTCCTGACTTCATGAAATATAAAGTAATATGCAAAACACACTTATTTGCCATCTAATTTCAGACAGTTAGAACCCACTTAGTTAAGGCATGAATTGGAGTACCTCGAATGCAGAGCCTGCGGAGGAATAAGGTGAACTCCTATCCCATACGCATCCTCTCCCAACTGATCGTTGTTCGGTCTCCCGAACCCATACCTCACAATCCCCTCCAGCTCTTCCAAAGATCCAGCATACCACGCTCCCCTAACATTGGCATTCCCTCGAACACCTTTCGTGCACTCCACACGAGCCTGGAACGCTCTCAGCCTTACGGCTCCCGTCGTCCCCATATGGCTACATCGACGGATAGAACTCACCACCACGTCCCTGTTTGTCATTTTCATCTCCGAAACAAAGAGCCTCTCAATGCATTTCAAGTACCCATCACCACTCCCGCCAACCTCCGTTATCGGAGCACTAGATATCTCAGGGCTCTCGTCGGAGTGCTCCTCCAAGGAATCCCGCTCAACCTTCCACCCAAGGTCGAATCTTGAAGGGTAGCCAATTCCGGTCTCATCACCAACAACCCTCTTTGGGAAGAAACTCTTTCCTTCCGTATCCACCCACGCAATCGACCGCTCCTCCCCGGTATGCAAATCGTTCTTCAACATCCTCAAGAAATCGACAACGCATGCTGACCCATCTAATTCTACCTCCAAAGCAATTCTCCCTTCCAAGAACCCCGACCGCAGTGACTCAAGCACCTCACCGAGGAAGTCTACCCACGAGCCCTTGTCGTAGAAGAAGATCCTCGAAGGCTTCGCGCTCTTATGATAATTGGAGCAATTCTCGACAAGGCTGAGACTACTAGCAGAGACCGATCCATTGCGGGCATCGACGGTGGTCACTGCACCCGGTCCCGAGCTCGACGCCTGGGAAACAGGGGAGGTGGGATTCATTGGGAGCAAAGAAGGGGATGGGAGAGGGGAGAGCAGAGGAAGCACTGAAGCAGAAGAGAGGCATGCGGTGAGAGCCGAGCAACTTCGGCCGCCCTGGAATTTATAGTTGACCGGTAGAAACATTTCTATAAAAGCCCTTATAGTTAGAGGCAATTATGGTTATGCCACTCGAGTCGGTTTGCGTGGACGGCAAACGGTGGGCGGTCCGAGTTCGTTTCGAGAGGGGTAAAAAGGTCATTTAAGGAATTTCCAGGAGGGAACGAAGAGTTGGTTCGGTAACTTGTGCGGCGCGTTCTTTCTAAGGTTGGATCAAACTTAAAACTTAGGGTCCGTTCGATTCAGGAATAAGCAGGAATAAGGAAGGGGAATAAGAAGAATAAGGATCTATTCTTTGTTCGGCTAGACAATAGGAATAAGGAGAATAAGGTGAAATAAAGGTAGGTAATGTGGGATAAAGATAGGAATAAGAGTGAAATAAGATGGAATAATGGGGAATAGTCGTACTACTGGGAACCGTGTCGGGAGGAGAATTGGTCCCTTATTCTAGGGCTTATTCTCCAACCAAACAGGGCCTTAGGGCTTAAGCTTGACGTCAAGGTTTTAAAAATCAGACCGGACATTGAATCGGTTAGTCTTCGGTTTGATCCAATCGGGTCGGACCGGTGATATCAGTATGACGTCATCATTCCCATCGACTCGGAAAAAATCGGGTCGGACTTAATTTACTGGTCCGACCGGTCGAACCGATTTTTTGAATCGATAAAACCAGATACATATATGTAAATATGTATTTATATATAAATGAAATAATCATTTAAAATGTCAAATCTTTCAATAGAAAAACATGATTGTCTATTTCAAATAAAACTCTACAAAAGGTAGTCACATTTTCTAGCATTATATATGAATATAATATTGTAATAATTTATTTATAGTTGCTTATAGAAAATTATTCCAAGAAAGTAGTGGCACAAGTTATATTCCAAAAAAGAGAGGGACATAAATGAAATCGCAGAAGTTAAGAAGGGTACAAGTGATAAAAATCCTATTATTTCATTATTTAAACCTTTATTTTTTAAAAATATACTAAACCATCAAAATCGGGTCAACTCGGTCCGATCACCAGTCTGACCCGATTTTTATTTTATTTTTTTTAAAATAATTACCTAAAACCTGCTGAACCGACCGAGTCACGGCCGGTTCCCGGTCCAACCGGCCCAACCGGACGGGTTTTTTAAAACCATGCTTGAGGCTTTGAGAGCCCAGGATTATTTTTAATGGCTGTTTATTTTTGATAGTATGGGAAAACAGAAAAATTAGATGTGGGTGGATCTACAACTGTCCATGCATGCATTCCACGTTTAGACGTCGTTTGGTACGTAACAATTGAGCTTCTAGTGCCAAAATGGAAATCATGCCGGTTTTAGAAAGATATCATTAATAAATGCATGTAGGGTTCTCGCAAGAAACCAACGCCTAAATAGCAAGCTCTTTGCTTGGAGATCAAGCAGTGATTTTCACCATAGCCATACCAAGGAGAAACTCAAGTTTGACACGTTTTGAGTGTATACAAATGTATACCAAATTTATACATGTATTTTATGTTCTTTAGACATCCCAACCAGCCATCATGAAGTCAGTACAGATACCGTTGCATCAAGCTAGTGAATCGTCGGTTCGTTGACGCACCAAAAGAAAAGTCCCAGTGGAGCCGGGATCTGGACGAAGCCAGAAATATTAGCTTGGGGGGACGGGGGGAGGGGGTTGTGATATAATATAGAAAGATATTTTCTTAATATATAGAGATATTTACTTAATATATAGAGAATTTTTACTAAATATGCAAAAAATATTTTTCCTTCGTATTGTATCACCTCTAATAATACTAAAGAACTTTGGTAGAAAACACCACTTTTTAAAAAAAATCATGAAAAGAAAGCCTTAGTAATAAAATTGACATAAAGCCACCACGTTAAAATTAAGAGTTGGACACACAAATAAAGCTCATGCGTTGAAATTAAGAGTATGACACACAAATAGTTCTTCTTACAAAAAATATAAATGTAAGAGGTCATTCCTCGTCTTGTAATTTAAACATAAACATACGTTAGCCACGTATGTCTAATGAAAAGTATGAGATATTAGAGCGGAGAAAATATAGTTTTAATTTATTTTGAATATTTCAATTATAATTTAATTGGAATATTTGACTAATTCATTATAAAGGTTCAAGTTTATTTGACTAATTCATTATAATTTAATTGGAATATTTTGGTTAATCGGAAAACTCCCAGCAATAGTAGATCTTCGGTACATGGTATACGGTTTCATGCTTAGAAAATAACTTTAAAATTTCTGAAGTTATTAAATTCAATGGGCTGAGAATTGTTGAGTAAAAGCATGCTATATAATTATCTAAGAAATATATTAATCAAGAACAAAAAAAATCGCAAGGTTCTACCAAACAATCAGCAGATATAAATAAATTTATTGAGAATTGGGTGATGTAGAAATGAAATCGGTACATCTGCAAGATATAATAATATTATCATCATAACAAGCATAACAGGCAAAAAGCTAATGTGACCAAGTTTTCATATACATGTATTAATAATTTAGTTGATATACCCCACAATTCTATCATTAAAGCAATTGAAAAAGAACATTACATTAAAAATATATTCAATTATATTGATATTCTTTACATGCGCTTCTAGCTAGCAAAGAACACAACTTGGATCAAATCAGTGTAAGCAGAGGACATGGTGGAGAGGATGTCAATGAGGTTGGTTGCGGACTTGGAGCTGCGGCACGGGAAACTGCTGGAGCCCGAACTTCGGTCGGAAGGGAAGATGCCAAAGATATTACTTTAGAATTAAAGAAATGAAATTAGAAAGGGAGGAGGAATAAGAGGGTTGTGAGAGCATTACAAATCTGTATTTATGGAAATAAAATAAAAAAGGATTAGAAAGTTAAATAATCGAGATTTGCGTTATTGTTGCCCATTACTTAGGGATGAAAATGGATACAGATATATCCAAATATCCACTTACCGTATTCAAAAATGTTACTGGATAGGAATATCCATATCTGAATATTAATCGAATATGGATATAGGTTGTAAAAATTAACTGAATATGGATACGGATATGGTGGTGGCTTGACGAACCGGATTCGGATTCGGATATCCGAATACAATAATAATATTATTTTATATATTAGTTAATATAATATAAGCTACAATCACTTGTTATTATATTAGTATTATATATTATATAATACAACATAATAATGATATTAATAAACGTGCGCTCGTTTGGGTTGGGTACGAATAAAAGTTATGAAATCATATCCTCTTTTTTGCTTCTGGTCAATAACGCAGGTCGCATCGACGTTATTTATTATCATGATGCAATTCATTTATGTTTCATTGTCATTTCACTATGAACTATAAAAATTCAATTCGTATCCGTATGTGATCTCTTTATTCGATCCTCATTCGGATTCAATGTTTATTTAATTCATATTTGGATTATATCTTTATTCGATCCGTAATTTGATATGTATTCGGATTCGATATATATTCATTTCAAATTTGTATCCATACTTTTAAGGATATGGTTTTTTAATGCATATCCTGATCATATCTGTATTTGTATCAATATTCGATAGAGATGAAACAAATATGAATATGAAAATAGGCATATCTGATCCGTATTCGATCTGTTTTCATCTCTACCGTTACTCCATACTCACTACTCCCAATTAGTCAACATTCTTGTTTTAACCTTTTTAATTTTGGAAAGATCATTAAGTTAATGGGAAGTTTATTATAAAAGAAGGGAGTGGCACATGAGAAGCACCGGAGTCAAATTTTGGAGAACACGGGGGGACCAAATTTGGTTTCTCCTAAAACTGTGGAGAGGAGGTGAGGGTAACGGGGGGCTGGCCCCCCTCCCGTCCCCCCCTCCCTCCGTCCCTGTCCGTAGGTACTAAATTTCGTATTCCATATCCATTCAAATACTCTTCTGCAGTTCTGCCTATAGATGAGTTGGTATCTCTTATCCCTAGCGGAGTCTTCGACTTTCCCCTATCTCAGTTACTGCATGGTTCCTTAAACATTCTTGTATCAACAGAACAAACTATAGGACTTGCTTCGAGGTTGGCCTCCAACAAAGAAGGTCCTATGGAGGCAGTTTTTAAAACTATTGAACTGTGTCAATCTTCTCGGTGAAGGAACTCGGAGCTTCATAACCAAACAACAGAGGTAAAGCAAATACAAACAAGAATGTTCAAATCTATATGGCAACAAATTATTTACTATTCATTGTGATATCATGTATTGTTTATTTTAATAACGAATTTCATTTGTTGCATGTTACAACAAAATCTACTTAAGGAAATAAATAATGTAATATTCATTGTCGGATCTTCTGTAGATAAACACAGAATACCATTCGTTGGTTTATTTTTAAAATTTCCAATGAATATCGTATTCATCATTATAGTCCTAATAATGAATTATATCGCAATGGTCATCTATGGACTCCTTACAACAAAATTAGTCTAAAATAATAAATAATTCAATATTAGTTAGCATAACTTCTATAGTTATATAACAATGAATATTACTCGTTATTTGATTCTTTAAATTTGCAAAGAATATTGTATTCATTATTATATTCCTCGCCATAAATCATATAACAATGGTTATCCATTCACTTTTTATTATGATTGTTGTTAAATTAGCAACGATTAATACAAAATTTAATGAATAAGTCAACAGAAAAATCATCGTGATGTGAAACTTTAACAATGAATATGAAATTCATTGCTAATTAAATGAAGAATAAATAATTTAGCAACATATCATATTTATTGTTATATCTTCAGCAGGAGGATATGACAACAAATTATCAAGTTATTTGTTACCTTATGTCAATTTATTGCAATGAATTTTTATTCTAATTATTTTTGAAGTTCACATTTCTTAATACATATTTTAATGAATATGTAATGCCACGGGTCATTATCAAGGAAAATTAGTTCCGACAATTTGTTGGGTTTGTGCCTAAATGGACTCATTTACAACCACTCAAATACTTAAACATAATTTGCTAAGTAGTAATCACACCAATTATAAACCCGCTCTCATACTTAGTGAGTTTTAGATGCGAGAATGTGTTTATATGTTACACCCACCATACACACAAACATCCACAACGTCATCGGTACGATATGACTCGTCATTTACCTCCGATGATAGTGCTAGTTGTACATTCCAAGCTCAGGTCTTTTCGGGTAGCCCTTTCCAATGTAAGAGACAACCCGCTCTAATACCATTTGTAAAGTCATGGGCTTAAGTTCCATGCATGTTATCGATGAAAACTAACCCAGACAACTTATTGTTTCGGATCTACTTGGACCATTAACAAGTACTCAAAATGCTTAAACTCAAGTTTTATCAAGTAATAATCCCCATCAATTATAACTCACTCTCACACTTTGTGAGTTGTAGATGCGAGACGTGTTACAAAATATGGCATATTTTACTAACTACAAGAACAAAAACTAATTTTACTATGAATCAAGCAGCTATTATAATATGTCGTTCGCCACCAATAGCTTCCGGATTTTTGCCGCAACCCCTCCAACGAAAAGGCTACTCGAGAGTCCACGTTCGTGGATTGAATGGTCTTTAATTTTGTGGGCTGACAATCTGTTGTAACCTTTCCATCCGTTGGAATTAAAAGTTCTTGACAACCTCTGAAAAGGTCTGCTTTGGATCCGTGAATGCCTGAGAATCCGGAGTTGAGTGCGGCCCTCCCATTGGATCCGAAACCGAAGCATTGAATGGAATATTCGGCAACAAATCATGCATGCATACGTCGTTTGAACACGCAACCGTTACGCCTCCTGATTTGCCTACCGCATCCTTGATCGACGCCTCGAATCCCGCCGCAGTATCCGGCGTTTGATCTTCTCCGACGCTCCTCCCAGTGTCGTCGCCAGGACGATGGCCGTCGCCCACAGGCTGCTCGTCCAACATTTCCAACCACAGTGCCACCAACCTTTTCCCTATCTTCATCGTCGCACACTGCGGAGAAAAAGGTTTATTTCCCCGGACAAGAACCACCACTTGCGATTCTTCTCCGGGTCGCAAACCAGAACACACCACCTCTAGAACCTCACCTATATGTTGCAACACTTCACGAAGAATCCCCAACTTTCGACATCTCAAGGGGACACCCGCCACCTTCATGCGTCACTTTGACCCCTCATTTCCCGAGCAACCGTCTAGAAATCGTGGTCTCCGCCACGAGATCCTTCCCCTCACTTCCGGCGATAAACCACCTTCAAACTCTCCTCCGATAACTTTTTGCACTCCTTCGAAGGACAGTCCTCTCAAGCAAAGCAGCTCTCCCGACAACCAAATAGCATCGACTCCAGCTCTTGAGTCCTTCGCTAAATCCACCCTTTCTCTGATCCTCCACAGCGCCTCCTCTGACCCTTCTCCCACAACGATTCCATCAAGCGGCTCCTCTAAATTTGCACCCTTTGAGAGACGTTGCAGTAGACAACCCATCTCAGCTTCCGATAAAATCGCTTGAGGATTCTCGTGCACCTTAGCTGTTTGTGCGCCCTCAACCACACAAGCCTTCTCAACTTTGTTAGAAACCTTCTTCAAAGACCAGACGTCTCTTATCGAGCACTCCCTCCGTCGATGTCCGGATTTCCCGCACCGGAAACAAAGCGGGGCAGGGGCCAAGCACTTCGGAGAGAGGTGGTCCTTTGCTCCACACCGGTAGCACCACTTTCCGGACAAGGTGGGTCTCGGTGGATGGCTCCGCGGCTTTGGTGCGCTCCAAGGTCCCTCCCCCGCCAACTCCTCCATCTTCGCATCGCCCTGCAACTCCCCGTCTTTTTGCTGACCATCGCCTTCTCCAAGCTCTTTGTCGGTGGCCCTCCGTTCCCAACCCTCAGGGCCTGTTTGGTTGCAGGGTTGGACAGGGTTGGCTTGGGCAGGGGTACCCCTGTGAATAGTAAACTGTGAGGAGGAGAACCCTGTTTGGTTGGAGGGGTAACCCGGGTTGGACCAAGCCAACCCAGCCCAACCCTTCAACCAAACAGGCCCTCAGCCTTCCTCCCCACGCCGCTCTCCATCCCCCCAATTCTGCTCCCACCACAAAGCTATTCATCACAATTGGCGGATATTTGCAATATTTAACCTAAGACTTCTCGTATTTGCACGCATGCAAGAAGTTTTCATTTATGTTTGGTCCTTCTGAGGACCTATTTGTAACAGGACTTGGGACTCAGTCTTGCATATACCCCCCTGGACATGTTGCGTGATTTTATAGGTTTTAGACCTCTACTTTGGCTGAAATTTGGGAAGTAAGGAGTTGCTTTGATTTGCGAATTTCTGGGATTGTTCTCATATTATTTGGTTTAGGTTTTGATTTTATGTGATTTCTCAAAATTCTAAATTTAAATGTTTGTTTTTTTGCTTCTTTTGTGACGTATTTGCTCAAACTTTCTTCAATCTTTCTTCACATTTTTCTTCACCTTTGCAACAGACTTGATCTACTAGATATATATCGAGTAGAAAATTGTTTTCGAACTTCCATATATTGTTTTTGAAATTAAAAATCACATAAAAACTACGATAATAAAATATATAATATAAAATTACAAACCACAAAAATATTTTCTAAAAATACAAAAACTCATCCAAAGATGCATAAATAAATTAGAGTAGATCTATTATTTTATAAAGTAGTAGCATAATTTTTCACGCCAAAGGGGCCAAAAGTGGTAATCATGTATACGTCAAAATTGGGAGGGACTTTTCACGTCATTTTCTTCCTCAACTGATGATCTTTCATGCGATGTTGATACGAATCGCAATGCAATGCAGGAAAGAAGGGAACTAATTCTTTCCTTTACCACAAAGCAAGTAAGAGAGAGAAAGAGATGATATTCTATGCGAAAGGATAATAATAATAACAGTGGGATTTGCACGCTCAGATATCCACAGATTAAACCTTTTGGAGATACCCTTTTAATGTTGGACGGAACTTTTGGCTCGGAGAATAGTTGTGATTCCAATTTTTTTATCTTTGCTTTCTTTAGTCTCCGCTTCCTTGCACGCAAAGGCTCTCTTCCTTTGTTTCTTAATGGGCCAGAAACCAAGAGGAGTAGCCATGCAATCGAAGCATTTACATTTTATTGCAGATATTTAAATATACAATCCACAAGAAACCTATCTAATACAATAGTATAAAGTTTATGGATTTTTATAACATGATTCTGATAAAACTTTGTCGATAACTCCTTCCACCATAACTCATGTGGTTAACCCACACCCATTTTCCTGCTAAAATCGAAATTCTGTTGGATGGATTTTTCTTCTTGTGGGACTTAATCAATACATAGGATATTGATAGTTCTATTTTGAAAAGAAAAAATTTAGTTCTAATTCGAGGATGAGATTAATTACTTTTTAGGAATATGAGAAATATTTTCCTAATCATGTTGAAAGTACGAGTTTGTATTTACTTTTTCTTCTCATCTTCATGGAGTATAAATAGAGGATATGAGGTGCACACCAAGATCATCCCAACACAAGCTCTTCTAGCACAAGAAAGAAAAAGAGAGACAGGGAGAAGAAAGAATGTATGTGATTGCCGTGAAGTTTGGAGGGAGTAATCTTTTGAGCAATTCTTCTCCAACATTTTTCCCACAACTTGACGACGGATTTATCATTTGGTGATATTTCTCCTCTCTATTGTTCTCCAATGTTTGGTGATTTGTATCACCGTATAGAGGACCGGCATTTTGTAAGCCCCTCATGGAAGATTACTTCGATTATAGTGCTTTGTTTCGGGTTGCGGTCAATCCCGTAGTTTTTTTTCCCGCGCATTGAGGGTTTTCCACGTTAAAAATTCTTCATGCATCTGTGGTTGATTTTTTGATTGAGATATTTTTTTCGTAGTTGTAGTGATATATCGTGTAGGATCCGCTTATTGATAAATTTTTGTGTTCGATTTATAAGAAGAATCCGTTCGGTCCTGATAAGGGGTCCACTATCCGCAGCCCTCTATGGCTCTATCATCCCATCCCCCCACCCCTCTATCAGGGCCATCCATCTCCCATCACCCCCCCCCCCCCCCCCCCCACGAGTAACCCAATCGTCTCTCGTTGAGTGCTGCATGAAACTTGAATATCCGCCAATTTTTCCATTACCTTAATCAATCTTGCAACTACGAGATTCTTTCTTCTCGTAAGTTCCCAATCATAGGAGAGATGAGAGATGGTTTCTTCCTCAACCGCCACATAGACCTCATCTCTTCGTAACACACAGACTCCACGTTTCGGATCCAAAAGATATGATTCGACGTTGGCGTGCAAACCTATTTCTATCTCTGTTTATACGAAAAATAAACTAAGCAACATAGATGGAAACGTTTTCAACAAAGAGTTAGAATGGACAGTATTGAAAGATTGTTGGGAAAGAATATGGATGCTCATCTTCAACTATCTTAACCAGAATCTACTTAAGAGGCTGTTATACCAAATGTGTCGAAATTAACATTGACGGGTATATTGTTGTTGACTGCTTGAAATTTTCCGATGCTTGTGATAGTTTTAACCTTTAAATATAGTCTCACATCGAAAACTCGTGAAGTGTGAGAGTGTGTTATAAATGGTGGAATACTACTTGACAACTTGAACTTAAGCATTTTGGGTGGTTGTAAACAGATCCATCTGGACATGAACCCACCAAGTTGTCAATGTCAATTTTCCTCCATTAACATACAATGGATTTAAGCTCGGAATATTACAAGTGGTATCAGAACGGGTTCCCTCTAATAGTGGAAAGGGCTACCCAAGAGAAGGAATCATCTCTACAAAGAGAAAAAGGAAAAGGCTACCAAGAGCGTGCATCTGCCATTATCCCTCGGAATCAGTGATGGGTCATGTCGCAATGAGGACGTTGCAAATATAAGTGGGAGATGTTGTAACATCACAGCCCTCAAAGATGGTCCCACATCGAAAACTCAAGAAGTGTGATAGTGGTTATAGGTGGTGGGGATTACTATTTGACAATGCAATTTTAAGCATTTTGAGTAGTTGATGAGTACGAACAACTTTAAAGTACTCGATTCTGGTTGGATTACTATTTAAAGGAATCGAATGGGGATTACTATTTGACAATGCAATTTTAAGCATTTTAAGCATTTTAACCAGAATCGAGAAATTCCACCGGTATGGATGTCGATGCGCAATCGACCACCAACTTTAAAGCACGTGAAGAAAAGAACAATCAGATATAACGGTGGTCGGTCATTTTTCGCAACCACCAGAGAAGAAAGTTCACTATAAATTAGAACGAGTACAATTTTCTCCATTCCCTCGCTCTCTCAAATATTTCTTGTCCCCCCCCTCTCCTCTTTAGGGGTTACATTGTTCTTGTGGTGGTGTTGAGGCAATGCCTCCACCCCCCTCTATATATAGCCTAGTTAAGACTCCATAGTCCTATTCCTAATATGACTACTCAACAACTATTAGGATTAGAAGTCCAATCCCATTAGGATTCTTAATCTTTATTTGACTCTAATCTTAACAATAAGCCCTCCCATAGCATGCCCCTCACTTCCCACGCTTGAGTTGTGCGGGTCTCGCATGAAATTCGGCCCTCGTGCAACCGTCCACTAGAGCAACTGGCGATGATGGTTTTGAGCACCATATTACACTATGACATATTGTAGCATTCTTTATAGTCAAGGTTTTCTTTCGACACAACTAGCATAATGGAGTTCGAGGGAGAGAACGATATATTAAGTCGAGAGATGGCTCCCTGTGTGAGGTAACTCTTGCATCTCGAGTTGTGTCTTCCCCTCCCGAAGGAGATTTATATTTATAGGGAGTCATAAGCCCCTTGCATCGTCCGCCCCTCGCCTCCCACGCTTGAGTTGAGCGAGTCTCACATGATATTCGACGTAAGGTCACATTTGGGAATATTCTAACATCTCTCATGTGACTGAGGCCATCAAAACTTCCACACTCACACTATTCGTGTAGTGTACACATAGAGATGTCCTTAGTGAGGTTTATTATTCATGAAAAGCTCATATTTAAGTTATACATTCCTAAGTCCCAACAAACCAACATATTTGATGTAGGTACATGTTGTTATTCCTTCGATTAGGGAATCGGCTAACATATCAATGTTAGGCATATAGGTTACCGCAATTTCTTATTTAGCCATTATATATTGTAAATAATTATATTGGATCTCGATGTTCTTTCTTTTAGAATTACTAGCCCCACTATCGATAAAGCTTATTGCGTCTTGATTATCACAATACATTTCAATTTGTCCTTTAGTCAATTTAGTGCTTAAGTTTTCAGAAAGTGTATAATCCAAACCACATGAGGGTGGTCATGTGATTAATAAATAAACGGATATGTTAATATGTATTCATTGTAATACGATCACTTAAATAATTTATGAAAATCAAGTAGAATCTTTATAAAGAGTTACCTGATTTAATTTATCTTGAGTAAGTACATGGTCAGACAAAGGACACGAGTAATTAGATTGATTTAACCTAGATATTAAATATCTAATTAAGTAAATGATAAGTGAATCTAGGTCAAGACAATGCAACAGAATGCATGCATATGTTTTTATTTTATTTTCATATAAACTTAGATTTACATGAACAGAATGTTGATATGAAGTACAATAATACTCACAATAGATGTTCAAATATAACACACAATAGTTGACCTCGTAATCAATTAATTAAAACAACTTGAACAATGAAGATAAAATCAATCCAATTAAATGATCGATAAATAAGCTCCAAATAGTTAATTAAATCAAGGGATTTTTACCCGGCAGACCCTGTAAACTTTGCCAATTACCTCCACGACCTTTGAAACAACATAATTCCCCCCTCGACCCCGTAAACTTGTCAACTCTTACCCCATGAACCCTGCAGTTACTCTGTTTGAAGATCGTGAGGGTTCTTGGGGTAATTTATAGGGTCGATGGGGTAATTACGTTATACAAAAGGTCGTGGAGGTAATTGACAAAGTTTATAGGGTCTGTCCAGTAAAAATCCCTTAAATAAATATGTCACTAATTAAACATCTAATATGATCAACATCACGTTAGCACCCTAAATAATTATCTAATAATGAAATAATGATCAAATGTCCAAACTTCCTGATCAGATTAAATATTTCAATGTTAATCATAGTATTTAATGGAGCAATAAATGGCATGAAAATCAATTTTTAGCACTTTAAAGGAGCTAGAAAGGTAACTTATATTCTCTGAAATTTAAAGAATGGAAGATAAATCAAGTCAGGAAACTAATTATATCACAACAAAGAGAATTAAATTATCTTTCAAACAGTACCAAAATCATTTAATTTGGATTAAAGTCCCCAAAATATTTAATGTTAAAGATAATGTCATAAACATAAATAAAATATAATTAAAACTTCACAAAACTCTGCAAGAAGTCCTCACAGTGGTAGAAATGCAATAATAAATGTTGCTTGTGCTAAGTATAAATAAACCATCATGGCATGACTTATCTGTAATATTGAAAACCCGTTGGGTTAGGCACACAAATTCTCTAAATCACATGAGTGGACTCACGTGTGCGTAGGCTCGATGGGCGTGCTTAGACTCGAGATGCGTGGCTCGCTTGTGCCACTTTGACGTAGATTCGACTCTCCTGGGTTGAGCGACGAAGCGCTGCTATGGGATGCGCTACGTGGAAGCTTATAAAGCACCAGATGAATGCTAATGGACATGAATCAAACGGTAGTTTCTCATCACATTCTCCCCCCTCCTCCTCTTCCAGCGAACGATTGGAGGAGCTCTGGAGTTATCCTCCTTACTCCTCTGTGTTCCTCTCATGAGATGGCGGGTCCAGATACCTTCGCCTTGAGCTGACGAAGGTCGTGGTGGCTTAAAGATGAGGAGAGCGCCCCTACAAGGCCCTGTCGATGGAGAGACTCCAGTAAAGAAGTTCGAGATCAGAGCAATGCCACTCTCTCTGATCAATGCAGATAGAGGATCCTATAAGTGTTAGTCCGCAGAACCAAAGCACAAAGGATTTGATTTGGAATGATCGAAAGGATTGAAGAGGGTCATGCGTGCAAAACTATGAAAATTCCAGACGGGTTCCTCCTTGAGCAGAGGAAGAGATGGAACGATACATGTGGAGATATTTGGATGGCAACTGGATGAAAAGGTGGCTCCGCAAAGGTCGGTGAACCATCATGAATGTGCAGGTGGTCTCAAATAGGTGAAGGAGTGTATGGATATGTGTGAAGAAAATAGAGAAACAAGGAAGAAAATAGGATTAGAAACGACTTGGAGTGCAGGTGAATGAAGAAGATGAATCATGGGCTTGGGAATAGAGCTATGTTGCTCTAGGTCTTTGCTTTACTTCAAGGGTTGGTCGAAGAAGCTCTAGCAGCACCTGATGGGTCTATAGTAAGGTGAATTCACCTCGGATCTTGCTGACGTCTGATTTCCGTTGCCGCACTCAAATCGCAACCCTAACTATCACTTAGAGATGGAAGAAGCTAGGAGGTAATGCAAAAAGTGGCAGATGGCACTTGTGGTTGTCGTACAAGGGGTTTTGTTGCAGGAGGAGAAGCGGTTGTAGGTGGTTTCATCGAGGTTTCAACTGCACGTATAATCACGGAGGTCGGGCAGAGATGGGAGTTAAATATCAGGTGCGGAAAGGGAGGATAGGCAAAGTGGATGGTGTCATTAGATGAACATAAAGTTGGGTAGAGAAGTTAGGAGAAATCAGGGAAGATGGGGTGGTTACCCTCCTCGCACCCTTTGGAGAAGGTGGCTGGAGGTTAGGGACAAAGCAGCAACTGTTAGATCATAAGATCCAACGGTCCAACGTGAGACGGGGATGAGTGGCCCTGATCGCGTTGATCAGGTGATTATGCAGCCAAAATTAAAGGTTGATAAGATGGACTCTCAACCGTCTGATCATGATTAATCAGACAGCTCAAACCTCCACCATTCCCTCCATTCCGCATGGTCCACCATTCCATTCTTGAAGGTCTATCCATCCTCCTCCCCCTTCTCCTTCTCTTGTGACAGAGGAGGAGGGAGTTGATGTGTGAAGACGACCCTCATCACCGGTGTTGACCCATGGACGGTCGGCCATGCCACAACCATTCCATGGTCATTGGAGCTCTCTGGTCCGGCTGACTGATGAATCTCCATTTTATCACCATTATTCTTTCTTTTTGGCCTTCAAACCCTAGATGAATGCATGTATATATGACGAAACTCAGTTTCATCATCAAAATTTCTCATTATTAACCCCCTTGCTTAAACTGAGTGTCAATAAAACCCAGTTAGTATCCAGTAATTATCAGAGTCTCAAATAAATTAAAAACCACAAAAAATGGCAACACAAAAATTCATGATATTTTTAGACCTAAAAATACCCTCAAAAATATTTCGAGGCTACAGATGGTCTCATCTCCAGTTTTTGTCAACATGAAACTTGTAGATCTCATCAAGATCTACAACTTTCATGTTTTGAGTTTTCTCAAAATCGATCATCTAGCCCTTCAAAAATCAACTAAAAGGTCTGAATAATCTGATTGGGTCACATGGCCCATTCTGGGGGCGCCACGTGGCCCGCTTCCCTTCTCTTCTTCCACCTTCACCTCCAACCGTCGGATCATCTTCATATCCAATGGTCAGGCCTTCTCCACGCGCGCTTATGTTCTCAGCCGTTTGATCCTTCCCCGCCTTCAATCTACACCGCACATGAGCGCCCTCGCCAGAGCGTGCCACGCGGCGCTTGCTGAACCCTCTGATCACGCCCTTGATCCTCTGATCTGAGCCGCAATTGCCGCTTTGATTACCAGCCTTTCAATCGGCAGCTCCTTTCCATCTGCGCCGTCCGTTCGCGCCGCTCCCTCATGATGACACGTGGCATGCTCTGCAGCCTTTGATCGCATCGCCGCAAGATTCAATCCCATCCTCTCATTCGCGCCCAACCGTCAGCCGTTGGATCTCAGATCCAACGGCAGACAACCATCGTCTACCTCCGGATCCCCCTCTCTCTCTCCCACGATCTGACTTGCGCACCACTCTCCCCTCTCCTTTTTCCCCCGCCATTCCAGTCAACCCCGCATCTCGCCAACCACCTCTTGGTCTTCCCCCATCATCCCTCTACCTCGCGCATCACTCCACGACCCCCGTCGTCTCTCCAGTCGCCTCACTTCAGCCTCGAAACCCACGTCGACCACCACCATAACCAGCCACTCGCCCCTTTAAAATCTTCACCTCCCCGTCCACTGTCCGGTATCCACCTTTACGCGGGGCACGGCCCAGCCCTCCGCCACCTCCCGGTGACAGGGGGAGGTGGCTGGATCGAGCGACGACGACCGTCGCCCCCGGTGAGATCCATCGCTGACCATGGCGATGTCGCGGCGCCTCCAGGCCCGCTTAAGCTACTCTGCCTAGCTGCCGGAGTCCAGCGAAGACCCGGGCGTCCACCGTGACGCCCAGCCCAAGCCCCCGCTCCGCCTCCTCTCAGGTAATTCTCTTCTTCGTTCTCAGCATTTTTTTTCATCTTCTCGCTCTTAATTAATTAGGCTTCTTCATCCAATTTCAACCTCCATTATGCTCCTTCCAAGTTCCTTCATGTTTCCCCCTTCCACGCGCTGCCGCCGACAGTCACGTTCTTCTTCCTCCATACCTACCCGCAGCCGATCCATCTCCTCCGCCACTCACGGCGGAGGAGCTCAGATCTTGCATGTTCTTCGCCCCGCATAAGCTCTCACGTCATTCACGCACACAAGTCCTAGTTGCTTCGGTCGTATACTAACTATGCAGGGTATCTAATCCTTCATTGGCCGGAGTACCACGAGAGACCATTTCGTCAGCGTCGCTCCAATGATCCGAGCTCCGATGACAGCAGCCAGACACTCCTGGACCTTCCCAGAGCTTCTAGCTTCCTCGACGACCTTTCTCGGAGCTCTGGGGAGATTCAACGACACCGGAGGGAGGTGGCGGAGGAGGAGCTCCTTCGTCGGAGCTCTAAACTCGCCACCACCCACAACTGATGAAGAAGGAGCAGCCACCGTTGGATGCTCCGCCCCGGAGTTCATCCAACGGCCACGAAGCAGCCACGTCGACAACCAGCTCTTCTTCCAGAGGTCGTTGGATCTTCGATGATCCGACGGTGGATGACCGGCCCTGGATCCTCATTGCCAGAGACCGTTGGATTCTCACAATCCAATGGCTACCAGTTCGCCACGCGTCAACGCCAGAGCCTCCCCGAGCCTAGCATCCGAGCCTCCAGACTTGGATGCTCTCGAGCCTCCACAAGCCTGCATCGAACCTCGAACCGCCCGAGCCGACCCGAAGCACCGCCTAGCCTCTGCCGATCCCGAGCCAACTTCCGAGCCTGGATGGCGCGTGCCATCTGGGCAATTTGCAGAGAAGCCCTCCGAATTTCTCCAATTTGCAGAAAGGCCCCCGCGCGCATGGTATTTTTTTCAGGGAAGGTCCTTATACTTATTTTATTTTCATTTTAGTCCTTCCCAGGGACCTTTCTGTAGTTATCATTTCATGTTTTATTTCAGTTATGCCCTTGTTTTCATTCTAGCATATCTTGAGCATCGTGTATCCGATTTAGTTGATTTCAGTTCCGTTTCGACGTTTGACCCACTTTCTTATGGCATGTTTAATTCTCATTTTCGGACACATTAATTCTGATGATTATTTTATTTGCCATGTGTCTCTTTAAGCTTTAACTTGTGCCTAGTCTAATTTTGTTTATCAAGCTTGATTGAGACTTCAAATTTGAAATTGACTCATATTAAATTTTGCTCATTATTTTTACGTAGGGCATAATTTCATTGCATTACATAGCATTTATTTGCATCATAAAAAATTGATAAAAAATGCATGTTTATTTTTAATGCATTGTTGTCTTCTCTTGCATGATTTGAACTATATGCCTTCAACTCAACACTTAGCTAATTAGACAAGAAATCTGATCAATATGAGAAAGGCTCGTGTCCCTGAGTTCGACCTTGGTATCTTACCAAGTAAAAAAAATCTCGACCATCTCATTTTGATCTATTTTTAACATATATTTAAATGAGATGATCTTTTGATGACCCAACTCGGCCTGACTACGATGATGATTCCGAGTGCTAAAAACGCATTATTAAAGGGTTGATTTTGCGGTTTATCAAATGGCGTTGTTGCCGGGGACACGGCTCATTTCTCATATTATTTGGAATTTTGTTTATTTTATTAAGTGTTCATTTTATAGGTCAAAGTGTTCATCTAATTTGCATTATAAAATCTTCTTTTCTTTTTTATTTGATCTCTAACCATTGTCTTTGTGGCAGGGGCCCTTGATGGTTCAAGGAGGTGAGGAGCAGGACGCTTCCCGTTGCGAGGAGCCGCAAAACATACATGGAGCAAATAAGGAAGAAAGAAAAAAAATGTCTCCCATTTTATTTTTGCATGACTTGTAATAATTCTTTTTTTTAGCGGTCTTCGATTGAAGGCTCGCGGTTGTAATCGAACAATCATGGTTGTGTGGGGATCGTCCCCACTTGAGTGTCGACCTAGGACCAGGCACGCGGCTCTTTGAGCGGTTTGTATTTTCCATATTTTTATGTGCTTGATCGTAGGTAGGACACACTAAATTATATACGCACATAATCTCGCATCACTTAGCTAAAATTAATGAAAATCAATCACCGCTAATAGATGCATGATTAGGTGCGGCTTTTCGACTTGCATACATGTTGAATTTGGTTTTCAAAACGGCCCCAGTTTTTCACGGATTTATCGTCAAATCACTGCATGATTTCTCGCTTATCCTAGATCGTGGTTTTTATCGAATACATGTTTTTCTCGGCTTTCATTTCCTAGCTTGATCACCTAGGATTAATGGAAAATAGAATGAATGGTAGACGATGATTTCTTGATTTATGTGCTAACCATAATTCAATGATAACCTAAAATAAAATTGGGACTGTTAATTGCAAGTCAAACATAAAATGGAGTAAAACTTTGGTTTTGGGAGAGCAACACCCGCGCATATGCCTTGATTTTCACTTCACATTTTCTTCGCATAAATATCTAATGTTCTATCACCAATAAAAACCGATAAGATAATCAACCAACCTCAGTTGGTTTCATGTGTATGTTGGTGAACCCGAGGGTCTTGCTTGCTTGATTGAGCCTTGCTTGCTTCGATACACACCCCAAATCCTTAGTCACTCCATTCATCTCCGTAGATTCATCCGCTCATCTGTACATCCATCCATCTTCTTCGTTCCCCTTGGGTCCCTGTCAACATCAATTTCCATCTTTATACTTAGGCTAATCTCAGCCTAAGTATAGGTAGGACCCGAGTCCCCGTGATTTTCTCTACTCATATTTTCTTGCCTTTATACTTAGGTTATTTCTAACCTAAGTATAGGGGGAGCCCCTCTTAGCTCCCGTATATTTCTCTATATTTAAATGAACCTATGTACTTGTAACATCTAGTGCTATGAGGACATAGCAAAGTTTAAGTATAGGGGGTATATCGTATATTTACTTTAGCTATAATCTGAAAATTTTGAAAAATTTAAAACTTTTTGGCTAAGGTAAAACTCTTTGGACTAAGAGAACTCAAATGATTTCACGGCTTTTCGATATTATGTTACGCTATTTTTATAAAAATATTTTCGAAAATGATTTTTCCTTGTTTTAAAAAATTCTTTTGAAAATGTTTTGAAAAACTTTTTTCTGTGACATGGTTTTGAAAAAAAAATCGCCATCTCTTTTCAAG
This sequence comes from Ottelia alismoides, assembly GCA_037367405.1. NCBI lineage: Eukaryota > Viridiplantae > Streptophyta > Magnoliopsida > Alismatales > Hydrocharitaceae > Ottelia > Ottelia alismoides. The sequence continues at coordinate 216,763 of JAZKJV010005060.1, read as the reverse complement.
GAAAGTTGAGTTTAACTTATGTTTAACCTTTTTATTAAAACCCATAAAAATGCGAAAAACTCAAAACCCTTTAAGAGTCATTGGTGACTACTAAACCCAATTAAGTAAGCCGCATTCAGTGAGGGTTCGCCCTTAGCAGATTGGATGGTTTGGAGGACATCGCGTAAGGCCCCGTCCTCAAGCAACGGGCTCCGGCCTGTACTTACATCCATACTGGCTGAATTGCAGATGCTCAATTGAGTTTAGGCAGTTCTAATATCTCTTGAAGTTCAAAAAAAATCTTGTTTTTGAATGAAGAACTTGGATAAACCCTCGACACTTACACTTCCACCAGGATCTGAAATGATCAAGGAGATTTAGCTTTTGAGGTCTTTGAGATTTTTAGGTTAACCAGCCTTAGCCATCAGGGTCATAGACTTAATCGTCCACATTCCTCTAGGTTTCTAGATTTGCATGCTATATTCCATGCTTAGTCTCAGACATAAAGAATATGATCAGCACATCACATGCACGACTGCGGTTTTTGATGAGATGAGTTGATTTTTCACCTGAGGGATTGGGATGAGGAAGTCGAGTTTGGATTTGATCTAATGATGCTCGAGGATGGGATAAAATCTTTGTAGGCTTCAGGAAACCTGAGTGTCAGCATTATTAGCCAGTATGAGAACTTGGTTCTTATACTAATCTCTTGATATTGACCTAAGTGCCAGGGTGTGAAATAAATAAAAAAATTGTTGATCAGTGTGCGCCAACTCTTGGTAAAAGCAGTGGAGCTAGCCACAAATTATACAAGTCAATGAAATTCAAAGAAAAGCTCATTCCACAAAGTCAAATATCAAAGAGCTTCCACCAAAGGCGAGCGCTCCCAAACTTTTCAAAGTGTCCACTTGGACCACTGCTATTAGGACCAGGAGTCGGGCTTGCACCAAAAAAGGGCTCTGCATCGTAAATGCTACAAGTCTGGGTGTAGAAGGTATGATAGGTACTCAAAAAAGACACACCCCGGTGTACTCCCAGGAAAATAAGTGCATACGGCTCCAACTTCTCTTGACGGACGCACTGATCAACACCAAAAAAATGTGTTGCGTAAAAGGCACTAGAGAGAATCCTTGTTCCAATGAGAGGGAGAGAAGAATTGACACAATCCCATGCCCTCCATTTCTGGCCTGCCATCTACATTTTCTAAGTCTGACAACTAAAGAGACAGTGGACTGAATGCAAGATTTGATTTATTCCCTAGTGTTGAGGATTGGGTCCTTAGGAGATTTTCTCGGACTAAGACTTTGGGTGAAGATTTGACTCTACTCTCCAAATTGCAGTCAACATTAAACTTCATATCCTTTAGCTTATATGTACATCAGAGAGAGTCTAGAGAAGTAGAGGAATTGGAAGCCTCTTGATTAAGGCTGGGTTGAACTCTAGAATTTTGGATCTCTAAAGTCAAGTCGACTTGATCAGATTGGATCCTGTATTCACATGCACAAGGGGGTTAATCCAACTTAGTCATTCTTTTTGATGCTCGAGGATGAGCATAGTTTAAGTATATGGGGGTGATGAAACTCAGTTTCATCATCATAATTTCTCATTATTAACCCCCTTGCTTAAGATGAGTGTCAATAAAACCCAGTTAGTATCCTGTAATTATCAGAGTCCAAATAAATTAAAAACCACAAAAAATGGCAACACAAAAATTCGTGGTATTTTTAGACTTAAAAATACCCTCAAAAATATTTCGAGGCTACGGATGGTCTCATCTCCAGTTTTTGTCAACATGAAACTTGTAGATCTCATCAAGATCTACAACTTTCATGTTTTGAGTTTTCTCAAAATCGATCATCTAGCCCTTCAAAAATCAACTAAAAGGTCTGAATAATCTGATTGGGCCACGTGGCCCATTCTGGGAGCGCCACGTGGCCCGCTTCCCTTCTCTTCTTCCGCCTTCACCTCCAACCGTCGGATCATCTTCATATCCAATGGTCAGGCCTTCTCCACGCGTGCTTATGTTCTCAGTCGTTTGATCCTTCCCCGCCTTCAATCTACACCGCACATGAGCGCCTTCGCCAGAGCGTGCCACGCGGCGCTTGTTGAACCCTCCGATTACGCCCTCGATCCTCTGATCTGAGCCGCAATTGCCGCTTTGATTACCAGCCTTTCGATCGGTAGCTCCTTTCCATCTGCGCCGTCCGTTCGCGCCGCTCCCTCATGATGACACGTGGCATGCTCCACAGCTTTTGATCGCATCGCCGCAAGATTCAATCTCATCCTCTCATTCGCGCCCAACCGTCAGCCATTGGATCTCAGATCCAACGGCCGACAACCATCGTCTACCTCCGGATCCCCCTCTCTCTCTCCCATGATCTGACTTGCGCACCACTCTCCCCTCTCCTTTTTCCCCCGCCATTCCAGTCAACCTCGCATCTCGCCAACCACCTCTTGGTCTTCCCCCATCATCCCTCTACCTCGCGCATCACTCCATGACCCCCGTCGTCTCTAGTCACCTCACTTCAGCCTCGAAACCCACGTCGACCACCACCATAACCAGCCACTCGCCCCTTTAAAATCTTCACCTCCCCGTCCACTGTCCGGTATCCACCTTTACGCGGGGCACGGCCCAGCCCTCCGCCACCTCCCGGTGACAGGGGGAGGTGGCTGGATCGAGCGACGACGACCGTCGCCCCCGGTGAGATCCATCGCTGACCATGGCGATGTCGCGGTGCCTCCATACCCGCTTGAGCTGCTCCGCCTAGCTGCCGGAGTCCAGCGAAGACCCGGGCGTCCACCGTGACGCCCAGCCCAAGCCCCCGCTCCGCCTCCTCTCAGGTAATTCTCTTCTTCGTTCTCAGCATTTTTTTCCATCTTCTTGCTCTTAATTAATTAGGCTTCTTCATCCAATTTCAACCTCCATTAAGCTCCTTCCAAGTTCCTTCATGTTTCCCCCTTCCACGCGCTGCCGCCGACAGTCGCGTTCTTCTTCCTCCATACCTACCCGCAGCCGATCCATCTCCTCCGCCACTCACGGCGGAGGAGCTCAGAGCTTGCATGTTCTTCGCCCCGCATAAGCTCTCACGTCATTCACGCACACAAGTCCTAGTTGCTTCGGTCGTATACTAACTATGCAGGGTATCTAATCCTTCATTGGCCGGGGTACCACCGGAGACCATTTCGTCAGCGTCGCTCCAATGATCCGAGCTCCGATGACAGCAGCCAGACACTCCTGGACCTTCCCAGAGCTTCTAGCTTCCTCGACGACCTTTCTCGGAGCTCTGGGGAGATTCAACGACACCGGAGGGAGGTGGCAGATGAGGAGCTCCTTCGCCGGAGCTCCAAACTCGCCGCCACCCGCAACTGATGAAGAAGGAGCAGCCACCATTGGATGCTCCGCCCCGGAGTTCATCCAACGGCCACGAAGCAGCCACGTCGACAACCCGCTCTTCTTCCAGAGGCCATTGGATCTTCGATGATCCGACGGTGGATGACCGGCCCTGGATCCTCATTGCCAGAGACCGTTGGATTCTCAAAATCCAATGGCTACCAGTTCGCCACGCGTCGATGCCAGAGCCTCCCCGAGCCTAGCATCCGAGCCTCCAGACTTGGATGCTCCCGAGCCTCCACAAGCCTGCATCGTGCCTCGAACCGCCCGAGCCGACCCGAAGCACCGCCTAGCCTCTGCCGAGCCCGAGCCAACTTCCGAGCCTGGATGGCGCGTGCCTGGCGCGTGCCATCTGGGCAATTTGCAGAGAAGCCCTCCGAATTTCTTCAATTTGCAGAAAGGCCCCCGCGCGCATGGTATTTTTTTTCAGGGAAGGTCCTTATACTTATTTTATTTTCATTTTAGTCCTTCCCAGGGACCTTTCTGTAGTTATCATTTCATGTTTTATTTCAGTTATGCCCTTGTTTTCATTCTAGCATATCTTGAGCATCGTGTATCCGATTTAGTTGATTTCAGTTCCGTTTCGAAGCTTGTTTGATCCACTTTCTTATGGCATGTTTAATTCTCATTTCGGACATATTAATTCTGATGATTATTTTATTTACCATGTGTCTCTATAAGCTGTAACTTGTGCCTAGTCTAATTTTGTTTATCAAGCTTGATTGAGACTTCAAATCTGAAATTGACTCATATTAAATTTTGCTCATTATTTTTACGTAGGGCATAATTTCATTGCATTACATAGCATTTATTTGCATCATAAAAAATTGATAAAAAAATGCATGTTTATTTTTAATGCATTGTTGTCTTCTCTTGCATGATTTGACCTATATGCCTTCAACTCAACACTTAGCTAAATAGACAAGAAATCTGATTAATATGAGAAAGGCTCGTATCCCTGAGTTCGACCTTGGTATCTTACCAAGTAAAAAAAATCTCGACCATCTCATTTTGATCTATTATTGACATATATTTAAATGAGATGATCTTTTGATGACCCAACTCGGCCCGACTACGATGATGATTCCGAGTGCTAAAAACACATTATTAAAGGGCTGATTTTGCGGTTTATCAATATAACACTAATTTGTCAAAATAAACATTCATTAATTTGTACAAAATACTGTACGAAATACTGTACATTTAGTGTTTTTATTGCAAAATAAAAGAATAAAGGAAAGAAAAGAAAAGGAGTGAAGTGTCAAGGAAGTAGAAGTGACCCTAGCCCCCAAGACTCAGTCATCATGATGACTTAGTTGACAAGGAATAAAGTAGGGGGAGATAGGACGGCTAAGTGTGCAGAAAACACAGATAAATCACTCTACAAAATAGGCTAATAATTACTTTTTAGGACCTTTTTATTCTTTATTATTTACATTTTAAATAAAGAAACTTTGTACATGAAAGTTGTAGATAATAATGTATAGAAAATATAAATTTATTGCATACAAAAGTAACATAGAGTGTACATTTTATACACAGAATAAAATCCTAAAAACCAAACTTCATGGACCCATATCTCCTGAATAAAAACTCAAAATGTATAAAAACCACCCTTTAATTATATACAACTTTTAAAAAGCTATTTAAAAGTTAGGTTTCATATTTTATGGAGACAAGATATGAAAGTTAGGTTTTGGACCCTTATTGTATAATATACCCGATTAAAATAATCATTTTTTATTCCTTATTATTTTTATAATTTTATATTTTTATAATCTTGTAAATATTATTTATAGTATATGTACATAGTAAAACTAAAATAAAACCATAAATAAGACATTAAAATAAAATATTTATATAAATACAAAGATAAAATACCTATAATTATACCTATATAAAATACACTTATATTTATTTAAGTGTACATCTTATATCATAAAAATTTAACAAAAATATATTTAAGTATATAAAAATAGGCTTGTAAATATATAAAATAACAAAAGAAAATAATAAAAATACAAAATACAAAATAAAAATATAATATATATAACATAGGTAAATATACCTATAAAGGAACCTCTAAAAAGTAACTTGTAATTAAGCACCTCTAAAAAATAAATAAAAATGCGCATAAAATACTAAGAAAATTAGAAATACTTTTTATTTTATAACCTAAAAATAATAAAATCAATTAATATTTATTATCTATTTTCAAAGCATTTTTGCCCTGGAATTTCCTGATTGGTTCACATGGACCAATCAGGCGTGACCTTTTGTTGACCCCGATCAACTGTCTAGCCTACCCTCTGACTGCTTTCAGAGCTTCACGAGGCTGCGACTTCGCCATTTTATCCACACCTCCTCACTCATTTCCCTCGAGACCACCACCTTCCCGTAGCCTTTTTCGTCCCTCATCTTCATCCAACACCAAATCCTCACCAACCTGCGCCTTCTCACGCCATCCTCCCTCGAAAATCCTTGAAACCTTGCCTATAAATACACCCCCTTCACCCCATTTTGGCTTTTGATATCTATTAACCGATCTTTAACCATTTAAATCATTCATATGGGCTTCTCCATGGTGACAGCAAGGTAGAACTCGTGGTTTGCAACGAGGAAAGGCAAGGAGGAGGCGAATCCACCCCACTGCTGGAGCTCCTCTGACTGGTTTTGCTCTGGAGCACCAAGCTCGGTTGAGCCCTCTTTTTCATCATTTCTGGGTAATCTTGTTGTCTAATTTTGAATCTTTACTTTGTAGTTCAATCAAGCATGTAGTGCTCAAATCGAAAAGCCCCAATTCCTGGAGCTCAGGCTCCAGGTCAAAATCACAGCATTCTGACCGCCGATCAACCCCGACTTACATTCCACCTCTCTCCCCTTAACGTTCTCCACCGATTCCCCTCAGAGCCCCCTTGAATCAAGCCCTGATTCAAGGAGTCAGAGCTCCTTCTGCTGCCCTCGTCGGAGCTCCTCCCCTGATGAATCTCATATTCATCATGCTAAAATTGGTCAATTAGACTATGTTCCCCAAAATTCACATGCATTTAGTCATTAATAGAGCATTATTAGCATACATACATATGTAAATAATATTTGCATGTCATCATGCATGATTGCATTAAAAATTCCATTTGTAAATTAGCCCAAAAAGTCGCTAACTTCTCATATTTTTAATTAATTCATCCTAATTCCAATTGATCCCAAACCACTCCATTGTGTAGATATTGCTAACATTATCAAATACAAAATACAAAAAAAAATACTAACTCCAATAAGTGGCAAATAATCCCAAAGTCTAATTTCACATCTGACGAACTAAAACGAGCATATCTTCCTCATACAATATCCGATTTTGGTCTACCCACTTTTAAAATACTACATTTTCAAATACCTTCAAAACAAGACCAATTTCATAAAATTCGGAGCTCATATGTGAAAGTTGGGTTTTGGGCCTCTTTTGCGTATTTTAACTTTTTGCTATTTTTGACCGTAGTTTTTATGTGCATAATAAATCCTTTTAATTTTATTTCTTCTTCATTTGTGTTCTTTGATGAAAGTTTTATTAAGCGACATTAAAATTCAAATCCAGATTAAAACTGAAATCAAAGAAACTGACTGAGTCCAAGTGTCTTTTGTGAGTCTGTAAAAAAATTGTATGTTTCTTACTTCTATTTTATTTTCTTATTTATTAAAAACAAAAAAATCAGATTAGTGTGTAAATAATTTTCTTGTATTTTAACGTTTTTTCTAGAATTTTTATCCTTTTTAAAACCACAAAAAAATTACAAAACTCCAAAAAGCCGGTTTTCTATACACATGGAGAACCACTAAAAATACCACTTCACATGTGACCTCTTTTGCTCCCGAGACCTTCATGAAAGTTATAGATCTCGTCGAGACGAACAACTTTTGTGAAGGAATTTTTTTGATCCAAGGTCTTCTTCTATTTCTTTTATATTGTTTTATCTTTAAATTTTGAAAAAAAAATTGGGGTGCCACGTGGCACCCTACATTCCCCCCCCCCAGGTCGCGTGCCTAGCACGTGACCTTCTTCTTCTCCTTCCCAACCGTTACGCAGCTCTGCCCAATGGCCCTGTCAGCGCCCCCTCCCCTTCATCTTCTCCGGTCGTTACGAGGCCAGCCCCTCCTCTACATGTAACAGATGCCCCCTCGCTCCTATAAAGCCTCCTCGCAGCTGGCCATTTCAGGTATCCGCCATTTCAGTAAAGAAAACTCTCGACGTATTTGGTGACAGCAAGGCTTGGCCACAGGGTGACCTCCGGCGAAATCCAACCGCCTTCCTTGCGTGCTGCCTCGAGCTTCCAAGCTCGCGTGAGCTCGGGTTCGTCGGCACTTGAGCGAAGATCCTATCAGAAGCTCTGAGCTCATCTCCCCTAGCGATTCACCCACTTTTTTTCCAGGCTGAAGTCTGGTCCTCCTTCTGTAAACCATACGCCCCTTGCCAACTCCGTTCGCCCATCGCCTTGCGCACACACCGCCGCGCCGACATCTCCTCCGCCTCTCCGCCGGGGCCCGACATCCGTCACCCTCCAGCTACCAGGTCGACATCCTCAGAGCACCTCCACATCATCGATCGCCGCCCCACCAGCTCTCCCCTGCCACCTCACCACCGTCCGCCCGACCACGTAACCTCCTCGGAGCGTCGTAGCAGCCCCGTGCCTCGACCGCCCCATCGCTTGAGCCATCGACCGTCATCGCCCTCGCACGTACAAATACCGTAGGATCGAGCATGCGGCCCTTGATCCGACGGTCCACCGGCCTCCACGTCATCTAGCTCGATCCTAGGCCCCAGCCTAGAGGCTCGGGCTCTCCAAACCACAGACTCGGACCATCTGAGCCTCCAGTCGCCGCCACCTCGGGTCGGGCCATCCGAATCTCAGCTCGGGACCCCCGAGCCTCCGCCTCCCCATCCAAGCCTCCAAGCGCACGTTTGATGCACGTGCACTTGGGGCAAATTGCACCAAAGCCCCCGGACATTTCAGAAATTACAATTACACCCCAGCTTGGGGTAAATTGTAGAGGAGCCCCTCCAGCTTTGCAAAATTACAGATAAGCCCCTCCAGGGACCTGTTTGAAGGAAAAATATTATTTTAATTACATTTTAGTCCCTGAAATTTCATTTCATCATATCTTTTTCATGTGAACTCTTCTCTATCATTGATGAACCTCAGTTTCATCATCTTTATTTCCCATAATTAACCTCCTTGCTTAAAAGTTTGTCAATAAAACCCTGTTAATGTCCTATAATTAACAGAGTCCTAAATAAATTAAAAACCACAAAAAAATGGCAAAACAAAAATCAATGGTATTTTTTAGACTCAAAAATACCCTCAAAAATATTTCGGATCCTTGTTTGATCTCTTTTCCAGTTTCGGTCAACATGAAACTTGTAGATCTCGTCAAGATCTACAACTTTCATGTTTTGAGTTTTATCAAATTCGGCCATCTTGGCCCTCAAAAATAAAAAAATCTCTCGAATAAATCTGATTGGGCCACGTGGCCCGTTCTGGGTGCGCCACGTGGCCCTGGCTCCTTTGAATCACCCGCCTCCACTGCTAGCCGTTGGATCCGCCCTCTTGATCCAACGGCCAGCCGCCTTCCACGCCTTCTTAATCCGCGACCCTCAGATCAACCGCTTCTTCATCTAAGCCGTCCGCCAGCGCCTCATCAGCAGCTTGCCACGTGGCGGGAGAGCAGCTCTCCGATCGCTCCGCCCAGATCCCATCCGCGCCACTCATTCGCGCCCAACCGTCAGCCGTTGGATCTCAGATCCAACGGCCGACAACCATCGTCTACCTCCAGACCCTCTTCTCTCTCCCACGATCCACCTCGCGCAACCCGCTCCCCCTTCCATTTTTTTCGTCTTCACCTTCCACCATCTCCACTCGCCAATTGCCCCACGCCCTTCCTCCATCACCCACGACCCTCGCGCACTCCTCCATTAACCACCAACCTCTCTCCACGCTCTCCATTTCCTCCTTGAAACCCACGTCTCCACCATAGCTTCCGCCGAGCTCCCCCTTCAAATACACCGGTTCCACGCCCCTTTGCCGGTGTCCACCTTTACGCGAGGGCTCGCCCAGCCCTCCTCCGTCTCCCTGTGACAGGGGGAGGCGGAGGATCGAGCGACGACGATGCAGTCCCTCCGGTGAGACCCTCCGCCATGAACGGCGGAGCTGCGGCACCTCCAGGCTCGCCCGAGCTGCATGGAACGGCTGGCCATGTCCAGCGAAGACCCGAGCTTCCACCTTGACGCTCAGCCCAAGCCATCACTCCGCCTACGACCAGGTAAGCCCCTCTGCTCTTCCTTTGTCTTTTTATTTTGATTTCATCGAATTAATTAGCCTTCTCCGGCCATCCCCTCGCTCCGATGACCACTCCATTAGCTTCGCCTCCGTTCCCCCTTTTTCGCGCAACCTTCCGCTCACCGTCTCCTTCCTCCAAACCCTCAGTCACCCTCCGGCCATCTCCTCCGCCGCGAGGCGGAGGAGCTCCGAGCTCCTCCACATTCTTCACCCCGACGAGCTCCCATTTCATTCACTCACGTAACCACTTCCTGTGCTTCGGCTATAGGACTAACCTTGCAGGTCTTCCCCTCAATGATCGGAGCATCGCCGGAGGGCAATTCTCTTTGGCCGTTCTCGACTCCAATGATCTGATGGACTTCACCAGAGGGACCATCGCATCGCCCGGGCTCGAAGCTTCATCGACAATTCTCCAGGAGCCTCGGGCGAGCTCCACCGGGCCCAGGAAGGAGCGGCGGAGCTGGAGCTCCGTCGCCGGAGTTCAGCTCTCGCCGCCTGCTACAGATGAAGAGGGAGGAGCAGTTGCCGTCGGATGTGCATCATCTGACGGCATGGATTCAGCCACGTCGCTCTAGGCCCGCCTCTCCAGCAACCGTTGGATCATCTCGATCCATCGGCCCCAGTACAGCCACGTGTCGTCACCAGAGCACGCCCTAGCCTCTGTCTCCGTGCCTCCAGGTTCGGTTGCTCCGAACCTTCACGAGCCTGCATCGAGCCTCGGACCACCCGAGCCTAGCCGAAGCACCTCCGAACCTCTGCCGAATCCGAGCCTACTTCCGAGCCTAGATAGCACGTGCATCGCACGTGCAACTCTGGGTAAATTGCAGAGATGCCCATATCTTCTCCAGAATTGCAGAATGGTCCTGCGTCACGTGCAGATCACACGCACGGTGGGTAATTTGCAATTATGCCCTCGCGGGTTTTAATAATTGCAAAAATGCCCCTGTGCGTGTGGGTCATTTTCAGGGAAGGTCCCGAACTTTATTTTTATTACATTTTCGTCCCTCCCAGGGACCTGTCTGCTAGTTTATTTCAAGTTTTCTTTCATTTATGCCCTTGTCTTCCATATTGCATATCTTGAGCACCGAACCTCTGTTTTAGTTGATTTCAGTTTCGTTTGAGAGCTCGTTCGATGTACTTTCTTATGGCATGGTTAATCTTTCATCTTAGAGACTTGATTTTTAATGAAATATTATGGTTCTTACTATGTACTCATGTCTGGCTCACTTTGTCGATTAGCTCTGACACTTCAAATAAATCTGAATTTGACTCTCATTAACCTGCTCATTATATTTATTCTGATTTTGGGCATATTTTAATTGTATTACATGACATTTATGTGCATTATAAAAATTGATAAAAAAAAATGCATGTTTATTTTTAATGCATTGTCATGTGTTGTGTCTCTGCATGTTTTGACCTATATGCTTTAATTCAACACTTAATTAAATAGACTCAAATCCGATTAATACGAGAGAGGCTCGTGTCCCTGAGTTCGACCTTGGTTTCTTGCCAAGTAAAAAAATTCACGATCATCTCATTTTGATTTATCATTGCATATCTTTAAATGAGGTGATCTTTTGACGACCATAATCGGCCCGACTGCTACGACACGTTGAGGTGCTAAGAACGCACCCTTAAGGGGCCGATTTTGCGGCTCGTCAAATGGCGCCGTTGCCGGGGACACGGCTCATTTCTTTTATTTTTTGGATTTTTGTGTGTTTAATTTAGTGTTCCTTTTTATAGGTCAATTAACCGCATATTTTGCATATAAAATTTTTCTTTCCTTTTTGATATCTAATCATTGTTTTTGTGGCAGGGCCCTTGATGGATCAAGGAGGCGAGGAGCAGTACGTTCCCCGCTGCGAGGAGCCGCAGGAGCATGCTTGGAGCAAAGGAGGAAGAAAAGAAAAAAAATGTCTCGCATTTTTTTGTTGCATTTTATTTTTAATAATTCGTCTTTTACAGCGGTCTTCGATCGAAGACTCGCGTTTGTAATCGAACGATCATGGTTGTGTGGGGATCGTCCCCACTTGAGTGTCGACCTAGGATAGGCACGCGGCTCTCCAAGCTCACTTTATTTTTACGTGCTTGATCGTAGGTAGGACACACTCAAAGATAGACGCACGTAATCTCGCTTCACTTAGCCAAACTTAAATGGATATCATCCCCGCTAATAGATGCATGATTAGGTGCGGTTTTATTCGACTTGCATACATAGATTGTGGTTTTCAAAACAGCCCCGGTTTTTCATGTGTTTTTGTCAAATCACTGCATGATTTCTCGCTTAGCCTAGATCGCGTTTTTTTTCATTGAATACATGTTTTTCACGGCTTTCATTTCCTAGATTGATCACCTAGGATTAATGGAAAATAGAATGAACAGTAGACGATGATTTTCTGATTGATGTGCTAACCTTAATTCAGTGATAATTCAAAATAAAATTGGGACTGTTAATTGCAAGTCAACCAAAAAAATGGAGTAAAATTCGGTTTTGGGAGAGCAACACCCGCGCATACGCCTTGATTTTCAATTCACATTTTCTTCGCGTAATTATCTAACGTTTTATCACCAATAAAACCGACAAGATAATCAACCAACCTTGGTTGGTTTCATGTGTGAGTTGGTGAAACTAAGGGTTTGCTTGCTTGAATTGAGCCTTTGTTGCGACACACACCCTAGAACCTTAGTCCCTCCATTTTCATCTCCGAAGATTCAACCGCTCATTGTGTAGATTCATTCCTCTTCTTTGTTCATCTTGGGTCCCTTCCAACATCAATTCCCATCTTTATACTTAGGCTAATCTCAGCCTAAGTATAGGGGGGACCCGAGCCCCCGTGATTTTTCTCTACTCATCTTTTTCTTGCCTTTATACTTAGGTTATTTCTAACCTAAGTATAGGGGGAGCCCCTCTTAGCTCCCGTATATTCCTATATATTTAAATGGACCTATGTACTTGTAACATCTAGTGTTATGAGGACATAGCAAAGTTTAAGTATAGGGGGGTATACCGTATATACCGTATATTTACTTTAGCTATAATCTGAAAAATTTTGAAAAATTAAAAACTTTTTGGCTAAGGTAAAAATCATTGGACTAAGAGAACTCAAAGGATTTCGCGGTTTTTCGATATTATGTTACACTATTTTATAGAAATATTTTCGAAAATGATTTTTTGAAAATATTTTGAAAATTTTTATTCTTGTGTGACATGGTTTCGAAAAGATTTGCCTTCTCTTTTCAAGGAAAGTCGAGTTTAACTTGTGTATTAACTTTATTAAAATCCATAAAAATGAGAAAAACCCTAAAAACCTTTAGGAGCTATTAGCGACTACTAAGCCCAATTAGGAAAGCCGCGTTCAGTGAGGGTTCGCCCTTAGCAGATTGGATGGTTTAGAGGACATCGCGTAAGGCCACGTCCTCATGCAACGGGCTTCGGCCTGTACTTACATCCATACTGGCTGAATTGTAGCTACTTAATTGAGTTTAGGCAGTTGTAATATCTCTTAAAGTCCAAAAAAAAATGTCTTGTTGTTGAATGAAGAAGTTGGATTAGTCCTCTACACTTTCACTTTCACCCAGGATCTGAATTGGTCAAGAAGACTTAGCTTTTAGAAGTCTTTAAGATTTTAGGTTAACCAGCCTTAGCCATCAGGGTCTTAGACTTAATCATCCACATTCCCCTAAATTTCTAGATTTGCATGCTATATTCCATGCTTAATCTCAGACAAAAGAATATGATCAGCACATCACATGCACGACTGCGGTTTTTGATGAGATGAGTTGATTTTTCACTCGAGAGATTGGGATGAGGAAGTCGAGTTTGGATTTGATCTAATGATGCTCGAGGATGGGATAAAATCTTTGGAGGCTTCATGAAACCTGAGTGTCAGCAATATTAGCCAGTATGAGAACTTGATTCTTATACTAATCTCTTGACATTAACCTAAGTGCCTGGGTGTGAAAAATAAATAAAAAATGTTGATCAGTGTGCGCCAACTCTTGGTAAAAGCAGTGGAGCTAGCCACCAATTATACAAGTCAATGAAATTCAAAGAAAAGCTCACATTCCACCAAAGTCAAATATCAAAGAGCTTCCACCAAAGGCGAGCGCTCCCAAACTTTTCAAAGTGTCCACTTGGACCACCGCTATTAGGACCAGGAGTCGGGCTTGCACCAAAAAAGGGCTCTGCATCGTAAATGCTACAAGTCTGGGTGTCGAAGGTACGATAGGTACTCAAAATAGACACACCCCGGTGTACTCCCAGGAAAACAAGTGCAGACGGCTCCAACTTCTCTTGACGGACGCACTGATCAACACCAAAAAAAAGGTGTTGCGTAAAAAGGCACTAGAGAGAATCCTTGTTCCAATGAGAGGGACAGAAGAATTGACACAATCCCATGCCCTCCATTTCTGGCCTGCCATCTACATTTTCTAAGTCTGACAACTAAAGAGACGGTGGACTGAATGCAAGATTTGATTGATTCCCTAGTGTTGAGGATTGGGTCCTTAGGAGATTTTCTCAGACCAAGATTTTGGGTGAAGACTTGACTCTACTCTCGAAATTGCAGTCAACACTAAACTCATATCCTTTAGTTTATATGTACATCAGAGAGAGTCTAGAGAAGTAGAGGAATTGGAAGCCTCTTGATTAAGGCTGGGTTGAACTCTAAAATTTTGGATCTCTGAAGCCGAGTCGACTTGATCAGATTGGATCCTGTATTCACATGCACAAGGGGGTTAATCCAACTTAGTCATTCTTTTTGATGCTCGAGGACGAGCATGGTTTAAGTATAGGGGGGTGATGAACCTCAGTTTCATCATCTTTATTTCCCATAATTAACCCCCTTGCTTAAAAGTTTGTCAATAAAACCCTGTTAATGTCCTATAATTAACAGAGTCCTAAATAAATTAAAAACCACAAAAAAATGGCAAAACAAAAATCAGTGGTATTTTTTAGACTCAAAAATACCCTCAAAAATATTTCGGATCCTTGTTTGATCTCTTTTCCAGTTTCGGTCAACGTGAAACTTGTAGATCTCGTCAAGATCTACAACTTCCATGTTTTGAGTTTTCTCAAATTCGGCCATCTTGGCCCTCAAAAATAAAAAAATCTCTCGAATAAATCTGATTGGGCCACATGGCCCGTTCTGGGTGCGCCACGTGGCCCTGGCTCCTTTGAATCACCCGCCTCCACTGCTAGCCGTTGGATCCGCCCTCTTGATCCAACGGCCAGCCGCCTTCCACGCCTTCTTAATCCGCGACCCTCAGATCAACCGCTTCTTCATCTAAGCCGTCCGCCAGCGCCTCATCAGCAGCTTGCCACGTGGCGGGAGAGCAGCTCTCCGATCGCTCCGCCCAGATCCCATCCGCGCCACTCATTCGCGCCCAACCGTCAGCCGTTGGATCTCAGATCCAACGGCCGACAACCATCGTCTACCTCCAGGCCCTCTTCTCTCTCCCACGATCCACCTCGCGCAACCCGCTCCCCCTTCCATTTTTTTCGTCTTCACCTTCAACCATCTCCACTCGCCAATTGCCCCACGCCCTTCCTCCATCACCCACGACCCTCGCGCACTCCTCCATTAACCACCAACCTCTCTCCACGCTCTCCATTTCCTCCTCGAAACCCACGTCTCCACCATAGCTTCCGCCGAGCTCCCCCTTCAAATACACCGGTTCCACGCCCCTTTGCCGGTGTCCACCTTTACGCGAGGGCTCGCCCAGCCCTCCTCCGTCTCCCTGTGACAGGGGGAGGCGGAGGATCGAGCGACGACGACGCAGTCCCTCCGGTGAGACCCTCCGCCATGAACGGCGGAGCTGCGGCGCCTCCAGGCCCGCCCGAGCTGCATGGAACGGCTGGCCATGTCCAGCGAAGACCCGAGCTTCCACCTTGACGCTCAACCCAAGCCATCACTCTGCCTACGACCAGGTAAGCCCCTCTGCTCTTCCTTTGTCTTTTTATTTTGATTTCATCGAATTAATTAGCCTTCTCCGGCCATCCCCTCGCTCCGATGACTACTCCATTAGCTTCGCCTCCGTTCCCCCTTTTTCGCGCAACCTTCCGCTCACCGTCTCCTTCCTCCAAACCCTCAGTCACCCTCCGGCCATCTCCTCCGCCGCGAGGCGGAGGAGCTCCGAGCTCCTCCACATTCTTCACCCCGACGAGCTCCCATTTCATTCACTCACGTAACCACTTCCCGTGCTTCGGCTATAGGACTAACCTTGCAGGTCTTCCCCTCAATGATCAGAGCGTCGCCGGAGGGCAATTCTCTTTGGCCGTTCTCGACTCCAATGATCTGATGGACTTCACCAGAGGGACCATCGCATCGCCGGGCTCGAAGCTTCATCGACAATTCTCCAGGAGCCTCGGGCGAGCTCCACCAGGCCCAGGAAGGAGTGGCGGAGCTGGAGCTCCGTCGCCGGAGTTCAGCTCTCGCCGCCTGCTACAGATGAAGAGGGAGGAGCAGTTGCCGTCGGATGTGCATCATCTGACGGCACGGATTTAGCCACGTCGCTCTAGGCCCGCCTCTCCAGCAACTGTTGGATCATCTCGATCCATCGGCCCCAGTACAGCCACGTGGCGTCACCAGAGCACGCCCTAGACTCTGTCTCCGTGCCTCCAGGTTCGGTTGCTCCGAACCTTCACGAGCCTGCATCGAGCCTCGGACCACCCGAGCCTAGCTGAAGCACCTCCGAACCTCTGCCGAATCCGAGCCTACTTCCGAGCCTAGATAGCACGTGCATCGCACGTGCTACTCTGGGTAAATTGTAGAGATGCCCATATCTTCTCCAGAATTGCAGAATGGTCCTGCGTCACGTGCAGATCACACGCACGGTGGGTAATTTGCAATTATGCCCTCGCGGGTTTTAATAATTGCAAAAATGCCCCTGTGCGTGTGGGTCATTTTCAGGGAAGGTCCCGAACTTTATTTTTATTACATTTTCGTCCCTCCCAGGGACCTGTCTGCTAGTTTATTTCAAGTTTTCTTTCATTTATGCCCTTGTCTTCCATATTGCATATCTTGAGCACCGAACCTCTGTTTTAGTTGATTTCAGTTTCGTTTGAGAGCTCGTTCGATGTACTTTCTTATGGCATGGTTAATCTTTCATCTTAGAGACTTGATTTTTAATGAAATATTATGGTTCTTACTATGTACTCATGCCTGGCTCACTTTGTCGATTAGCTCTGACACTTCAAATAAATCTGAATTTGACTCTCATTAACCTGCTCATTATATTTATTCTGATTTTGGGCATATTTTAATTGCATTACATGGCATTTATGTGCATTATAAAAATTGATAAAAAAAAATGCATGTTTATTTTTAATGCATTGTCATGTGTTGTGTCTCTGCATGTTTTGACCTATATGCTTCAATTCAACACTTAATTAAATAGACTCAAATCCGATTAATACGAGAGAGGCTCGTGTCCCTGAGTTCGACCTTGGTTTCTTGCCAAGTAGAAAAATTCACGATCATCTCATTTTGATTTATCATTGCATATCTTTAAATGAGGTGATCTTTTGACGACCATAATCGGCCCGACTGCTACGACACGTTGAGGTGCTAAGAACGCACCCTTAAGGGGCCGATTTTGCGGCTCGTCAATCATTTAGCATAATTTGAGAACAGATCTGAGGTAGTCTATTGATAATTATTATTTGAGGATCTTTGTTGACTTGTGCAAGCTGATTTTGATATATCTGTGCTTGAAAAATTAGCGACATCTTTTGCAAGAATTCGATCAAGGAATCTAAGTTGATTAATTATATGTGATTATTGTTGATTTTTCCTACAGGATTAATTTTTGCAGGGGCTAAATCGAGGAGATTGACGAGATTTATTAATCACTATTTGTGGATTTAAAACTTACAGGGGATCGATTGGAGAAAATTTGAATTTAGTTCTCGATATTTTATGAGATCAAACTTGATTTACTTGAGGATTAATTTAAAAAGAATTTAGAAATCACTTTCTTATTTGAGGATTATTGCAGAATTATCATTGATCTATTAATCTATGTGCCTGCAGCCTTCGAATAATTCGAATATTTCTCTTGAATCTGTATCTTTTAATCTGTGATGATACTTGAGGATACCGATTAACATCATTTGGAGTAAAAATCTTAATCACAGATCCTGTGTTGAATTCATCCGCTCTGTTTAAATTTTCTTCGCATTACATCTGTTTATTTATTTGCATCTGCATTGTATTGTATTTTATTATCCCAACACAGAAATTAACCAAATATAAATTAATTATTTAAATTAATTTAAGACCACGCAACTAAAAATCAACGTTCCCTTTGTTCGACCTTGGTAGACTTGACAAGAAAAATTTTCCACAACATTCAAAGATTGTGGTTTTTGATCGACCAAAATCCATCTCCTATACTACAATTTCCTTATATTAAGAGGTGGATTTTGTGCATCATCAAATGGCACCGTTGTCGGGGAATATCTGTTGCCAACTCCGTTCGCCCATCACCTTGCGTACACACCGTCGCGCCGATATCTCCTCCGCCTCTCCGCCGGGGCTCGACATCGGTCACCCTCCAGCTACCAGGTCGACATCCTCGGAGCACCTCTGCATCATCGACCGTCGCCCCACTAGCTCGTCCCCGCCACCTCACTGTCGTCGATCAGCCTCCAGGTCAAAATCGCAGCATCCTGACCGTCTATCAGCCCCGACATATATTCCACCTCTCTCCCCTTCACGTTCTCCACCGATTCCCCATCAGAGCCCCCTTGAGTCAAGCCCTGATTCAAGGAGTCAGAGCTCCTTCTGCCGCCCTCGTTGGAGCTCCCCCCCTCCATTCCATATCCCCTGTTATTTCAAGTAAACCATAGGTCGAGGAGATAGCCCTCGCACCCATGAGTATTTTGGTTGTGACTTGCAGGACTGACGACGCCCCTGGGACCTCAACAATCACCTAGAGCTGCTTCAGATGTCTCAACCTTGCTGGGGCATCTAGCTCCTTCATGCCTCGTTTGGACCCTGCAGCTGCACGTGAAGGAAGCCCAGCTACATGATGGGCTCGTCAGAGGAAAGAATGGTCGTAGGAGCTCGGATGAACGACGGATCAAAACCTGTCGGAGATGTGTTCTTACTGGTTCTTGCAGAGCCCTCATTGTCGTTCGATCAAGAACAGTGGTCCAGATCTAATCTGAACTGTTGATTTCCCACAAAGGGGTAAGTGAAGGAGGCCGCACCATCAGACACGTGGCAACTCCAGAATGGCTGGATCTCAGGCACATAAGTGGGTAAATTGCATAGTCTCCATCCATATTTTTGTACTCATTAAATGGTCCTGTAAATATTTTAAGTAGTTTAAATCTTTAGGCCAAAATGCACATAGCCCCGTGAACTTTTTGTATATTTAGTCCCTACTAGAGTCACATGCAGGCGCACGTTTTATCTTGTAAAATTTGCATGGCAGCCCTTGCGGGTTTATGTAATTGTCTTTTAATATATAAATTTAAATATCAGTGTTTACTTTTGGGTAAAATTTCATTGGGACCCTCACCTATATTTATATTTGCAATTATACCCTTGTTAGGCCAACTATTTTTATGCTTTATTTTCTATTTAGTAAAAATAGCTTCCATGCCCCAAAAACTACCAGAAAATAGGAGTAGGTACTTGGATGTATGCTTGATCACTCTATGAATTTTACATTTGCATTTTATGCCCTCTCCTATTTTTAAAAATCATTTAGTGCATGGTCAATCCCTGTTTACATTAAAAAAATCAAAAAATATATATAATCATTTCAAAAAATCCCCAAAAATATATTATGTTTGTTTAAGTATTTTTAACCTTCAGACCAAAATCACTAAATATAGAAAAAGAAATACTTAAAAATTGAAAAAAAAAACCCAACACCTTCATAAAAATCCATAAATTCCTAGAAACTCCAAAAATATTACTTTCTACTTTATAATTTTCCCTATATTATTATCAATATATTTTTGGACTTAACTTTCTATTTTTAAATATCCATTCCAATTACGGCTATTTACTTAAACCCGAACTTGGGGTATTTTCAACTTTAAAAATACATAAAAATAAGCAAAAATCCTTAAAAATTAAAAAATGGTAAAAAAATTAAAAACCCAAAATATTTATCTCTACCATTTTTGGAGATTTTTAATGGTATTTATATCTCTCTTATCCATTATATACTCTACATATAGCTTTGTTATATTTTTAAAAGAAAAATATACAATATATATATACATATACATATAATAAAAATTAAAATAAAAAACTTTAAAAATTTTAATTAATTAAAAACCCACATCATTCGACTCATATTGTGCATAGCTATATATACACATATACCTATATTATTTATTTATAAATAATATTGAGTGTTACATCGTGTGTTACTCGTGTTCGACACCTATTCTGCTTGTCACTATACACGTTTTCGTAGGGTTTATAATAAATTTTGATCCACCCCATATTTTCATTGTCGATTTATTCTCATGGGTTAATTTGAATTTAGCGGTTTTCTTAAGCGATCAACACATTGATTATTGTTTCGCGTTGTGAAACTGTACGACCCTCTAGGAAACCATTATTTCACTGACCAGATTGAGCGATGACCAAGTTCTGCTAAGAGCTTAGCCCAAGCCTCCGATCATCCCAATTACCTTCTTCAATCTCAAGTAAGTCTCTCATTTCTTTTTCGGTGTTTTCTCTTAAATAATTAGGCTCACAAACTCCACTTCATCTTCAATTGATCGCACCACCATCTCTGACAGATTTCCCAAACCTTCGTGAGCCATCTTGACCACCTTCTCCCCTCCTCCACACCTCCAGTCAGCCCGTCCCCTTTCCTCTGCCACCATGACAGAGGAACCCATTAGGCCTCCACCATCTCTGCCCTTCTGGACCTCCACTCACCTCACGCACGTACCTTATTTGATTCAGTTATTCTCTTGCTAACACCTGCAGGTAGAATTCTTCATTGATGGATCTCTAGAAGAGCCTCCATTCTAGAGCGGCAACTCTGGTGACCCTTCATCGCCTCGTTGCTCCAAGCACCACCGCCGATCAGTTGACCTCCTAGGGCCTTCGCCAGCCCACATCGCAGGTGATTGGATCTTTCATGCAGCCCATCGATGATGGAGGAGGGAAGGAGCCTTCATCGGAGCACAACCAACTCCGCTGCATAGAGGCGATGTGAGGGAGGAGATGAACATACATGTATCGTCTGATAGCTTCCATCGGGCAGCTCAGAAGATTCCCAAGCCTCAGCTCCAAACCCCACAAGTTCGGTGGAATCGAGCCTTGTCTGAATCTACTCAGACCACCATGTGCCCCGAGCCACCTACCTCGGCCCATAGCTCACTCTGAGCCACCTTACATGTGCTTCGCACATGTGGATGCTGGGAAATTGCAGCCGAAGCCCCGTCGTGTTCTTCAAATTGCAAATAGGTCTAGTGTGTATGTGCCTCACGTGGCATGCTTGGAAAAATTACGTGGAAGTCCTGCTACTATATATATTACATTTATGTCCCCCGCACAATTGGTAAAATTACATGGAAGCCCTTGCAGTTTCATATTATTGTAAAAATGTCCATCCAGGGGACTGTTTGTGATCTTTATAATTTTTTTTCCTATGTTTTTCATCCATATATGCCCCTAGACTCTATGCTTTATATTTTAAGCATATGGACTCCTTTTCCCAAGATTTCAATTGCATTATGTTGTGTATCTACTACTCTTTGCAATGGCATGATTTAGTTATTGTCTTGACACTTTTAAGATAACATGAATTATTTAGTGTCATTTGCTCTATTATATAAATGCCATTGAAAGAAATTAGAGTTATTTTGATGCATGACTTTGCCTTTGAATTGAATCTAATTATTTATGGGCATATTTTTGTACACGTATATATGTTTTCTTTATACATCATTCTGTTGCATTGTGTTTTTAATTTAAATTGCATAAAAAATCTATAAAAATGCATCATGTAGCATGCATCATGTTTTGCATGTTATGTTGACCTAGATTGAATATTGGTCGCTGAGCTTAGATATTGGAGTCCGATTAATCAATTAGGCAGCTTATTACCCTGAGTTAAACTTGGCTTGCCCAGGTTAAACATATTTATTAAACAGAGCCCCTCCTCGTGGAGATACATTCAAGCTCGGTTTCTGATGTGATGCAAAATTGGGCGTACTAAATTTTGACCACGTTAACATTGTGGATTTCACGTTCATCATGACCCTAATACTTGTTTGTGATCAAGATCAAACGACATGGGAATGTTTCCCATGTCATGCGGTTTCATTGATTTTTTTTAAAAAAATCCGATGCCCTATCGAATAGTGTGACTAGTTGACATAGCTCGCATGTGATGCGATCTCCATGCTTCTGTGATGTGGAAGTCATTTTTTTATTGAAATCGACTATCTTCACCATATGCCCTAGCCTCCTCCTCCTCCCCTGCCCACTGATGAATCTATGATTCATCACTCTAAAAGTTGAAAATAGAGCTTTGTTCCCGAGTAATTAGATGCATATTTCCACTTATATTGCATAATTATCATTCATGTATATGTTAATAATATCTACATTTTAGCATTCATATTTGCATTAAATAGGGAGTCAAGATCACTTGTAAATCACCATATTCGTATATAATTTATACTAACTCCAAATCCAATAAATTCAACTCTATTGTGTATATCTCACTAACACTAATTATGAAAAATATCAAAAAAATACTAACTTGTAAAATTGACCAATAAAACCCAAATCCAAGATTAAGACCATGAACCTTAAAATGTGGATATCTCTCTCATATAGTGTACGATTTAGGTCTACTCACTTTTGAAGTAATATACATTTAAAGACCTTCAAAATGAGATCAATTTCATTAAAATCGGAGATCGTATGCAAAACTTGGGTTTTAGGCCCCTGTTGTATACTGTACTCATTGACCTTTTTGTCCTTTATTTTATTTTTTATTTTCTTAATTATTAAAAATAAAAAATAGATTAGTTTGTAAATATTCATTCCATATTTTCTCTATTTTATTTTGATTTTTCTCTTATTTAAAAAATGATAAAAAAATGCAAAAGATAAAAATACGGTATTTTATATCCATAAAGTACCCTAAAATGCGCTTCATACATATGATTTCCTTTGATTTTCGGACCTTCACGAAAGTTGTAGATCTCATCGAGACGAGCAACTTTCGTGTTACCACTTTTGATTTGACCTCTTTTGATATTTCTTTTTTATTTTTCTTTTGATTAAAATTTAGATTTTTTAGGAAGCGACACATGGCAGCTCCCGGAGCCGCCACGTGTCGCATCCTCCTTCCCCAACTTATGCCACTTTAGCTCTTTCATTTGAGGTCATTGGATGAAGAGTTATTTCATCAACGGCACAGATCTCTTCTACTCTCACTCCCTCTGTCTCTCTCTGGCGTTGTCTTCAACCTCCTAATTCTTGCAGGAGGAGCCAGCAACCGCACCCTCCACCTCGCATGGCCACTCGCCAGCGCCCGCAACTATCCTCCCCGCGTCGTGCGGTGGACCCCGCAATCTCCACTCGCCCATCGTGCATGCCAACTCCTTCCCCTCGATCTCCACCTAGCCCTGCATCTTGCGGTCCACTCACCAACGGTCTTTAAAAGGACCGCTCCTCTCCCTACTCCGATCATCCGCCAATCTCTGAGGAAGAGAAAGAGAACTCAGGGAGTCCATATCGGTGACAGCGATTGGGCGCTAACCCCCTTCGAGCGAAGACTATCTTCTTCCCCAGGCGAGATCCAAGGGACCTTTATCCCTTGCTGCAGCACCTCTGCGAGTTGCGCAAGCTCCACGTGCCGCCACGTCGAGCGATAATTGAAAGAGTTCCACCTCGAGCTCCTTCTTCCCCAGGCAAACCATCCCATGTACTTATCTCTCCCTCTCCCTTTCTTTCTTCTTCTTTCTCTATCTCCCCCCCATCCATCTTCTCTCGATCAAACTCCATATAATCTTTCTCTCTCCTAAACCCACCCTCACCCATGCTCCAAATCTCAAAAAAATTTTGCACTTTCACGGATAAATCATATGCTACGAATGTGATGATGATTTTTATTGAATTTTTTGATGAACCTTCTTCAACCAATTAATCAAAAGTTCACTACCCCTAAACAAATACAGAAGCTTCCCCTGTTCACAGGGGAAGTTACTCTGTTCTCCTCTCTCTCTCTTACACCCTCCCTATCCAATCCTCCCACCATTGTTCGCCCCTCTGCGTGGCTCCACGTCAGCCTGACGCCTCCTCTGCTCGTGCGGGAGCGCGCCCCTTCCACGACCACGTCTGCGTGCCACCCACGACTCCTTCTCAAGCGGTAGCTAGCTGGATGTCGCCCAACCGCCGTCCGTGTCCACCGCTGCTCTACGCTCGTGGCTCACGCTCGTCGTCATCGCGCCCTCCACTGGTCTTCAAAGCCACCTGCGGCCCTAGCAGTTGTACGTCGCATCTTGCCCGTGCCTCCAAAATAGCAACCTCCTGGTCGTGACCTGCTCCAGCTGCAGGTCCTCCATCAGCCAGCGTGGAAGCTGCACCATCTGCCTCGTGCCCACCTCCCTCGCCGTTCGTGCTCCTTCACAGCTGTTGCGGCCCCTTTCCGCCTCACAGATACCAGCAACACCTCCGTTGTGTGCTGTTGTCACTGACTTCGTCGAGCCTCTCCACCGATACCTACGTGCCCCCACGATCCATTCCTCTTGTTGTGTTGACGTTCAACCTCACCAGGTCGCCCCGCCACAACGCAAGGCCCCAGTCACCTCTCGCCATCTCTATGAGTGACCCCACATCTGCGGCCACCTATGGTTGCAGTCTCTGCCACCACTATCGGCTCCCGTGTGGAGTAGCTCTTCAACCAACAGCCACCTCCACCTTCACGCCACCTAGTTGCAGTTCCACTGGTCGGAGCTCCTATTCCTTGATGCCAACTTTTATCCAACGTCTATGTTCCCTGGCAACAACGGCTATGTTTTCTGGCAACGACGTCATTTGATATGTCCTAAATCGTCCTCTTTAATTTGATTAAATACGTTGTTTTGTTGTTGTAGTCGGGCAATCAGGATCGAACAAAAATTAACCGCATGAATCGAATAATCAACGAATGAATTAATGCATGGTTTTATGTTTTTTAACCTGGACAAGCCCCAGGGTCGACTCAAGGAGGCAAAGGAACAACTTTGGATCAAGTTAGACAAATTAGCTCACGGTTTTCCAAGAGGGATTTTTTTAATTTTTTTAGGCAATAAAAATGTCAATGCACAAATGCGGATGAATTAGGTTATTAAGAAAATAAACTTAACCAAATTTAATTTTAATATGAAATTAATTCAAATTAGCCAAGTTATAATTTTCCTGGAAACCTAATCCAACGATGAATGCAAAATATATTTTTTTTGGAATTTTTGGATTTAATATCTAATAATGAAAAATGCAAACATTTTTTGGGTTTTTATGCAATTTTTTGTGCAAACAAAATGCAAAAATTATGAAAAGTTTACTGGAAGTGAAATTTGATGAAATGAAGCTATACTGATTTTTTTGGAATTTCTGACAATTTATGAATTTTTATGAATTTTTAAATAAACACAGAGCGACTAAGTATATAATTCCTAATTAATCCACGAAATCAAATTTTCCAGAGAGCTATTTATAACTTTGAGGCGCTTAGGGTCACTAACCTTGAGGCGCTTTCACGATTGCCGAAACAAGTGGAGGAATTGACAGAGAAGGTAGCCAAGATACGACTACCTGCCCCTTCTGCACCACTTGTACCTATACATCGAGTTCATCTTGTACATAAGCAAGTACAGGGGGCTCAGAGCAACTGGGTTGAGGAGCAGCAGTACACTCGGCAAGAGCAGCATGCACCACCACAGGTGGAGTCAGTCTATGAGGAGCCTACGCAGGTGTTCGAGATCAACGGGCTGTGGTACAACCATGACCCCATCGGCAGACAGACGAGGGTAGGGAACGGTTAGTCACATCGACCTTCCCTAGCTTACCAGGAAATCAGCTCCATCCCCGCACCACGCTTTGTACAGTCCCAGCTAGGACAAGGATACCAACCTCAGCAGCACCAGCAGCAGCGCACATTCCACTCAGGCTAGCAGGGCCCTACACCACCTTACATCGCATCGTCCCACCCACAACAGTACCAGCAAGGCCAGCAGGGCCAGTATCGACAGTCAAATCACTCTTCCTCTAATCAGTAGCAGCAAGCCCTGCCCACTAGTGAATTGGAGTCCCTCACCTTGGCCATCTAGACTCTGACTGATAGTGTTCAGCAGATACATAATGATTACCTGGATATCAGAACAGATCTGAACCGTGTCTCACACCACCAGGATCAGCAGATGGCACCAAAGACCCTAATTCCCATCCAGGTTCAGGCCAACCCAAATAGCCTGACTCAGGGTCAGCACCGACCAAGCGATCAGGTATACTATTCAGAGTATTCTCTATCTGAACACAAGATCCTTTCGTACGATAATATTAATCATATATCCCTCAGGAGCGAAAGGACTGTGATCGTACCTGATCAGGCGTGGGTACATGAGGAAGACGTTGCCAAGTCTCTACCTGAGGAGAACTTGAAGGCAGAGGAGCAGCATCACCACCACCATCACCAACGGAATATAAGGGTTTCCAGGTCCTCAAAGCACCATGGCAAGAAGAAGGAGAGGAGCAACAGCAATGAATCAAGCGAAACCGATGAGGAGCCTGTACCTCCATCTGAGGAGGACGCACTAGGAGTCGCGGTAGATGCATCACCTATTTCGTTACATGAATTTCTTTTCCGTCCGAGTCAATGTCAGAGTCAGAGTCCCAGTCCTGTACAGAACTCAGGTTCTCGTTTCAATGAGTATCTTTCAGAATCTGAGTTGTCATCAATAATCCCTTTCCCCTATGCCCTTAAGGGTGGAAAGAAGAAGAAATCCAAAAAACTCCAAAAAGATGACCCTGAGAAGGTGGAATTCTGCAACAAATACATTAAGGTCACAATCCCCTTTGATAAGTATGTGGATATGACACATGCATTTCAGAAGTACCTTAAGGTGAGATGCACACCTACCAGGGTCAGCAAGAAAATCCGAAGTCGTGTTGAGAAGCACGTTTTGTCAGTAGCCACTACTTACGCCATCAAAAATGTGTTTCCAATGAAGCGATGAGACATGGGTGCATATTATGTGGTGAGTCATGTCGATGACATTGCGTTTGCACACACTCTCCTAGACAATGGATCCTCAATTAACCTGATGCCCACAACCCTCTATGATCGGCTAAATCTAGGACCTCTTAGGAAATCTAGAGCCTTACTCCAGTTCGCAGATAAATCAACCAAGAGGTCCAAGGGAGAATTGAGGAACATTATCATCAAAGTCGAGGGTCGAGATTACATGGTGGACTTTACAGTCCTTGATATGGAGACCCCTCAAAATTGGAGAGATTCCCAGATCATTCTAGGAAGGCCCTTCCTGAGAAGAGCAGGGGCCTTATTTGATTATAAAATTGGGAAAATTTGGTTCCAAACTCCAGGCAGAGATGAAGAACTCGAGATGAAGCAAACAAGGTGGTAGAGACCAGATTCTGAATCAAGCACCGATTACACTTCGTCAGAAGTAGATTGTGTTCATGTAGACGGCGTTGTGCTATGGAGACAGAACTCAGCCAGCACCGATGAGTCCCTCTCCTATGGAGAGAATCTTGTACATGAGACAGTTTGCGAGATCCTTAGGAGCGAATATAGTGAAGATCCTACGGAGAATGCATCCCCCTACATCTTCAATGACACAGAGGCCCGGCTGGGCCTGTCAGTCCTCCCCTCTTTAGGACAATCAGAAGATGAGGATGATGAGTCGGACGTGGCTTTCGCCGATTGCTTGGATACTTTTGACGATCCGACTCCAGAGCCGAATGAGTTGGTAGCAGTTACTTCAGAGATAGATCCAACCACTACCAGCATAGAACCAAAGTTGATTGAGCCAGATTTCCTTGATGACCACACCATACCTGAGCTCAAACCATTACGCACAACCCTTAAGTATGCCTTCCTTGCGGGACAAGAGAGGAAATTTCATGTCATCATCAGTTCGCAATTGACCGAGGAGCAGGAATCTCGCTAGCTAGAGATCCTGGAGAAAAAATCGCAAGGCGATAGGCTGGAGTATTGAAAAGTGCCTATGATTACCCTACTTAATTCAACCGGATTAACGATTAAATTTAGTGATGTTCGTTGTAGTCGGGTAAAATCGGACTTATCAAATCCACTTTGATTAATAGTCAATTAAACGCAAGCGGTAAAATTTTTTTACTTGGGCAAGCCCAAGGTCGAACTCAAAGAGGCAACTTTTTCTTTAGATTATATCGGTCAATTCCGATGTTAGGTTTTCAGGAGAATAATTTTGTGGTATTTTTATGCAATAAAAAAATGCGATGCAATCTGGACCAATTTCGAAGGTTAAAAATTCGAAGGATGGTCAAATTAAGTCCAAAAAATTATGAAATACGATGAAATTAAGCTACTGCATTTTTTTTGGAATTTTCGACTCTATATGAATTAACTATGAATTAAAAATGAATGTAGGGTGGTTTTTGCAAATTTAATTTTAATAAATACCATATCAAATCATTTTCAAATACAAAAATTAACATAGATACTTCTATGTGAGATGACCAGGAAAATTATTAGATCTCAAAAATGATGAATTTGGACCTATTAAAAATCAATGAAGCAAAACACCAATTAATTTATTAAGACTTCATTATGCATGCAAATGATGTGATTTTTGGGCACAAAGTAGAACTACTTAAACTAGACCTATTGTGATTTTGTGGTGATTTTTGGAGCAATAATTTATTTAATGAGCAATTAAAGGCACGCAGTGGGTAAAATATGCAATTTTCTAAAAAAGAATTATATTAAATTCCTCGAAGCTCACAAAAAGGTAACAGGCATTCACAATGATAGAGCATAAGTTTCTCTACAACTTGCTATTTTGGGAATTAATAAGTAATGCTAAATGAGTGGTTAAATAAACGTGCAAACGGGTGTAAATACAAACAGAAATAAATTTCTTAAAACAGAAACGTGCTTATAGGGACTAAAATGTAATTACCTATAATGATGAGGATATGAGTGCAAATTCTCCACGGGACCTCGTGAGCCTCACGTGATGTTGCTAGCGGGTTGGTACTATCTCCCAATGTTGACACGTGGAAGACCTATGGACGCCCGATCATCAAGATCGGATGGTAGCTGGAAGGTGTGGTTGGCGTCAACGTGGCTCCTTTTGGACCGTTGGATGACCACCGGAAGGGTGTATCCAACTAGAGATGTATTGTCTTCTTCTCCAACGTTGGGCGGTTAAGTTAGGCATCCGACAATGAGCTCTGGTCTCCGCCACCTCCTATCAAGCGCGGCGAGGACTCCGGGTTGCTCCTGAATGGCTGGGCATCATTGTGGGAGTGCGGCGGAGCAGCTGGAGCAACTATGAGTCACGATGGAGGCTTGGATGCTGGAGATGAAGCAGCTCAAAGAAGCTTCGACGACAAGTCCGGCCAGTGACGAAGGAGGTACCTGCAAGGTTAGTGACTAGCTGAAGCGTGGTGCGTAAGGTCTCGTGAACAAAGTTGGGTGCTCAAGGCCTTATGGCATGAAGAGGGTGAATGGCCAGTGTACTCCTCCACCGTGAGGGGCGGAGTAGTGGTCGGAGGTGGCGATGGTTCGGAAAGACAAGCGGAGTGTAGCGCAAAGATGATAGATCCGATGCGAAGCTAGATCGATGGTCGGTTGAAGGTGGTATTAAGCGAGGAGGTTGGAGAAATTCAGAGAAAAGCAGAGGGGAAGAAGGGGAGGATTGGAGAAGAAGATGAAGGATTCTACCTGGGAATTTGGGGCTCTGATTGGAGCTACCTATCGTCGCTCTAGGACCGGTAGGTGCCTGAGCTCAAGCAGCTTGGCGATGAAGCTGTTGCACAGTGAAGGTTTGTCGTGTATCTCTTCGGAGAGGAATCCTCTGTCGTCGCTCGACTTCTTGCCAAATCCCTGTAACAGATCGGAGGTGTAGAGCTCGAGGGTCTCTCGGGCAAGGGCGGATGAGGGAAAAGGTGGTCGGAGGTGGCGTATTTATAGAGTTGGAAGGTGGCAGTCCGATGATGGAGGTCGTGACTTGCGTGGTGATTATGGAGCGAGGGAGAGGGATTCATGGCGAGAGTGGGTGCTAGCGAGGATGAGGGGAGAGTGGGGTTGGTCGTGGAGCGATTTTCGAGTGGAGATGGGGGTAGAAGTGGCGAGGGAAATAATAAGGGGGACGGCTGGTTGAGGTGATGGGTGGCGTGGGCGAGGTCGATCTGGAGGTAGAAGACGGTGTCTCGGCCTTTGGATCTTGCGATCCAATGGCTGAGAAGCAGGCGATGAAGAGTGGACCAGATTAAATCAGAGGGGCGCGATCATAGGGCGAAGGGCGTGCCACGTGGAACAAGGAGGTGAAGGCGCTGAAGGACGGACTAGATGTGATCTGGACCTCAATCTAACGGTCGAGAAATAAAGTGGAGTGGGGGCTGAGATGGAGGTATTTGGAGAACAGATGGAGGGCTATGATGGAGCCACGTGGCGAGACGTGGTGAAGACGGAAGCGAGCGGCCCAGATGCGATATGGGCCTTGATCCAAGGGTAGAGATTAGGAGCAGAAATGGATGGATATGATGGAAGTTCCTGAAGGCGATCCAACAGCTGGAAAGGTGGCGCGCGTGATTAGACGGGCTACGTGGCGCAACCGGAAGGTACCACGTGGCACAATCATATTATTACGAGGAAGAAAGTGAAATAAGAGGGGGAAGATGGTCGAATTTGGAAAAACTCAAAACATGAAAGTTGTATATCTCGATAAGATCTACAAGTTTTATGTTGACCAAAAATGGAAACAAGATCAAATGAAGCGATAAAATATAAGGGTACAAATACAAATAAGTACAATATACAATAGTGGCCCAAAACCCAAGTTTTGCATACGAGATCCGATTTTAGTGAAATTGTTCTTGTTTTGAAGATCTCTGAATGTATATTATTCTAAAAGGTAGGACACCTAAATCGGATGTTGTATGAGAGAGATATACACATTTTAAGGTAAATGGTCTCAAACTTGGACTCGGGTTTTATCGGTCAATTTTACAAGTTAGTATTTGTGTGGTATTCTTCTTATATTAGTGTTAGTAATATATACACTATGGAGTTGAATTTATGGGATATGGAGTTAGTATAAAATATATACAAATAGGAGAAGTATGGTGAGTATACAGGTGATTTTTTACAAGTGAATTGGGCTTCTTATTTAATACAGATATGAATACTAAAATGCAGATATTATTTATGCATGCATGAATGCTAATTATGCAATATAGGTGATGAAATGCATCTAATTACTCGGGCATAAAGCTCTATTTTCAACTTTTAGAGTGATGAATCACATATTCACCAACCCCCATACTTAAACCTTGCTCGTCCCCGAGCAACTAAAATTAAATGCAAAAGTGAAATGATATTAGGTTCCATACCAAGGTCATGAACAAAAGGTGAAAATGGAGCTTGACTCGACCTTTGGATTAATTGTGTGGCAGAACCTTTTTGGGGTATGATTTTAAGACCTAACAACCTTTAAGTTCCACAAGTCTTCTATTCAAGACACCTCAACAGTCAGGTCAGAACAAATCCTCATAGCAAATTCTGATGATCATGAATCTTACTTGTACCGTGTAAGTGAAATATAGCTCTCCACATCAGAAATGGCAAAGACCAAGCCTCCTCTAACAAGGTAACTCTAATTCCCCGGTCCAGTAACTATTTCCTCTAGGAGCGGGGTATTCCCTTCTAAGTTCAAGTACGACCAGCTCAAGAAGAGGGGTGGAGAGAAGAATGGATGGTAGCCAGTGTAGCTACCTATCCTAGGATGCTTGACCAGTGTAGCCAAGTCATCCAGCTGCAGGCTTCCATGGTATGAGGCTGTGAAGCATATGCCTTGCAAATATACATACTCCGACATGCATTTTATTTTCAATCTGGCCTGTCCATTTTTTTGGAGTTCTCTCTTTTTTCTTCTTCTTTTTCTCTTTTTTGAACTATATACAAGGTGAAGCATGTACATCATGAGTTTTTCCTCTTGAACCAATAGAGTATGCCTCTTTTGAAGCATTATTGCAACCCACAACATCCCGTCCTTAGATATCAACATCACCAGACTAGGTTGAGATGCACTTCCCTCCCTAGAGGAGGACGGATGTTTCCACCCGTATGCTGCTCCAAGCCAAAGGATTCTACCTCCTCACAATCTCATCAATGAAGAGCTATGTGCATGATGCTTGTCCAAGTTAGGTCACTGTCTAAAAGAATCATGCATGTGTACGAAATATTCTACCAATCAATATGACAGGTGAACATAGACTTGAGAGGGAGTGGAGAGCGATGCACCTTGAGGGGTTCGGGGGAACGCCTCAAGGAATCATTTCTCGACTTCCTCTCACTAGATAACCGGCTAGAGGAGGGAGCAACTGTGTTTTTGTGTGGGGTCAATTTCTTCTTGGTTGTCTGCTTTGAAGGTTCGGAATGTGGTGCGGTGCTAACCATGGGTTCATCATCAGACGAGTCACCATATAGATTGTAATATTCTTGTGTGGTCAGCACACATCTTGGGAAGGTGATAGTGATCTCAGTTGGCTTGGCATTATTGGGCTCTTAAGTCAGATCATCAAAATGGTCAAGACAATCAGCAAAAATCGTATCTGACTCAATGACAGCTTCGAGTTGTGAATCCTCCTTAGAGGCTGTCATGGTGGTGGTGCAAGCAGTTGGTGAAGTGGAGGTATGGGGAGTCTCTGAACCAACGGTCGTCCGGACAGTCGATATCTCAGGTGTAGTAGAGAGAAGGAACCCATCTATCTCTCGATGGTAACGACTGTCTACGGATATGCGGGTCGTCTTAGAGCAAAGTGTATCAAAGAATGAGTGTGGTCGGAGTGCTCCCAATGCTGAAAAATCGATCTCCCAAGTCTCGTAATCTATAGTTGCCTTAGCTGAGGCTAAGAACGACTTCCCGAGAATAATCGGAGATTGGGTGAACTCTCCTCGGTGCTCAATGTCAATGACCGTGAAGTCTACCTGGAGTAGAGCACCTTGGAAAGTAATGATGACTAAAATGTTTCCTCTCGACCGTTTGATAGATCGATCAGCCAGCTGAACGATCTCTCTCGACTTTCTAATTGGTCTTAGTTTGAGCTTGTCAAACACAGAGGTTGGGAGGATATTTATCAGAGAGTCATCATCGATTCTTGCATGGTAAAGATAGTGTCTTTGATTTCACACTCAACTCGGGGAAACCGCTTCACTCTGCGGCTCTTGGTCTTTCTCCCCATCACCAAGGAGGAGGCCATAGACACTATGTGTCTCTCAATCCTTGTCCTCTTATTACCCGACCTCTTAGGCATCAATTTACTTCTCACAAATCGTTTGAGGTCGGGGAAGTGATCTATGGCCTTTATTAAGGGAAGATTAAAAATCAATTCCTTATCGGGTGCTTCCCTTAGGACAGGATCCAATTTTTTTAAGTCTTTTTCATTTTCTATTTTTATGGATTTTTCTTATTTTTCAAGGTTTTTGGTCTTTTTGAGATTTTCAAATTTTTTGGTATTTTTGGTGGATGAATGATCAGACTCTGGTTTGGAGGGTAAGTGGTTAGTAGAAGAGGAAGGTAGAAGTGGCTCCAGCAGTACAGAGTGTGTGTTTCTCCTTGTTTTTGATCGATCTTCAACATCAAATCCACTTATTTCCTTTTCCACTTTCATTCCCAGGCTGGCATAAATTGAGTGCAATATGCGATGACATCTCTTAACTTGGCACAAAATGACTTCTCAATAAGTCTAGCAATGTCATCCTCCAAAAAATTCTCATGACAACTCAGGGGAGAGTTCTGTTCAATTGGAGGATACTGCTGAGATGTTGGGGTCTCATACTCAACATACATAGACTCTGGCCTGTAATTCTGGGTTGAGTATAGACCATCCGAATTACAGATATTGGTCGGAGCCTTATATGATTGAGTCAATAAAGAGGGTGCTCGTAGATTGAATTCATGAGTCCGATCCCCTGTAGGCTCTTAGAATGTGTGATATGAAGGCTGGTCAATGCAGGCATGATATCTAGGGTCAATCAAGTCAGGAAGGTCATTAGGTGCATACCTATCCATTCAGTATGTTCTATCAATCATGTTATGCCCTAAAGTCAAGTCAGGATGTGTATGTATGACTCGTTGACTTGTCCCAACATTCATATGAAGAGGAAATGAAGTATGTGGGGGTGGGTAATTCTGCCAGTCAGAGGTCTCAGCAGTGGCTCGCTCTTTGTATGGATCATTGATTCCAGCAAGCTCTCAAGAATAAGGACAGTCGGCCCAAGATGGAAGTGGATCCGGAGTGTTAGAATATGGACTAGGTGAGAAATGTGAAGAAGTGGAGAAGTCAGTCGAAGTTCTGACTTCATAATCGGGTCGAGGTGGAACCGACCATGGGTAATGGTCTCCCGTGGATGGCAGAGGATACATGGAAGAAGGAGAAGGTGAAGATGAACGGTATATGGTCGAGGAAGAATGATCAGAGGTCTCAAGGTATGGGGAACAATATCTCGACATCTTGAAAAGGATGAATGTAAGCAGATCGAGGTAGAAAACGCACAATTACACAGGATAACACACACGGACAGACACAAAGACAAACGCAAGAGCAAACCTTGAGTTCACACTCAACACGATGAAGGACCCAAAACCGGGTCCGATTAATCTGGTTGATTTTAAATGTGATTTTTCATGTAAATAGCAAGGATTACGTGGCCTATATGGAAGTCGTCTCAAATCCAGATGCCTCTCCCCTATCTAACCTGTCGCCTAAGATACCAACGCCTTTCTTCTCTTCGCTCATATCACCAGCAGAGAAGTTCAATGACCTACCCCTATCTACCTACCAAAGTAGGCGGAGGCTGACAAGGCTTATAACTTCACCCCTATCTACCTGTCGGAGCAGGCAGAGACTACTAGCAACTTGTAGTGGTGCACCGCAATTTCACCCCTATCTACCTACCGGAGCAGGCGGAGGCTACTTAGCGATGGTTAGTTGATCCCATAATTCAGCCTGTGATATTTGCTCGGATTGTGGTACGTGATATGGAAGACGGGGATTTTGGATCTACCTTAGGGTGTGCACACACACTCTGTACCCTCACTCAACCTGAAAACAAGGTTGGGGTTATTCTCCCGCAAACAGAATTTCTGATTTTATTTTGATTTTTTTAGTCAATTTATTTAGCAGACTCGATTTTAAGTTAGATGACAACTTGATTAGTCTACACACAAGGCACGCCTATCTTCCAGTCCCAATTTCCTTTAATCCTAAGTTAGAAAACCAAGGGAGAAGGAGTCGAGAAAAGCCTATGTACGATAAAACAATGATGTATGCCAAGTTCAGAAGACTTACAGTAATCCTCGCGCTCTACATGCGGGATGCAAAACATAATTGAAATTTATCTATATGGATGCAAGCGAGAAAAGCCGCTCCTAGACAAGCAGTTCTGTTAGCGAGTGAAGAACAAGTTAGATTTGGCTAAAGTCTTGCGTACTAAGTACGTCTTTTAATGGTGAAGTGTGGTCCTAGATATTATGAGCACAAACAGTCCTAAGAGAGCTCTAAGAGCCGTAAGTGCATGTCTTATCCTACGTTAAGCATCCACACAACACACGGAGACTCTTTTTATTATTACTTACACGTGCGAGAACCCAAATGGGAACCGTTGGAAATGCAAAAACTTTTTTTACAAGTCCTCTCAAAAACCACTCAGTGTAGGTCTTCGGCTCGCCTGAAAAATTTTCCTCGATGCCTCATGTTCCTCGCACAAAAATAAATGGTGGTCAGAGAAAGAATGACACAAAATAAATGCTGAAAATTGGACAGAAAAATATTCACAAGAAAACAGGGAATCAGACTACCCGGGGATGGAAAACCTAAAATTTAAATTTTCTAAAAATTAACCTAAACCGTGCCTCTCCGACAACGGTGCCATTTGAAAAGTGCCTAGGATTACCCTTCTTAATTCAACCAGATTAACGATTAAATTTAGTGATGTTTGTTATAGTCGGGTAAAATCGGACTTATCAAAACCACTTTGATTAATAGTCAATTAAACGCAAGCGGCAAATTTTTTTTACTTGGGCAAGCCCAAGATCGAACTCAAGGAGGCAGCTTTTTCCTTAGATTAATTCGAAGTCAATTCCGATGTTAGATTTTCAGGAGAATATTTTTGTGGTATTTTTATGCAATAAAAAATGTGATGCAATCTGGACCAATTTCGAAGGTTAAAAATTCGAAGGATAGTCAAATTAAGTCCAAAAATTATGAAACTTGGCCAGAATGTGAAATGCAATGAAATTAAGCTACTGCATTTTTTTGAATTTTTCAACTTTATATGAATTAACTATGAATCAAAAATGAATGCAAAGTGGTTTTTTACAAAATTTAATTTTAATAAATACGAAATAATTATTTTTTTTCATATATAAAAATTAACCTAGATACTTCTATGTGAGATGAATCGAGGAAAATTATTAGATCTCAAAAATGATGAATTTTGGACCTATTAAAAATTAATGAAGAGAAATACCATTAATTTATTAAGCCTCGTTATGCGTGAAAATTATGTGATTTTTGGGCACAAAGTAGAACTACTTAAATTAGACCTATTGTGATTTTGTGGTGATTTTTGGAGCAACAATTAATTTAATGAGCAATTAAAGGCACACAATGGGCAAGATATGCAATTTTCCTCAAAAAGAATTATATTAAATTCCTCGAAGCTCACAAAAATGTAACAAGCCTTCATAATGATTGAGCATAAGTTTCTCTACAACATGCAAGTTTTGGAATTAATAAGTAATTCTAAATGAGTGGTTAAATAAACGTGCAAACACAGGGGTGTAAATGCAAACAGAAAATAAATTTCATAAAACAGAAACGTGCTTACAGGGACTAAAATGCAATTACCTATAATGATGAGGATATGAGTGCAAATTCTCTATGGGACCACGTGCACCTCACGTGATGTTGTTGGCGAGGACTGGAATGCAATTTTCAAAACTAGCAGTGGCCCAGATGCAATTTGCTCAAAGTTTGCACTAGGTCACGTGATATGCAGGCTCGAATGGAGGCTCGGAAGGCGCTGGTGGCTCGGGTGCTCGAAGCAGGCTTGGATGTGGCTCGGGCTAGGCTCGGGGGAATCCAAGCCTGGAGGATTGGTACCACATCCCAATGTTGACGCGTGGAAGACCTAGGGCCGCCTAATCATCAAGATCAGATGGTAGCTTGAAGGTGCGGTTGGCGTCGACGTGGCTCCTTGTGGGCCGTTGGATGACCGCCAGAAGGGTGTATCCCATGGGAGCTGTACTGTCTTCTTCTCCTGCGTCGGGCGACGAAGTTAGGCATCCGGCGATGAGCTCTGGTCTCCGCCACCTCCTATCAAGCGCGACAAGGACTCCGGGCTGCTCCTGAAATGGTTGGGCATCATCGTGGGAGTGCGACGAAGCAGTTGGAGCATCTGCAAGTCGTGATGGAGGCCTAGATGCCGGAGACGAAGCTGCTCGAAGAAGCTTAGCTAGTGAAGAAGGAGGTACCTGCAAGGTTAGTGACTAGCTGAAGCGTGGTGCGTGAGGTCTCGTGGACGAAGTTGGGTGCTCGAGGCCTTATGGCATGAAGAGGGTGAATGGCTGGTGTGCTCCTCCGCCGTGAGGGGCGGAGTAGTGGTCGGAGGTGGCGATGGTTCGGGAAGACAAGCAGAGTGAAGCGTGAAGATGATAGCTCCGATGCGAAGCTCGATCGATTGTCGCTTGAAGGTGGTATTGAGCGAGGAGGTCGGAGAAATTCAGAGAAAATCGGAGGGGATGAAGGGGAGGATCTGCGAAGAATATGAAGGAGTCTACCGGGGAATTGGAGGCTCTGATTGGAGCCGTCGGTCGTCGCTCTAGGGCCAGCAGGTGCTCGAGCTCAAGTAGCTTGGCAGTGAAACTGCTGCACGGTGAAGGTTTGCCATGGATCTCATCAGAGAGGAATCCTATGTCATCACTCGACTTCTTTCCAAATCCATGTCATGGATCGGAGGTGTAGATCTCGATGGTCTCTCGTGCAAGGGCGGATGGGGAGAAAAGGTGGCCGGAGGTGGCGTATTTATAGAGTTGGAAGGTGGCAGTCCGGTGATGGAGGTCGTGACCTGCGTGGTGATTATGGAGCGAGGGAGAGGGATTCATGGCGAGTGTGAGTGCTAG
This sequence comes from Ottelia alismoides, assembly GCA_037367405.1. Lineage (NCBI taxonomy): Eukaryota > Viridiplantae > Streptophyta > Magnoliopsida > Alismatales > Hydrocharitaceae > Ottelia > Ottelia alismoides. The sequence continues at coordinate 178,668 of JAZKJV010005060.1, read as the reverse complement.
CGAGGATGAGGGGGAGAGTGGGGTTGGTTGTGGAGCGGTTTTCAAGTGGAGATGGTGGCAGAAGTGGCGAGGGAAATAGAAAGGGGGACGGTTGGTTGAGGTGATGGGCGACGTGGGTGAGGTTGATCCGGAGGTAGAAGACGGTGTCCCGGGCGTGGGATCTCACGATCAAATGGCTGAGAAGTAGGAAGCGCCTGGAGGTGATCCAACAGCTGGAAAGGCGGGGTGCATGATTAGACGGGTTACGTGGCGAAACCAGAAGGCGTTACATGGCCCAATCATATTATTGCGAGGAAGAGAGTTAAATAAGAGGGGGAAGATGGCCGAATTGAAAAACTCAAAACATGAAAGTTGTAGATCTCGATGAGATCTACAAGTTTCATGTTTACCAAAATGGAAACGAGATCAAATGAAGTGATAAAATATAAGGGTACAAATACAAATAAGTACAATATACAATAGGGGCCCAAAACTCAAGTTTTGCATACTAGCTCCGATTTTAGTGAAATTGGTCTTGTTTTGAAGATCTTTGAATGTATATTACTTTAAAAGGGAGTAGACCTAAATTGGATATTGTATAAGAGAGATATGCACATTTTAAGGTTCATGGTCTCAAACTTGGACTCGAGTTTTAACGGTCAATTTTACAAGTTAGTATTTTTTGGTATTTTTCTTGTATTAGTGTTTGTAATATATAAACTATAGAGTTGAATTTATGAGATTTGAAGTTAGTATAAAATATATACAAATAGGCGAACTATGGTGAGCATACATGTGATTTTTTTACAAGTGAATTGGGCTTCTTATTTAATGCAGATATGAATACTAAAGTGCAGATATTATTTATGCATGCATGAATGCTAATTATGCAATATAGGTGATGAAATGCATCTAATTACTCAGGTACAAAGATTTATTTTCAACTTTTAGAGTGATGAATCGCGGATTCATCAACCCCCTACACTTAAACCTTGCTCATCCTCGAGCAACTAAAATGAAATGCAAAAGTGAAATGATATTGGGTTCCATAACAAAGTCATGAACAAAAGGTGAAAATGGAGATTGACTCGACCTTTGGATTAATTGTGTGGAAGAACCTTTTTGGGGTATGATTTTAAGACCTAACAACCTTTAAGTTCCACAAGTCTTCTATTCAAGACACCTCAACAGTCAGGTCAGAACAAATCCTCATAGCAAATTCTGATGACCATGAATCTTACTTGTACTGTGTAAGTGAAATATAGCTCTCCACATCAGAAATGGCAAAGACCAAGCCTCCTCTAACAAGGTAACTCTAATTCCCCGGTCCAGTAACTATTTCCTCTAGGAGCGGGGTATTCCCTTCTAAGTTCAAGTGCGACCAGCTCAAGAAGAGGGGTGGAGAGAAGAATGGATGGTAGCCAGTGTAGCTACCTATCCTAGGATGCTTGACCAGTGTAGCCAAGTCATCCAGCTGCAGGCTTCCATGGTATGAGGCTTTGAAGCATATGCCTTGTAAATATACATACTCCGACAGGCATTTTATTTTCATTCCGGCCTATCCATTTTTTGGAGTTCTCTTTTTTCTTTTTTTTCTCTTTTTTTTTGAACTATATACAAGGTACATTATGTACATCAGGAGTTTTTCCTCTTGAGCCAGTAGACTATCCCTCTTTTGAAGCATTATTGCAACCCACATCATTTCGCCTTAGATGTCAACATCACCAGACTAGGTTGAGATGCACTTCCCTCCCTAGAGGAGGACGGATGTTTCCACCCGTGTGCTACTCCAAGACAAAGGATTCTACCTCATCACCACCTCATCAATGAAGAGCTATGTCCATGGTGCTTGTCCAAATTAGGTCACTGTCTAAAAGAATCATGCATGTGTATGAAATATTCTACTTAGATCAATCAAGATGACATGTGAACATAGACTTGCGGACTCAAACAATTGAGTCACTCGACCTGAAAAGTCTTAACTCAAGTTCCTATAAGGTTCCTATGAAATTAGGTAGATTAAGGTCAAATCAAATCCATCATCAACATCTATTCATAACTTGGTTCAGAACCCACTAACTTTTCACGTCGCATATGCTAGATATGCATATGAGATGCAGATGACATGCTATAAAGATTAATGCAAGACTCTCTTTCTTTTCTCTTTTTTGAATGCAAAAGAATCCTATTTTTGTTTTTGTTTTGTTTTTTTGTGTGTTTTTTTAAAAAAAAATTGGTATACCTCCTATTATTCGGGGCCTCGAGTTGTACGGGAAGGTGAGTGGGAATTGAGCTCCGGGTCTGATTTACTGATTGATAAGGAATTACAATAAATTTTCAAGAGTTTTATAAGTTTTATAAAAATTATACATTTGCTATATAAAATACATATTATACAAGTATACATGTATTTTACAAATTTTTTTACAAAATTTTTACAAGTATTATACAATATACTATACAAGTATACAAAAAATCCAATTTTTACCCACCCATAATTATTGCATAATATATACAAAAATATGTGAAAATATGCGAAAGTATGAGCTATGGGTAATATATACATGCCCTCCTATACTTAGTGTGTGATATATCCTCAGAGCACGAAAAGCAAGGAAAAAGACATAGCTCGTGCTAAGCATAGGAGAGCTAACAAAAAATTATAAAAGTCGCCCTGTCCCCCTATACTTAGGCTCTGGTAGCCTAAGTGTAGAAGAAGATCAAAAAATGGGGCGGGCGAGGTTAAGAGGAGAAATGGATGAGTATATATACATGGCGAGCATTGGTCCCCCCTATACTTAGGCTCTGGTCAGCCTAAGTATAGGATAGGAGTGATTGTAAGAACCGATCTGGATAATGTATATAGAATGATTAAGAGACTCGGGTCACTCTCCCCCCTATACTTAGGATCTGGTCATCCTAAGTATAGCCATAAATTGAAATGATATGGAGCCAGGGCGAGTGATTCGAATCACTGAGAGGGAGGGAAAATATATACAAGGAGGAGTAAGAATATACAAGGATTAAGAAGGTTTGTGACGAAACTTCTTGTGTGAATGAGGAGGTGAGGAATATACAAGTGTGTCGCTGTCGGAATCGTCCTCAGATGAATAGTAGTGAGGTGAAGGGATCGTCCAATGTGGGTCGACACACGGTTGCTTGCTCAAATATGGTTTAAGAACAACTGATCTGAGCTCACTCATATAAATCACCTCATCCGGACCTGATGAGAACTCATCGGAAAATTCCTTCCCTTGTATATTGAAGGAGACTTTCTTAGTCGATTTTCTAGAACCTGAATCATTGAGAGGGAGTGGAGAGTGACGCGCCTTGAGGGGTTCGGGGGAACTCCTCGAGGAATCATTTCTCGACTTCCTCTCACTAGATAACCGGCTAGAGGAGGGAGCAACCGTGTTTTTGTGTGTGGTCACTTTATTCTTGGTTGTCTGCTTTGAAGGTCCGGAATGTGGTGCGGTGCTAACCATGGGTTCCTCATCAGACGAGTCACCATATAGATTGTAATATTCCTGCATGATCAACGCACATCTCGAGAAGGTGCTAGTGATCTCAGTTGGCTTGGCATTATTGGGATCTTGTGTCGGATCATCAAAATGGTCAAGACAATCAGCAAAAATCGTATCCGACTCAATGACAGTGTCGGGTTGTGAATCCTCCTTAGAGGTTGTCATGGTGGTGGTGCAAGCAGTTGGTGAAGTGGAGGTGTGGGGAGTCTCTGAACCAACGGTAGTCCGGACAGTCGATATCTCAGGTGTAGTAGAGAGAAGGAACTCATCTATCTCTCGGTGGTAACAATTGTCTGCAGATATGCGGGTCATCTTAGAGCAAAGTGTATAAAAGAATGGGTGTGGTCGTAGTGCTCCCAATGCTGAAAAATCGATCTCCCGAATCTCGTAATCTATAGTTGCTTTAGTTGAGGCTAAGAACGGCTTCCCAAGAATAATCGGAGAATGGGTAAACTCTCCTCGGTGCTCAATGCCAATGATCGTGAAGTCTACCTGGAGTAGAGCACATTGGAAAGTAATGATGACCGGAATGTTTCCTCTCGACCGTTTGATAAATCGATCAGCCAGCTGAACGATCTCTCTCGACTTTCTAATTGGTATGAGTTTGAGCTTGTCAAACACAGAGGCTAGGAGGATATTTATCGGAGAGTCATCATCGATTCTTGCATGGGTAAAGATAGTGTCTTTGATTTCACACTCAACTCGGAGCAACCGCTTCACTCTGCGGCTCTTGGTCTTTCTCCCCATCACCAAGGAGGTGGCCATAGACACTATGTGTCTCTCAGTCCTTGTCCTCTTATTACCTGACCTCTTAGGCATCAATTTACTTCTCACAAATCATTTGAGGTCGGGGAAGTGATCTATGGCCTTTATTAAGGGAAGATTAAAAATCAGTTCCTTATCAGGTGCTTCCCTTAGCACAGGATCCAATTTTTTTAAGTCTTTTTCATTTTCTATTTTTATGGATTTTTCTGATTTTTCAATGTTTTTGGTCTTTTTGGGATTTTCAATTTTTTGGTGTTTTTGGTGGATGAATGATCATACTCTGATTTGGAAGTTAAGTGGTTAGTACAAGAGGAAGGTAGAAGTGACTCCAGCTGTACAGAGTGTGTGTTTCTCCTTGTGTTTGATCGGTCTTCAACATCAAATCCACTTATTTCCTTTTCCACTTTCATACCCAGGCTGGTAGAAATTGAGTGCAATATGTCGATGACATCTCTTAACTTGGCACCAAATGATTCATTCTTCTCAACAAGTCTAGAAATGTCATCCTCCAAAAAATTCTCAGGACAACTCATGGGAGAGTTCTTCTCAATTGGAGGATACTGCTGAGATGGTGGGGTCTCATACTCGACATACATAGACTCTGGCATGTAATTCTAGGTTGTATAGACCATCCGAATGTGTGATGTGAAGGATGGTCAATGCAGGCTTGATTACTGGGGTCAATCAAGTCAGGAAGGTCATTAGGTGCATGCCTCTCCATTCGGTATGTTCTATCAACCATGTTATGCCCTAAAGTCAAGTCAGGATGTGTATGTATGACTCGTTGACTTGTCTCATCATTCATATGAAGAGGAAATGAAGTATGTGGGGGTGGGTAATTCTGCCAGTCATAGGTCTCAGCAGTGGCTTACTCTTCTATGGATCATTAATTCCAGCAAGCTCTGGAGAATAAGGACAGTAGGCCCAAGATGGAAGTGGATCTGGAGTTTTAGAATATGGAGTAGGTGAGAAATGTGAAGAAGTGGAGAAGTCAGTCGAAGTTCAAACTTCATAATTGGGTCGAGGTGGATAATGGTCTTCCGTGGATGGTAGAGGACACATGGAAGAAGGAGAAGGTTAATATGAACGGTATATGGTCGAGGAAGAATGACCAGAGGTCTCAAGGTATGTGAAACAATATCTCAGCATCTTGAAAAGGATGAATGTAAGCAGATCGAGGTAGAAAACGTGCAATTACACAGGATAACACACACAAAGACAAACACAAGAGCAAACCCTGAGTTCACACTCAACACGGTGAAGGACCCAAAGCTGGATCCGATTAATCTGGTTGATTTTAAGTGTGATTTTTCAGGCAAATAGCAAGTATTATGTGGCCTATAGGGAAGTCGGCTCAAAGCCAGATGCGTCTCCCCTGTCTAATATGTCGCCTACGATACCAACGCCCTTCCTCTCTTCGCTCATATCACCAACTAAGAAGTTCAACGATCTGCCCCTATCTACCTACCGAAGTAGGCGAAGGCTGACAAGGATTATAACTTCACCCCGGAGGCTACTAGCAACTTGTCGCGGTGTACTGCAATTTCACCCCCATCTACCTACTGGAGCAGGCGGAGGCTACTTGGCGATGGTCAGTTGAACCCATAATTCAGTCTGTGATATTTGCTTAGATCAGGGTACGTGATATGGAAGGTGGGGATTTTGGCTCTGCCTTAGGGTGTGCATAACACTCTGTACCCTCACTCAGCCGGAAAATAAGGTCGGGGTTATTCTCCCGCAAACAGAATTTCTAATTTTATTTTGATTTTTTGGTCAATTTGTTTAGCAATCCTGATTTTAAGTTAGATGACCACTTGATTAGTCCACACACAAGGCACGTCTATCGTCCAGTCCCAATTTCCTTTAATCCTAAGTTAGAAAAACCAAGGGATAAGGAGTCAAGAAAAGCCGATGCACGATAAAACAATGATGTATGCCAAGTTTAGAAGACATACAGTGATCCTCATGCTCTACATGCGGGATGCAAAACAGAATTGAAATTTATCTATATGGATGTAAGCGAGAAAAGCCGCTCCTAGACAAGCAGTTCTATTAGCGAGTGAATAACAAGTTAGATTTGGCTAAAGTCTTGCGGACTAAGTGCATCTTTTAATGGTGAAGTGTGGTCCTAGATATTACGAGCACAAACAATCCTAAGAGAGCTCTAAGAACCGCAAGTGCAGGTCATATCCTACGTTAAGTAACCACACAACACACAGAGACTCTTTTTATTATTACATACATGCACAAGAACCCAAACGGGAACCGCTGAAAATGCAAAAACTTTTTTTACTAGTCCTCTCAAAAACCACTCAGTGCTGGTTTTCAGCTCACCTGACGAATCACCCTCGATGCCTCGTGTTCCTCGCACAAAAATAAATGGTAGTCAGAGAAAGGATGACACAAAACAAATGCTGAAAATTGGACAGAAAAATATTCACAAGAAAACTGAGAATCAGACTACCCGGGGATGGAAAACCTAAAATCTAAATTTTCTAAAAATTAACCTAAGTCGTGCCTCTCCGGCAACGGCGCCATTTAAAAAGTGCATAGGATTACCCTTCTTAATTCAACTGGATTAATGATTAAATTTAGTGATGTTCGTTGTAGTCGGGTAAAATCGGACTTATCAAAATCACTTTGATTAATAGTCAGTTAAACGCAAGCGGCAAATATTTTTACTTGGGCAAGTCCAAGGTCAAACTCTGGGAGGCAACTTTTTCCTTAGATTAATTCGAATTCAATTCCGATGTTATATTTTTAGGAGAATATTTTTGTGGTATTTTTTATGCAATAAAAAATTGCGATACAATCTGGACCAATTTCAAAGGTTAAAAATACGAAGGATAGTCAAATTAAGTCCAAAAATTATGAAACTTGGCCAGAATGTGAAATTTGATGAAATTAAGCTACTGCATTTTTTGGAATTTTTCGGCTTTATATGAATTAACTATGAATTAAAAATAAATACAGGGTGGTTTTTTGCAAATTTAATTTTAATAAATACCAAATCAAATTATTTTTAGATACAAAATTAACCTAGATACTTCTATGTGAGATGAATCCAGGAAAATTATTAGATCTCAAAAATGATGAATTTTGGACCTATTAAAAAACAATGAAGCAAAAACACCAATTAATTTATTAAGGCCTCGTTATGTGTGCAAATGATGTGATTTTTGGGCACAAAGTAGAACTACTTAAATTAGACCTATTGTGATTTTGTGGTGATTTTTTGAGCAATAATTAATTTAATAAGCAATTAAAGGCACTAAGTAGGTAAAATAAGCAATTTTCCTCAAAACGAATTATATTAAATTCCTCGAAGCTCACAAAAATGTAACAAGCCTTCACAATGATAGAGCATAAATTTCTCTACAACATGTAATTTTTGGAATTAATAAGTAATGCTAAATGAGTGGTTAAATAAACGTGCAAACACAAGGATGTAAATGCAAACAAAAAATAAATTTCTTAAAATAGAAACATGCTTACAGGGACTAAAATGCAATTACCTATAATGATGAGGGTATGAGTACAAATTCTCCACGGGACCACGTGAACCTCACGTGATGTTGCTGGCGGGGACTGAAATGTGATTTTCAATACTAGTAGGGGCCCGGATGCAATTTGCCCAAAGTTTGCACATGGATCACGTGATATGCAGGCTCGGATGGAGGCTCGGAAGGCGCTGGAGGCTCGGGTGCTTGAAGCAGGCTCGGGCGTGGCTCGGGCTAGGCTCGGGGGAATCCAAGCCTGGAGGGTTGGTACCACCTCCCAATGTTGAAGCGTGGAAGACCTAGGACCGCCCGATCATCAAGATCGGATGGTAGTTGGAAGGTGCGGTTGGTGTCAATGTGGCTCCTTGTGGGTCGTTGGATGACCACTGAAAGGGTGTATCCAACGGGAGATGTACTATCTTCTTCTCCTGCGTTGGGCGGCGAAGTTAGGCATCCGACTATGAGCTCGGGTCTCCGCTTCCTCCTATCAAGCGCGGCGAGGACTCCGGGATGCTCCTGAATGGCTGGGCATCATCGTGGGAGTACAACAGAGCAGCTGGAACATCTGTGAGTCGCGATGGAGGCCTGCATGCCAGAGACGAAGCAGCTCGAAGAAGCTCCGACGACGAGGCCGGCCAGTGACGAAGGAGGTACCTGCAAGGTTAGTGACTAGCCGAAGCGTGGTGCGTGTGGTCTCGTGGACGATGTTGGGTGCTCAAGGCCTTATGGCGTGAAGAGGGTGAAAGGCCAGTGTGCTCCTCCGTCGTGAGGGGCAGAGTAGTGGTCATAGGTGGTGATGGTTCGAGAAGACAAGCGGAGTGAAACCCAAAGATGATAGCTCCGATGCGAAGCTCGATCGATGGTCGGTTGAATTTGGTATTGAGCGAGGAGGTAGGAGAAATTCAGAGAAAATCGGAGGGGAAGAAGGGGAGGATCGGAGAAGAAGATGAAGGAGTCTATCTGGGAATTGGGGTCTCTGATTGGAACCGCCGGTCGTCGCTCTAGGGCGGCAAGTGCCCGAGCTCAAGCAGCTTGGTGTTGAAGCTGCTGCACGACGAAGGTTTGTAGTGGATCTCGCCTGAGAGGAATCCTCCATCGTCGCTCGACTTCTTGCCAAATCCCTATCACAGATCGGAGGTGTAGAGCTCGAGGGTCTCTCGTGCAAGGGCGGGTGGGGGAAAAGGTGGCCGGAGGCGACGTATTTATAGAGTTGGAAGGTGGTAGTCCGGTGATGGAGGTCGTGACTTACGTGGTGATTATGGAGTGAGGGAGAGGGATTCATGGCGAGAGTGGGTGCTCGCGAGGATGAGGGGAGAGTGGGGTTGGTCCTGGAGCAGTTTTCGAGTGGAGATGGTGGCGGAAGTGGCGAGGGAAATAGAAAGGGGGACAACTGGTAGAGGTGATGGGCGACGTGGGCGAGGTCGATTCGGAGGTAGAAGACGGTGTCTCGGTAGAAGACGGTGTCTCGGTTGTTGGATCTCGCAATCCAACGGTTGAGAAGCGAACGATGAAGAATGGACCATATTAAATCAAAGGGGCGCGATCGTAGGGCAAAGGGTGCGCCACGTGGCACAAGGAGGTGAAGGTGCTGAAGGACGGACCATATGTGATCTCGATCTCGATCTAACGGTCGAGAAAAGAAGCGGAGTGGGCGGCTGAGATGGAGGTATTTGGAGAAGAGATGGAAGGCTATGATGGAGCCACGTGGCGAGACGTGGTGAAGGCAGAAGCGAGCGACCCAGATGCGATCTGGGCCTTGATCCAAGGGTGGAGATTAGATGTGGAAATGAATGGATGCGATGGAAGCGCCTGGAGGTGATCCAACGGCTGGAAAGGTGGGACACGTGATTAGGCGGGCTATGTGGCGCAACCAGAAGACGCCACGTGGCCCAATCATATTATTGTGAGGAAGAAAGTGAAATAAGAGGAGGAAGATGGCCGAATTTGGAAAAAACTCAAAACATGAAAATTGTATCTCGATGAGATCTAAAAGTTTCATGTTGACCAAAAATGGATACGAGGTCAAATGAAGCGATAAAATACAAGGGTACAAATATAAATAAGTACAATATACAATAGGGGCCCAACACCCAAGTTTTGCATACGACCTCCGATTTTAGTGAAATTGATCTTGTTTTGAAGGTCTCTGAATGTGTATTATTTTAAAAGAGAGTAGACCTAAATCGGATGTTGTATGAGAGAGGTTTACACATTTTAAGGTTCATGGTCTCAAACTTGGACTCGGGTTTTATCGGTCAATTTTACAAGTTAGTATTTTTTTGGTATTTTTCTTGTATTATTGTTAGTAATATATACACTATAGAGTTGAATTTATGGGATTTAAAGTTAGTATAAAATATATACAAATAAGCGAAGTATGGTGAGTATACATGTGATTTTTTACAAGTGAATTGGGCTTCTTATTTAATGCAGATATGAATACTAAAATGCAGATATTATTTATGCATGCATGAATGCTAATTATGCAATATAGGTGATGGAATGAATCTAATTTCTTAGGCACAAAGCTCTATTTTCAACTTTTAGAGTGATGAATCATAGATTCATCAAGCATCTCCGATCTCCACGGGATAAATCCCACTCTGTGTTCGTACCATATCTACCTTGAGAATGAAGCTAAACCCTCTCGTGAATCCAACACAGGTTGAATCCAAATTTACGAGAGGTTGTGAAGAAGGAGATTGAGAAATGGTGTGGCGCAGGTTTTATTCACCCCATCTCTGATTCCAAGTGGGTGGCACCCATCCATGTTGTCCCAAAAAAAGTCGGAAATTCAGACGACCACCAATGAGGATGGAGAGGAGATCATGACACGATTACCCACGTCATGGCGTGTCTGTGTGGATTACAGACACTTGAATGTCGCGACGAAGAAGGATCATTTTTCCCTACCATTTTTTGATCAGATCTTAGAAAGATTAGCGGGAAAGGAATTCTTCTGGTTTTTAGATGGGTTCTCGGGCTACAACCAAGTAGCTATCGCTCTTGAGGACCATGAGAAAACCACATTCCCATGCCCCTTTGGTACCTATGATTTCAGGCGCATGCCCTTTGAGTTATGCAATGCTCCCGGTACATTTCAAAGGTGCATGATTGTAGTATTCGCCGAGATGATCACTGAATTCCTGGAAGTCTTCATGGATGACTTCTCAGTCCAAGATTCCTTCGATTCTTGTCTTAGAAATCTGGACCGAGTCCTCAAAAGATGTTGTGAGGTCAATCTATTGTTCTCCTGGGAGAAAAGTCACTTCATGGTGACGGAGGGTATAGTGTTGGGGCATGTCATCTCCAATAGAGGAATGGAGGTTGACCCTGCCAAGGTAGACGTGATCAGACGACGTCAGTCACCAACCAACATAAAGCAGTTACGGTCATTCCTCAGGCATGTTGGATTTTACAGGAGATTTATCAAAGATTTTTCAAAGATCACCCGACTACTAACTGAGATTCTAGGCAAATACATGGAGTTTATTGTAGATCATAAATGTCTTGATGCCTTCAAGCAACTTCAAGGGATGACCATGGATGCCACTATCCTACAAGCCCCAGATTGGTCTCTTCCTTTTGAGATCATGGCGGACGCCTCAGATTTTACTATTGGGGCTGTATTAGGACAGAGGAGGGATGGTGTCCCGTTTGCTATACACTACGCAAGCAAAGTGCTTGATACCGCTCAGCGTAACTATACGGTTACCAAAAAGGAGATGCTTGCAGTAGTGTTCGCCTTGGATAAGTTCAGATCCCATCTCATCGGATCTAAGGTGATTGTGTTTACATATCATACAGCGCTACGGTACCTAATGGAAAAGAAGGACGTGAAGGCGTGTCTTCTTAGGTGGATTTTACTCATCCAGGAGTTTGATTTGGACATTAGAGATAAACCTGGAAAGAAGAACGTAGCGTCTGATCACCTCTCCTGTCTCGAAATCCTTGATACTACTGATGATACACCTATTCGAGACTCTTTTCCAGATGAGTTGGTTTTTGCTATCAACTCACTCCCATGGTATGCCAATATAGTGAACTATCTTGTCTCCAAGAAAGTTCCCGAAGATTGGCCCAAGAGAAGCATAGACTGACTCAAGTCGGACGCGAGACATTACCATTGGGAGGATCCGATCCTTTTCTTTGAAGGATTGGATTGTGTCTGGAGGAGGTGTATTCCTCAGGAGGAATATCAGAGTGTCCTTACTTTCTGCCATAGTCTGGAGGCAGGAGGACACCACTCCGGGAAGAGGACCGCATGGAAGGTTTTACAATGTGGCTTATACTGGTCGACTCTGTTTCACGATGCTCTCACCTTTGTGAAGTTGTGCCCATTATGCCAGCGAATAGGAGGAACTGTTGGTTCTAAGGATGAGATGCCAATGTAGTCTGTCATCATTTGTGATGTCTTTGATGCCTGGGGCATCGACTTCATGGGCCCATTCCTGATTAGCCATGATTTTGAATATATCCTTCTTGCGGTGGATTATTTGTCAAGGTGGGTGGAGGCTATCCCGACCCAAGCTGCAGACAGCGGGACTGTCTGTAAATTTATTAGAGATCACATCATCTCTAGGTTCGGGATCCCCAAAGTGTTGATATCCGATGGGGGTAGCCATTTTGTAAACAGAGATGTAAAGAAACTCGTAAAGTATTACGGCATCGAACACTGTGTCACTGGTCCTTACCACCCATAGACCAATGGCATGGCAGAGGTGTCGAATAGGGAGGTTAAGACCATATTGCATAAGCTTGTCCACCCAGACAGGAAGGATTGGTATCAGATCTTAGATCATGTCCTCTAGGCTTATAGGACAGCTTAAAAGACACCATTAGGAACCTCCCCATTCAGAATGGTGTTTGGGAAGCCGTGCCATTTTCCTGCAGAGTTAGTGCATAAATCCGAATGGGCAATCAAGAAGGTTAATTGGAACACATGCCTAGGGCAGAAACAGAGAGAAATGGATCTGAATGAACGTGTGGAGATCAGAAACCGAGCATATGACAACAGTTTGGTGTACAAGGACAAGGTAAAGCGTTGGCACGATAGATTCATCAGACAAAAAACCTTTGTTCCTGGACAGAATGTATGGTTGTTTAATGTGAGATTGAAGGTTTTTCAAGGTAAGTATTCCTGTTCATAGTCTGTGTTGTGCATGATAGTGGATGTGTAGAGATCTCAGATCTTACATATGGAGCACAAACATCCCTAGTTAATGGACAACTACTGAAACACTTTGTCGAACCTAATGAACAGTTAGTCCGTGTTGAGGAGATTGTTTTCATGCTTGAGGTAGACTCAGAAGACACACATAAAGTCGTGCATGAGACCTTGCAACATTGAGCTCTCGCCATCAGCAGCATCGAAAAGATTCAGATCTTGATCCTTGTATATACTCACCTCCTCTTATACATACTTTCTATCCCTCCCTCCCCTGTGATTCGAAACACTCACTCGGCTCCATATCATTTCATTTTATGACTATATTTAGGATGACCAGATCGTAAGTATAGGAGGGAGAGTGACCCGAGTTCCTTCATCATTATATGTACATCCGCCAAATCTCATCGGTTCTCACACTTACTCTTGTTCTACACTTAGGTTGACCTGAGCCTAAGTATAGGGGGACCGATGCCCGCTCTGTATATATACTCATACATTTCCCCTCTTGACCTCGCCCGCCCCGTTTTTGTTCTTCTTCTACACTTAGGCTACTAGAGCCTAAGTGTAGGGGGACGAGATGACTTCTATATATTTTTTATTATTTTCACTCACCTACGCTTAGCACGAGCTATGTCTTTTTCCTCGCTTTTCATACTCTGAGGACATAGCATACACTATGTATAGGGGCGTGTATATATTACATATATACTTTACCCATAGCTCGTACTTTCACGTATTTTCATGTATTTTTGTATATATTATGTAATAATTACGGGTGGGTAAAAATTGGAAAAAATGTAAAATACATGTGTATTGTATAATCTGTATAACACTTGTATAAAAAGTTGTAAAATTCTTGTAAAAACATACTCTTGTAAAATTTGTTGTAAAAATTGTTGTATACCAAAAAATTAAAAAATGAAAATAAAGGCTTCTTATTTACTCTTGCATATCATCCTTGCATTTCCAAAAAAAATTGTCTTGCACTTCATTCATCTACATAGCATGTCATCTACATCTCATTTGCATATCTCGCATATGCAAAGTGAATAGTTAGTGGGTTCTGAACCAAGTATGAATAGATGTTGAGGATGGATTTGATTTGACCTTAATCTACCTAATTTCATAGGAACCTTATAGGAAATGGTGTTAAGATTTTTTCAGGTCAAGTGACTTAATTCTTTAAGTATGCAAGTCTATGTTCACATGTTATCTTAACTAGTCTAAATAGAGTATTTCGTACACATGCATGATTCTTTTAGTCAGTGACCTAATTTGGACAAGCACCATGCACGTAGATCTTCATTGATTAAGTGGTGAGGAGGTAGAATCCTTTAGCTTGGAGTAGCACACGGGTGGAAACATCCATCCTCCTCTAGGGAGGGTAGTGCATCTCAACCTAGTCTGGTGGTGTTGACGCCTAAGGACGGGATGCTATGGGTTGTAATAAAGCTTCAAAAGAGGTATAGTCTACTGGCTCAAGGAAAAAAACTCCTTATGTACATGTTGCACCTTTATATATGTCAAAAAAAGAGAAGAGAAAAGAAAAGAGCTTCAAAGTTTGTAGCTGGATGACTTGGGCTACACTGGTCGAGCTTCTTAGGATAGGTAGCTACGCTGGCTACCGTCCATTCTTCTCTCCACCCCCTCTTCTTGAGCTGGTTGCACTTGAACTTAGAAGGGAATACCCCGCCCCTCGAGGAAAGAGTTACTGGACAGGGGAATTAGAGCTACCTTGTTAGAGGAGGTTGTTTCTTTGCCATTTCTGATGGGGAGAGCTATATTTCACATGCACGGTACAAGTAAGAATCATAGTCATCAGAAATTTGAGTATGAGGATTTGTTCTGACCTGACTGTTGAGGCATCTTGAATAGAAGACTTGTGGAACTTAAAGGATGTCATGTCTTAAATTCAGATCCCAATAAGGTTCCACCACACTATTAATCCAAAGATTGAGTCAAGCTCCATTTTCAACTTTTGTTCATAACCTTGGTATGGAACCCAATCTCATTTCACTTTTGCATTTTATTTTAGTTGCTCGAGGACGAGCAAGTTTTAAGTATAGGGGGTTGATGAATATGTGATTCATCACTCTAAAAGTTAAAAATAGAGCTTTGTTCCCGAGTAATTAGCTGCATATTTCCACTTATATCGCATAATTATCATTCATAGCATTCATATTTGCATTAAATAGGGAGTCAAGATCACTTGTAAAAATCACTTGTAAATCACCATATTTATATATTTTTTATACTAACTCCAAATCCAATAAATTCAACTCTATTGTGTATATATCACTAATACTAATTATGGAAAAATGTCAAAAAAATACTAACTTGTAAAATTGACCAATAAAACCCAAATCCAAGTTTGAGACCATGAACCTTAAAATGTATATATCTCTCTCATATAATGTCCGATTTAGGTCTACTCACTTTTAAAGTAATGTACATTCAAAGACCTTCAAAATAAGACCAATTTCATTAAAATCGGAGATCATATGCAAAACTTGGGTTTTGGGCCCCTATTGTATATTATACTCATTGACCTTTTTGCCCTTTATTTTATCTTTTTATTTTCTATTATTAAAAATTCAAAAAAAGTTATATTAATTTGTAAATATTCCTTCCATATTTTCCCTATATTTATTTTGATTTATCTCTTATTTAAAAAATGACAAAAAAAATTGCAAAAGATAAAAATACGGTATTTTATATCCATAAAGTACCCCCAAAAATGCACTTCGTACATATGACTTCTTTTGATTTTCAGCCTTTCATAAAGGTTGTAGATCTCGTCGAGACGAGCAACTTTCGTGTTGACTACTTTTTGATTTAACCTCCTTTGATATTTCTTTTTTATTTTTCTTTTGATTAAAATTTAGATTTTTCAGGAAGCGATACGTGGCAGCTCCCGGAGCCGCCATGTGTTGCCTCCTCCTTTTCCCACTTATGCCACTTTAGCTCTTTCATTCGAAACGTTGGATGAAGAGTTATTTCATCAATGACCCCGATCTCTTCTACTCTCTCTCTCTCTCTCTGACGTTGTCTTCAACCTCCTGATTCTTACGGGAGGAGCCATCAACCGCACCCTCCACCTCGCACGGCCACTTGCCCAGCGCCCGCAACTATCCTCCCCGTGTCGCGTGGGGGACCCCGTAATCGCCACTCGCCCATCGTGCACGCCAGCTCCTTCCCCTCGATCTCCACCTAGCCCCGCATCTTGCGGCCCACTCACCAACGGACTTTAAAAGGACCACTCCTCCTCCCTACTCCGATCATCCGTCATTCTACGAGAGAGAGGTTCGAGCTCTATTTAAGTCATGAGGTGACAGCTCATCCTTAGACGTCGAGCGATGACGACCTACATGCGAGATATGCGGCGACCTTCATCTCCACGTCGTTGTTCTTCAGTGGAAGCCAGCCAAGCTTTGAGGGAGCCTCACCGACCCGTTCGAGGCCATAACTCCAGCCGAGGAGAATCTCTAGTTGGTCGATTCCCAGGCATCAACACCCACCCACCATCAGGTATAATTCCCTTTCTCTATCTTCACTTTCTATTTTTTATCTAATAATTTTTTCTATCTTGTTCTTCAATGCATTCTCACCATCAACTAGTTCAACAAATCACAATCATCACACATACACTACCTCTTCATTACATTTTCATTTTCTGTTTACAAGCAATAAATTACCAAAAAAAGATATTACAAAAAATAAAAAAGTAGGTCCATCGCTACACGTCTCCACCAGGCCGTCTCTTCCCTTGCTCCAGCAAGCCGCCTCCAAGCGGTTGTTTCCTCTACGCGCACAACCCCCAGACAACGCGCCCTCTGCATGCCATCCTACAGCACACAACCACACCATCCAGGTCCACGCCGTCCTTAGACCTCCTCCGCGTCAGCGCCAGCCACCTCGCTCAAGACTAGCATCCATCTCCCCCGCACGCGGGCGCCCAGTCGTGTGCCGCCAAGACAGTCCTCCACCAGCGCCCAAGCGCACACACCCACTGCGCCTAGATTCGCCACCGGCCAGCTAGCCACGACGCTGCAGCGATGCAGTGCCCAGGTGCACCACTGGCCTCGCACCGCCCAGAGCACCACATGCCTGCTCCCCAGCCGCCCAATGGCCCACCGTCGTCCGCAACCCGTAGAACCCCAATAGCCCTCTAGCCCCTGCGCGCGGCCATCCGCCTCACGCCATCCCCTGCTGGCTTACAGCCCCTGGCCGGCCCCACGCCGCCGCTCCAGCAGCCCGTCGCATTCCCTGCGTGCGCCCACCGCCGATGTGGCCACACCCTCCATCTGCATCCAATTCGTGCCCTAAGTGGGTTCCATTTTTGGAACCCACGGTTATCAAGGTCATTTTATTTTTTTTCTTTTTTTTAAATATTACATAATCAGTCCGTCATTTCTTTTTATTTTCAAAACAGTTCCTATGCACATTTCAAGTTGTTTATTTCACTTTTTGTATTGCAAAGACACCCTAACTTTATGCATTAATTTGGACAGTCATCTAGCATCATTTTATGTAATTTAAAATAGTATTTTGTTGAGCAACTAATTCTTTATCATTTGGATATTTATTTGGATTTTTATGAGCATTGGATAATTTATTAAAAATCAGAGTTTGAAATTAAGTGATATTTTACCTATTTAAGCTCTGAAATTCGCACAAACATATTTCTTGCTCCAAAAATTGTGAATGATGCCTCTAGTTGTGTTTTAATTACTGTCCACATTTCATACAAATTGGATTTGTCTTGTGCATAAAATAAGTAGTTGAGTGATTTCTGTAATTGATTTTTAATTAAATTCATGAATAACATTTTTATCAAATTTCAACTCTCCTGGATTTCTAATTAAAATATCTTTTTGAGATAAATAACTCTCTGAAAAAATTGATTTCATGTATTAATTAGGAATTAAATACTCACAGTTGTTCTGTATCTATTTGAAAATTCATAAAAATTCGTAAATTGTCAAAAAATTCCAAAAAAAATAGTGTAGCATCATTTCATCATATTTCACTTCCGTAAATTTTTCATAATTTCTGTATTTTGTTTGCACGAAAAAGTTGCATAAAAACCCCAAAAAAGTTTGCATTTTTCATTGTTGCGTCTTAAGTCCAAAAATTCCAAAAAATACATTTTGCATTAATCGTTGGATTAGGTTTCCAAGAAAATTATAACTTGGCTAATTTTAATTAATTCCATATTGAAATTAAATATGGCTAAGTTGTTTATTTTCTTAATAACCTAATTCATTCGTATTTGTGCATTGGCATTTTTATCGCATAAAAAAATAAAAAAGATCCCTCCTGGAAAACCATGAGCTAATTCATCTAACTTGATCCGAAGTTGTTCCTTTGCCTCCTTGAGTCGACCTTGGGGCTTGCCCAGCTTAAAAAAACATAAAACCACATATTAATCCATTCGTTGATTATTCGATTCTTGCAGTTAATTTTTGATCGATCATGATTGCCCGTCTACAACAACAAAACAACACATTTAATCAACTTAAAAAGGGCGATTTAGGATACATCACCCACTCCTCCTCCATCCCCACCCTACTCCTCCAATGCCGCCTCCTCATCATCATCCTTCGCCATAGCCTCCTCCTCCTCTTATGCCCCAGCCTCCTCCTCCTCCGTCCTAGCATGTTCACCCCCAAATCGCTTTGAATCCAAGAAAGGCTCCATGAGATAGTCTTCTTTTCAAGTGAAGGTGGACTTTGGTCTCCAATGTGCAGCTTCAGATCAAATGCAGCTCTGGACATTGATTCCTCAAGTACGTCAAAGCGTAGATCTCCGATCATCTTGTACATGTGTTGTGTTGATCGTGGCTCTGGTATTTTGCACCGATGTGCTCCAGTGGTGCGAATGCTCGATAAGTAGGGTATAAATGCTCAAAACTCCATGTGCTATGGTTGTGTGACGAGATCAGAAGGTGAAGCTTGATGTGTGGTTATAGGTAATGGTCCAGATCTCTAGTGATCCAATACACTTCAAACGATGGATTCAATTTACTTCAAATATGGTCGTAGATCGACGAGGATAGTACAAGAAGGCAGAGGCCATGTATGGGAGCTGCATGGAGTGGGGGAAAAGGAGGGGTTGAAGGAGGAGGATGGATGGGGGGAGTCTTTGGAAAGATATGCCCCTCTTAATCGCAACATGATTTGAAAAAATCATGCTTAAGTTCAACTCATTGATGGCTAAAGTAACACAAGGGCACAAGTGATAGAATGACAAGAAGTCGGGGTACAACTGATATTCCAAAAAAGGATCTGGGAGCCTACACCCGAGGGTGTAGGTAACTCCATGCACCCAACCATTTTTTCCATTGTTTTAGGTTTTTTAAGGAAATTTGATGGATTTACTTATTATATTGAGAGGAATATGTTTTCAAGTTTCATGCAAAACAAACATTCCTAACATGTTCATTTAGAATGGGTCAACTTTAGCAATTCTAAGATCGTTAAAATTTGATAGTTTTGATGGAGATGATAGAAGTCCCAAATTAAGTTGAATTTGAACTGACATCATGGTGATATATGGTGATATAATTATACAAAGGTTTCATTTCAAAAAATCAAAAAATGTTAAAAAAATAAATAGGTATTGGAAATTATCTGCACCCTCGCATGTAGGCTCTCTCATTCTAAAAAAAGGAGGGGCATAACTGATATTGTAATATCTCAGAGGGACACAAGTGATAAAAACTCTATTTATTGATATTCTACATCTACTTTAAAATTCATTTGATAGAATATAAGTTTGAGGATATTAGTCACTATTATCATAGGAATGAGTATTATAATAGCATGTAAAAACATCCTAAATAAATAATTTTACAAAAGTCAGTGTAACATTATTTTCTTGTTTTCTCATGAGAGGAGGAGAAACTCTTTTTAAAGGAAAATGGAAAATAATACAATATATATGAGGGTCCTTTACAAGGCATCCATGTGAAAATGTACCAAAATGCAAATATCCGTTATATTTTTGAATTTTTGATTCTTTTTTATTTGTTAATACAACAAACTTAACTTATGGTAGTGAATGATTTAATATTTATTGACTTATCTTTCCTTGCTAAATTTATGACAACAAATATTTTTTATTATTGCATTCACACTTAGCAACGAATTGTTTATATATTACAAGCAATGAATCATAGAACAATGATTATTCGCCGACTTTCTAATAATAGCGTATACAAATTTTAAAAAAATTAATGGATAATTGTCATTATATGAACCAACAACAAATAATAAAATGTGGGTTTATAATGTCATTCTTTGAAATCACTCGCAAATATTTTTTGTTGTTAAATATATAATCACAATATTAATAGTTGCAAAATTATTTTTTATACTTGACGTTAGTGACGAATTTCATATTTGTTCCTATATCATTTGCAATAATCCATATAACAATATTTAGTTGTTCCTATTTTTTGAATTTCGAGTAATTGTCAATAAACTTTGGATCAAAAATTAGCGATAAAAATTAGCGACTAGATCAAAAACACTGATAGGTGCGAACCAATGGCTTTGAGCTCTAGAGCTTAGTTGTCTCTTGACAACCATAGGACAAAAAGGCTCGACCCAATTTGACTTTGAATAAATAAAAATAATATAAATTACAAAATAAATACTAAATAAAGTTAAACAAAAAATTAATATAATAGAAAACGTGGATAATTTAATTATATACAAAACTATATATATAATATAATAATAAATAAAAATAAAATAATAGAGAAAAAAATGTAAAATGATGCAAATATAAGTATATTATACGTAAAGTTTGAGTGTACGTATTTTTAGTTATTTTTTTACAAATACGTACAATAATTTATATTTTATTAATTTAAAGGATATTTTATTATATACAAGTACATTTTATTAGATTTTTTGGAGTTTATTTACATGTATAAATAAATAGAAGTATAATGTATAACATATATATGAATTTTACATATGTTTTTTGATCCATATTTTAATTGAATTACCCAAAAAGCACATTATCTTGGATTTAATTTTACTTACAAAGTATGTAATAATACAATAATGAAAAAATACAATTCAAATGAAAATCATATAAAAACAGATGTATCAAACATAGTTATACAAATACCATAAAGGCCTCAAAACTGATATTTTGTAATAGCTCTTTTTTCAGTACACCCACCTTCATTGAATAAAGAACTTTATAATTCGAACTTTAAATGTATAGGTTAAGCCTAATTTAGAGTTCAAACGGAGTGGGAAATCGACAGGAAGTTAGACTTAACGGTTTTTCTGATTCAAGCTCTATTGACATTTATTCATTATATATTTTATTTTTATGCTTGTGTGTTTTTCTGTGTATTTTTACGTACACGTTACAAAAATAATCAAATTAAAGAATTCAAATAAATTCTATGTAAACTTGAGAAGTTTTATTTAGTCAATGTACAAGTGATCAATGGGGCCTGAATGTTGAAACTCACCTCTTTTACCCAGGAGTTTTTTTGACATTTTTAATAAATAGAGAAACATGCAATATGAAGTTCAAAAGTGATTTTGGTAAATTCATGATTTCCTATAAATAGATATTAACATGGGATGTTGGGTTTTTATGACTTTTTCCATGTTGGTTTTCTTCCTTGATTTGAATTCGATTGCTATTGGTAGAACTCTTATTTGGTAAATATAATTATAATTTACATAACCATAAAAGAATCATGATGAAATGTTTAAATACGTGGTATGGATAAAATAGTAGATTATTTAAAGTATACAGAAGGTTTCCTAAATGTTATTTTACGTACAAAATTACTTATTTTTGTGATTTTCTCTGTAAATTCTTATATCTCCCTACATAATTATTATCGAGCGACGATACCACATCAATCTCCAGGTTAGGGTCAGGTCTATACATATTTACAACATTTCTTTTCTATCTTTTTCTCTTTCCTCTTTATTCCTTTATATTTCTCGTTAGTGTTAAAAATACATTTTTATTTATGAGATGTAATTTGTTAAAGGAAACAACTTTAGTGAGTGTTTACAAGTGTTTGGCTCGAATTTTAAACAAAATGAAATAATAAAGAGATGATCGTGGATTCATCAGTGGGCATATATGTACCCTCCAAAATCATGCAATGATTTATACAATGTTGGATATCGTAATGATTTCGTTGCACTACCCTTAATGCTAGATCAACCTTATTATTCACCTGAAATTGACAATGTAGATTTTCATGTGCCTAATGCCTAGTATATGACGGGGGTCGTGCGGAGTAATTCTAACGATCTTTTAATCCGGTTAAATTTCATGAAGTTGAGTATTCATGGGAAAATATCATCACGTTCCTTGTCTCTCCCAAACATGTCCAATTCATTTCCCTAACATGTTGTATATTGTCTTCATTTATAAATATGATTATACATATGCAATGCACATAAAAATATAAACAATCAATTTTCATCTTTGTGGAATGTTTCAATAGAATCATGGCACGTGCATGGTTCTTTTATCTTTCAAATTATTCTTGCATGTCAACTCTTTAAGACAACTTTGCATGACTTGTAATGGTTTATTTCGTTAAACCATTTATTGCATAAATTGTAATGGTTTGTTTCTACTTTAAACCATTTCTTACATAACTTGTAATTGTTTATTCTCTAAATCATTTTTGCATGATTTTTCATGGGCTTTCTATGTTATGTTTTCAACTGGGGGCACTTAAGATATATGGCATGATATGACAGTGTAGCTACAATTATAGAGGGTATACCTATGATCTCTACAGTTCCTTGAACTATATGCCCGTGGAAGGTGGTGCCATTTTGGGTTCACGAGACTCTTTCTAGTCAAAACATGTGACTCCTTAAGACTTTGTGCCTAAGATTTTGGTTAAGGTTACCAATTATCCTTTTCTTATTCAAACATATATAATAATACATATTTTCCCCCATAGTAATAATACTGACTCTCTATCAATATTAGGAATTTCCTTCCAATTATTTATCTTAATGTCACGACACTAGATATACCCATTTTTTTAATCATAAACATATCCCGTGCATTAATGTGCTAGTTAACAAGCATACGTGTGCAACAACTCCTAAGTTATATATATACAAGTAGATAAATGTGTGTGTGAAATTACATTTGTTTTATTTCACAACGAAGTCACAACATAGTATACTAAGGAGTAATTTCTTGTTGGATACATAATGATAGTTTCCTTTGATGATGGACATTGATTATCAATTAAGCGCGCTAGTAGTGCACTATTTGTTAGAAAACCATTATAAAAATATAGGGTTAGTATATCATGAAAATAGCCATGGTCTAAGGGTCATTGTTGATAGGAGAAACCTTCTTCCATTTTAAATAAGGATTCCCTACGTAACTTCTTGCTCAAATCTATGTTGAAAGATCCGACTATGTATTACGCTTGTTGTCAGCTACCTAACGTAACTACTAGGGAGGGATTTGAACCCTTGTTTTTAAGTGGTAAGCACACTATACTATTACAAGACCATTGAAGTGCATATGGACTAAGGAAATCAAATAACATGACCCACACCATTATAACCACCAAAAATATACAAAACCTTTCGATCTCTTTGTACAGCAACCCCTAAGATCTCATCTACTCAGTTTTGTGCCTCCGTGAGTTCCTCACTTCTACTCTTGCCATTCTACGCCATTTTTAAGAGTATAAAAATAAAATTTTGTTTGATAAATCATTTCAGGAGTCCGAGTCACAACTACTCTTCTAGACTTCGTTGATTTTTATGCTCAGCTTTGAGGTAGTTTTTGGTTTCCCGAACTCTGGCAAGGTCCATAGCTCTTCCACCCATGTCGCAACACCTTCCAAGTGAGCTGCCACACTTCGCGTGTTCTACCACATGTTCGAGGCCAAAATTGGCCTATGTCCTTCGACCTTCAACAACCTTCAATCAACACTACAACACATGTGTCTCTTGTCTAATCCCTTCCCCTTCTTATTCCTTGAGCTATTTTCTATGCTATTCTACATCTCCTCCCCCATTTTGTGTTCATTTTTCTTTGATCTAAACCCAAACTTCGACCCAACTACAATTACACCTCCACCTCATGCCCTCTCCGCTTGTGGTCTATCATTTGCAAACCTATACTAACGAACTCATCATTGCACCTGGATCTTACACTTGATCGTCTATTTCAGATCATATTGAAGGTATTCGTTTCATGCCCTCTTATCTTGCAGGGAGACAATGTAACTTCTACGGGACTTGGTTAGAGCTTCTCCATCCAAATCGATCAGCATATCTTCTCCATCGTAGCCTCATCAAAGATATCCTGAGTCAAACTATAAAGGAAAAATCCCATTGTGCTATGATGTCAACAAGGAGGCGAGCTGTCGTAAGTAGTCATGCATTAATATGGAGATCAAAGTCTTGACATCGTGCCTCACATTGTGTTCTCGAACTCTAGAGCCTCAACTACTTGGGAACTAGATCTCGCGTCTTGAGTCACAACCGAGGACTACAGTAATTGCCAAAGTGCAATGCTTCTCCTTCACGCAGTACTTCATCAGAGCTCTGGTGCTTCACCAAAGCACGTCAAAGTCAGAGAGTAGTGCACAACTTGAAGTGAAGATGGAGGGATAGGAAAGCTAATAAGTTGCAATAGTTGAACTATTAGGATGTCCCCTCCCATCTCGTTCGTCAGAGTTATATATGTCCTTAGACCTCATCCATATTGTTGAGGCATCTCAAGATTTCTAATGTTGGATCGGTTTGCCTCGACATCCCATGCAGTGACATGGAAGTGTCTCCACCATACGATCGAGCATCTAAAGCAACCTTCTCAATCATACATTGAGTACAATGAATATGAACTGAGTCACGTAGCATAAGCTTTTTGCTGAGACAACCTATGAGTTTTGCTTAATTCCAACAAAGCTCCACCGAAGGAGAAATACATTAAACCCCATCCGCCTTTGTTTTTAATATATGACCATATTTCAAATGTTCAAGTATTTGTTTACTTTCAAAAAATTTGCATTTTGTCCATGTAAAGATATACTTATATTTTGCAAGCCACACCTATTAATTCCATGAACTTGGTTTCATTTCAAAACTCTTTTGATATCATTTTTTGAATGTGGCCTACACCATGTTCTTGTCAATTCATTTTAAAATCAACAATATTTGGAAACATTGTGGAACAAATATACACCTTGCATAGACTTCAACAAGGAAACTTTTAGTATTTTGTTTACTAAAACCCATTACATATCATGATTTATATTAATTTATCATGTGAATTCCTTTTTATTTGTATAGATAACATTATGTAATTATTCTAAAAACAATAAATACTCTAGATTGTTCCCAACTTTCCCTACATTTTGTGTTTTTTTTGGAAATTTATTGCAAAGGTTTTCTTGATCTAAAAAATATAATGTTGAAAACTAGGGAATCTCGTTGTTGTAATTTTATTTTATTCATTTAACTTGAAAAGTTCTAAAAAAATTAACTTCATTTTCATTATACACTACATCCCATATTTTTTAGTTTGATAAAATATAGTATTCTCATCACTTAAAATGAAACAAAACCAAAATATTGCATTGATCACATATAATTTCATGTTAATTAAAACCTTCATAAAAATTATGTTTTGAAAAGCTTAAATAATTATCTATCGAATAAAATAGAGTTAAGATTTTAAGGGCCAAAAATCACATATAACCCATCTTTGAAATCGACCATACTTGCCTTTAAAAACATTTTAAGAGCTCTATTTTTGTTTGTTTTTATTTTAATTAGTTCCTATATTTTCAAAATGATAAAAATACTTCTAAACTTTTGAAAACCCCAAAAATTCTTTTTATCATATTTTATTATATTTTTATGACCATATCAAATAATATGTTTTATCTCCTTATTGTATTAAGTATCACCATTTATTTTTCCTTTCTTTTTAAACAATAAAAAACATTAAAAATTGCATTACTAAAAATATAAAATTTTAAAAATAAAAAATAAAAAAAGAAAAAGATATATATTGAAAATCACAGAAAATGCCACAAACTATCTCATTTTGCATTTCATTAGCATTCCAATGCATCACTAAATCGAACTTCGTATTATTTTGCATTGCATGTAATTTACGTGCATACATTGCACAATGCATTGGGACTAATTTTACATTAAATTGAATATACTTACTTGACCTGAATCTCACAACTAAAACACCTCAATCTCCTTGAGTTTGACATTAACATACTTGCCAAACAAAACAAAAAGAGTTTGACAGTACCTCACTTATGTGAGTTATTCTTGTTCGCTAAACAAAATATTGTGGACAGCTGATAAATATCACATATAATAATCACCACAGATATAAGCATCAATCCATAAATACAAGAACAACTACATGAGGTATTTTAACATAGAAACCTCAATGGGTAAAAACCATGACGTGAGTCACCTGACTCGGGATTTCCCGATTGACCAAGTCAATCAACTATTCAACTATCTCGAGTTATTTCTCCACGAATAACTCAAACATTTACAACTGCTTTGGATCACACACCAAAGTATTTCTCACAACTTGGATCAAACACCAAATCCTTTGTACACCTTGGATCAAACACTGTGTGCTATAGTTCAACACTAAAGTAAAGATTACAAAAATATATAAAGCCTCAAATTTAAATGCACAATGCGAATAATGAGGCTAAGAAAATGCATAGTGTAATAAACATTAGAATCACAAATCGAGCATGTAGGCAACTGGCTTCAAGATGTGATCTTGAATTATAGAACGAGAGAGATGACCTCGAATAGAGCTTTGAGAGAGAGATAGGCTTTATCTTGGAATGTGCATTCTCAACAATGGGTCTATGATCCTATTTATAGTGGTGGGAGATAGCCATTCAAAAATACAGTCGTTGGAAATAAATTCGGAATGAAATCATCAAGATTTGATAAGTACAATCGATTATACAAGGAAGGTGATCGATCATCTTAGGTTGATCGATCATGTAGATCAAGGTAAACAATCATAATATAGTTGTTGAAGGTTTCCATTCAAATCGCGATCTATCATAAAAGGTTACTAGTTGGTCAAGACTCAAGGGTGATCGATCACGATGGTCGATCGTGTCAAATCAATTAGAGGCAGTTGATCGATTAATAAAGCTTGGGCTTAATATGCCTACTAAAGGATATGGTTAGAATCCTCAAGTGCATCACGGAAGCATGAGCGTCGTATCAAATACGACGAGGAGCGACTAGTCGCACTAGTTGCTCGATGCAGCGGAATTTAAAAAATTATTCATGCGACGAAACCACATGATCCAAGAACACTTCTCGGGTCGTTTCGTCTAAACCACAAACAAGTAATAGGATTACCTCTTGAAGCGTGATTGCGATCGAGTCTCTAAACGAAGAGACCTCCTGTCTCAAGTTCGATCCGACGGAGGAGACGCTTGCGAGCGCGGGAATGAATCGCAAGCTTCTCGCAATCCATGTTGATGATCCAAGCGGCGGATCTCCTAATCTCGACACACGAGATACGACGTCTTCTTCATGAGCGAGGCGCACCGAAGGAGAAGGAGATCCACGAGCAAACGATCGGGCAGCATAAGGACGATGCTGCGGCGATGGAGAAGCTCTCTAGGGCATCCATAGTGGACAGCCATGAGAGGGAGAGAGAGTAGACGTGTAGAGAGAGAGAGAGAGAGAGAGAAACTTATGTTCTCTTGGTGTAAAGAAGAGCAAAGGGGTGTCTCTCCTTTTATAATATTTTGGGATCCATGGATCTCAATCCATGGACAACACAAATCCAATGGCTCTCATTGATTGTGTTTCTTTTAATGGCCAAGATTTGTGTTGGTAAAAACCAACAAAAATTAATTTAATTTAGATTAAATCTATATTGATAAATCAACATAATTTAATCACCAAATTAAATCAACTAACATTGGAGATAATGGAAAGGAGGCTCCTCCCTTTCATAAAGGAAGAGTGGACGGCCACCTTTCCTTTAAAGATTGGTGGCTGTCCCCCCTCTCCTATTAGGAAAGGGGGAGTCTCAATGCAATCTCAAGATTGCATAATTCATATGTTTCCAATTATTTACAACAACAATTTTTGTAAATTATTCTACAAAATAATTCATAATCATTTTGTGAATATTGCAATCTTGCCATTGGAAATTTATGAATCACATTCATAACCCAAAATAAAATGTAATTACATTTTCAATTTAATGTTCAATGTGAATCCAATTCACATTAATATTTAATTAACAAATGTAAATTACAAATAGCTCTCTCTTATATATTATAAATCACATTTATAATATATACAAATAATATGGATAGTGCTATCCACATTATTCGTATCCATGATAATTAAATCACATTTAATCATCTTGGATCTCTATTCTCATATGCTCAAATAATATGAATTACATTCACATTATTCACATCATTGATAATCAAATCGCATTTAATTATCTAAGATAACTCTCCTTATAATATGAATTAAATTCATATTATCATGATAATTAAATCACATTTAATTATCCATTATATCAATGCTCGGATACATATATCAACGATAGAATTATCCATGAACTCTTTCAAGGATAATGCGCTTTCTCCACGAATACTTGGAGATAAAGACAGGACGATTGTATTGTTCCACGTATAGTGACTTGGATATTGAGATCACATCTCAAATCCAGATCTTGGGCCTCTCATAGATGCTTGATTAAATCAAGAGCGCAAATCTAATCTTCTCATTGAATCTGAATCATATTCAGATCAATGTCCAATATTTGGACTAAGATCAGATTACTTCTCTACTGAGAGGAGTCACTAAAATCCAGACCCGTTTCATCACTCCCTAGGAATGGAAGCGTCATGGTTATACAATCGTTTATGATCACATCACCCTCAGGTATTCCCAATACCTGTACATCCTGCATACTGGAAGACTCAGAATAAACCCAAAGTATTAGATTAACTTTATATTGTCTACTTCAGGGTTTTATCAGTAAGTTTCTCATTTTTGATCATTGGCGTTGGTATCGATCATATACTTTCCAAAAGCATATATCATACCTAGGTCTTGGTCATATACTTTCCAAAAGTATATATCAAACCTACAAATTCAGTCAAGCTTCCAAAACGAGACGACCGTGCGCACGGAATTTGATTCTTCCCAATATCTCATGAGTGAGCTCATGTCTTCCGGTTCAATAGTGAAGCTGCATGATCCCTTTGAGAGATCGTATTACTCATATGCCCTTATATGCACACCAGCATGCCGATGTATAGACCTTGATTAGGTCATCAACCTATTGGTCTGCCAAATGTACATACTCAGACATATAGTAGCACATATGTCTCCGGTCAGAGGATGCGTGCCTACATCATGACAGCATACGATATAGGACTTTGGTTATCTCGATCTCGTTAAGTCAACTCTTTGACCTAACTAATCTGACACCTCTGAATCTCTATTCCTATGCAGAGGACCTGCATCAAGAGGTCGGTCAGATATCAGCCTATATGAGAAAGGATTGCCATCTCCTACTCAGGTTGGAGATCATCTCTTAAAATCATTTGACGGTGCTTGATGAGTCCTCAATCTAACTCATTAGATATTCATCTAAGCACCAGCCTCTATGATTCAATAATTGAATCAACAGTTGTATGATCATTAAGATGGCCATGGTACATAACCCTAATTGTACTAAGGGACCTATTATGCAAATTATGTATTCTTCATTTCAGATTAGGGAATGATATTTACAATAACATTTATTGCATAATGGCTCTCCGTGGGCTCGCATGTCCAACAATCTCCCACTAGCCCAAAGAGCCATTAATGGGCTAATCATTTAAACCCACACTCATGTGACAATCATAGACTATTTAGAAAATAGCTAGGTAATCTGATCAGTCACTCTGTTCCCAAGAGAATACGCCAAGTCCTTTTACGGCACTTGCATATCCGCTAGTAACAGTTCTCACATCCAATGCGAATGTTGCATCTTATGCAACCAATACTCAATTTTGTTATAGTGTCCTTGACACTATAGCTCGATTAATTCTTATAACCAGTATGTCCATAATCCTTATTAGAATACCTTCATTCCTGGAGATCTCTATCTCCTAAAGTATCTACAGTTAAGACCCTCATAGATCACTATCTACAAGGTCTTAAACTTTTGAAGATAAGACTTTGAGATCACTATCTCTAAGTTTTATCATCTTTGAAGATATTGTTATTACTGCAACTAAGTGTTTTATTTCCATAGTAGGATTAGTAACAGTTTACGACTCCCACTGCAAGGCAGGCATATGGCTTTTGTACACATCTAGCATACACTTCAGCTTCTCGTAACTGATGCACAAGTGCAAGCAGTTCTAGCATTCACTTCCTCAACTCTTTGAGGTGTTATCCCTTTAGACAGTTCAGTACCACATCTTAAGGGAAGGAAGCTTTTCTTGGAATTTTCCAGAAAAATGGAATAAGTCCAAGGTGTCCTACTAATGCGACAGTCCCAATACCCTCTTCTCTTTGCTTCTGAACGACTTCAGAATTAAGATCTAAGAGGTATCCTTGAGATCGTATCTCAAGGTATGGAACAACCAAATTATAAAACACTTATTATTATTCTTATATCATTCTAAATGATTAGAATAATATCTACATTTAGCACGATGAACACAATGGCACTCCCACTAAGCTTCACATGGTTCATCAAGATTTTATCTGAAATCATAACATTTATAATTTCATCAAATCTTATGTTCCAACTACAAGAAACTTATTGGAGTCCAAAGATGGAGTTCTTCAGCTACCACACCTTGCTTTCCTCAACCATGAAGCCATGGGGCTACTTCATATGAATATCCTCAGAAAGGTATTCATAGAGGAATGCCATCTTGACTCACATCATGAAGATGTCATAGACAAGTTGTGTAGCTATAGTTAGCAATATTCTGATGGGTTACAGCAAGGTCACTGGAGAGCAAGTCTTATCGCAAGCGATGCCTTCTCTTCGGTGTGTAGCTCATGGCTACGAACAGCGCTTTGAAGGTCTATACCTTCTCATCAGGTTCCCTCTTTCTCTTGAAGATCCATTTACACCTTAATGAGTCTTACCCATATAGGTGGATCCTCGAAGGTCCATATACAACACTTGTATATGAAGTCTACATTAGACTTTTATTGCTAACATCCATCTTTCCATGTCATGATCCTCAGGAGCTTCATCACATGAAGTCCGATCATTTTCAGACTCAACTGACACATGGAATCCATCCTCAAACTTATTTGAAGAGGTATTAATGTTTCATCTTTAATTGTCTATTTAGTTTCCGATTTTAGGAGCCTCATTATCTTTTCAAGATTAAATGAGTTCCTTTACTTCATTTTCATCTTGGTTCTTGAGAGTCTCATCATCTAAGAATCACATTCTCAGAGATGAGATCTTTTTAAGAATCTCAAGGTCATAAAGTATGTATCCAATACCATCCTTTATTTTCCTAATGAAGTAGCACTCTCCAGTGCCAGATTCCACATTACTTGCATGGAACCTTATTAAGGATATACATTGTAGTCTCTACTACATTTATATATATATATATACCTGGAAACTAAGAGATAATTACGCTAAGATTAATCATTGATCAAATCATGTCACACATGATCAATTGTATCTCCCTACAACTCCATTGAGTTAAGGTTCATTAGGAGGATTGAGATAGGAATGATATTCACATCTCCATTAGGTATTCCTTGAATTCATCTAATAGGTACAAGCTACCTTGGTTAGATTAAATTCATTTCATCTTCCTTCAAACTTTGGTTCTAAACCAAAATTGAGAAATCTTTGAACATTTCAAAGGTTTCTTAGGTGAAGAGAAGAAATCTCATATCACAAATAATCATTAATAGATATCACATATCCATAATATTTATTTTGATACAGATGATTCACATACATCAATATGAGTGAGATATTGAATACCTTAATATCTTACACCATTCCCAAGGAAGGGTGTATTGAACATTTCTACTTCTGAATACAGTATTCATAAGTATGTAAGATTTGAACCTTTACACAATCTAAAGTTTCATCTCTTATCAGTCTATTGATCACATCAACAGATATATGTCCAAAACATGATGCTAGATCATTATCAAATGATCTTCATCCTCCTATTGATCTTTAATGGTTTATTTTTCAGCATTAGAAATCTTAATGAACCATTCATTAATTTTCTAATTTAGTAGAGTCCACAAGATTTTAGATTACTATCTGAAATATCTCCATCATAACTCTTTATGATAGATTTATTACAGAATTCATGTTTATTTCCAACATTTGGAAATAATTAATGAGTGTATTCTAATATCTAGGTCATAGAGACATTCTCTAAGACTAAGGGCTCCCACTGAAAATATGAATTCTATTGATCCAATAGAAATTGTTACAACAATTGCATCACTTCCAACATGGATGACAATTAAACCTTAAGATCAAATTTCTAATATTATAATACAGATGCAACCGATTGCATGTGTCATTCTAAGATTGAGATACAATTATTAGACTTTATCTTATCAAATAAGTAAGTCAATTTTAATGATTATATGTAGATCGTTCTGATGTACTATCTGATTCCTTCTCTAAGGATTCTAGATAGATTTGATAGTCACACTATCAACACATCAACATGTTGCAGTATTGGCATTCATCCAACTCTTTGGATGTCATATGGAAGTCACAGAAGTACAGTCAACTCTTTGACTATACTTCTTACTTGGGTCCAACCCATGCTTCCACTGCGCTCCCTTTATCTATAAGCAATCATTGCTCAAGACTAAGGATCTCTTCTGTTAAAATCAAAAAATTCAATATAAGAGTATTTCAACATTTATACATGCTTCATTCAATTCATACAATATGAATATTATGAAGCTTCATGAATAACCAGAGTATAGATAGTAGAATGATGACACTCGTCGTATCTACATCCATTTAAACTCTTAAAACTTAGGTTCAGGTAGGTATTCAAACAATTTGAATACATCATCTCCTATAGAGCCACCATTCTGCATAATGCAGAGACCCGTGTCATTCATGATTATATGTCGAGAGCACATATGTATGCCAGAACATCTTCTTAGATTTTATAAGGATTATTTGATAATTACGATCATTATCGACATGTCACTTCAAAAGTACATTCGATGGGATCAAGACTTATAGAGACATACAAATCCTAGGGTTTTAGTCCTATTGTCTGTTTAATTATCATTCCTCATTATTATGAGGAAACTTGCACATTGCAACCACATACATTATGTGTCCAATTGCAAGTACAATATCTGGATCATAGGTCCAATCCATGATATTCTACTGGTTATTATTGAGTATAACATTGAGTGGGATTAAA
Source organism: Ottelia alismoides (assembly GCA_037367405.1). NCBI lineage: Eukaryota > Viridiplantae > Streptophyta > Magnoliopsida > Alismatales > Hydrocharitaceae > Ottelia > Ottelia alismoides. The sequence goes on along the minus strand of JAZKJV010005060.1, from coordinate 145,251 downwards.
GAAGGATTATCTGAAATAAGAAATTTGCATAAACATATATAAATATATAATTTTCTTTGATTTAGGAATTTTTATATCAAGTTGTTTTGCCATGTCAACAATGAAAGTTCATTCCCTCAATCACTTTCAATGTAAGAGATATACTTACCACTATATCTCAAGCAAGATCTGGGATCTCTTTCCTTATCTTTGTTACATCCCAATAATATGAGAACTTGTAACTCGGATAAAAAGAAGCGGGAACACATTCCACCTTGCAAGTCCAACTTGCATCTCCCAATTCGGTCTTTAACACCCGGGCCCACCACTCCTAAGGTGGTGTTGATCCATCATTAATTTAACCAACCGTCAACAAGAATACAACTCGCTATGCGCAATCCAATATCGTCCCAATAATATGAGGACCCGATATTGGGGTCACTACGCATACGCCCTTACTCTTTCGAGAAGCGACGAACCCGATCCAAATGGATCGTATACAGGAGCTGTTACTTCGGACATGCGTCTCCTACATACAATATCTGGCGACGGAACCCTTCGCCTTGACGGGAGACCGTGGATGTCACTTATGTGATCCTCCACCTCATATTCAAATTCTAATTAATCATTATGAATCATATTCATTACGATTAATTCTTCCAAGGGAAATAATAACTCTATTCATAATAGAGTGTTCTTAATTGGATATAATTAACTTAATCATATTAAATTAATTTTTCAATCAAATTCAATCAACAAACTTGATTTTACTTGAATATATGGTATTATCTCAAAATACATATTAATTCGAATTTTAATAATTAGAAAAATACACCATGATCTCTCAGGCATCATTCGTTCCCTACCCGCTGTCATGGCCAGTACCGGCAGGAGTGGGACGGAACGCATACGTTGCAACCCGCTACCCCAGCGATCCCCGACTAGACACCATATCCGTCTCGGAAAAAATAATGCCGAGTCAATCACTTTGTACTTGAGATGATCATCGGTTCTTCAAAACGAAATTATACCACATAGTAATAATCAAAACATTTTTGATTATAAGGAAATTTTCTAGATAAAATCCTATTTCTATTCAAGTAAGGAGTTTGATGATTGTGTTTCCAATTATGATTTAGATCAAATCTAATCAATTATTTGTTGAGGCCAAGTCAATTAAGGAAATAATCATCATTAAACATTTATCAAATATTTTCCATAATTATTTCATCAAATTAACAATTAATTTCACTAATTGACAATCACATGGTTCTTGATTAGGAAAGTAATTTCAGCAGTAACCCCTACTTACTAAAATTAGCATATCTCAATCAATTTAAATCCAAATTAAGCAAAGTAAGTTTCCATAGTTTGCTAACTTGATTTACAACCTAACTTATGTGATTTGCACACATTTCGAGGCATTTCTAAACAGTAATTAACTCCTTAATTACGTTAAGATTCACAGTTCCCGTAACAGTGAATATATATTCATTAAAACGACCATATCTAGAGCAAACAAAATCCAAATTACGTAAACTCAGATCCTATGGTTTCCTATTTAATGGGGACAAAATCCAAATATTATTTTCATGTTTAAACAATTTAAACAGGGTCGAAAATTTACACTAAACAAAGATGCGAAAAAGGAAATGCGATAAAACTTTCGCAACCCTAACGAACCCAAGTCGCCTTCGGTTTTATGGATCGTATCCAAAAACTTTCGACCTAAGGATCTGATACCACTTAAAGGATATGGTTAGAATCCTCAAGCGCATCACGGAAGCGTGAGCGTCGTATCAAATACGATGAGGAGCGACTAGGCACACTAGTTACTCGATGCAGCGGAATTTAAAAAATTATTTATGCGACGAAACCACATGATCCAAGAACACTTCTCGGATCGTTTCATCTAAACCACAAACAAGTAATAGGATTACCTCTTGAAGCGTGATTTCGATCGAGTCTCTAATCGAAGAGACCTCCTGTCTCAAGTCCGATCCGACGGAGGAGACACTTGCGAGCGCGGGGATGAATCGCGTGCTTCTCGCAATCCATGTTGATGATCCAAGTGGCGGATCTCCTGATATCGACACACGAGATCCGACGTCTTCTTCACGAGCGAGGCACACCGAAGGAGACGGACATCCGCGAGCAGACGATCGGACAGCATAACGACGACACTGCGGCGATGGAGAAGCTCTCTAGGGCATCCATAGTGGACGGCCATGAGAGGGAGAGAGAGTAGACGTGTAGAGAGAAAGAGAGATAGAGAGAGATAGAGAGACTTATGTTCTCTTGGTGTAAAGAAGAGCAAAGGGGTGCCTCTCCTTTTATAATATTTTGGGATCCATGGATCTCAATCCATGGACAACACAAATCCAATGGCTCTCATTGATTGTGTTTCTTTTAATGGCCAAGATTTGTGTTGGTAAAAACCAACAACAATTAATTTAATTTAAATTAAATCTATATTGATAAATCAACATAATTTAATCACCAAATTAAATCAACTAACATTGGAGATAATGGAAAGGAGGCTCCTCCCTTCCATAAAGGAAGAGTGGACGACCACCCTTTCCTTTAAGGATTGGTGGCCGTCCCCCCTCTCCTATTAGGAAAGGGGGAGTCTCAATGCAATCTCAAGGTTGCATAATTCATATGCCTCCAATTATTTACAACAACAATTGTTGTAAATTATTCTACAAAATAATTCATAATCATTTTGTGAATATTGCAATCTTGCCATTGGAAATTTATGAATCACATTCATAACCCAAAATAAAATGTAAATTACATTTTCAATTTAATGTTCAATGTAAATCCAATTCACATTAACATTTAATTAACTAACAGATGTAAATTACAAATAGCTCTCTCTTATATATTATAAATCACATTTATAATATATACAAATAATATGGATAGTACTATCCACATTATTCGTATCCATGATAATTAAATCACATTTAATCATCTTGGATCTCTATTCTCATGTACTCAAATAATATGAATCACATTCACATTATTCACATCACTGATAATCAAACCGCATTTAATTATCTAAGATAACTCTCCTTATAATATGAATCAAATTCATATTATCATGATAATTAAATCACATTTAATTATCCATTTTCTCAATGCTCGGATACATATATCAACGATAGAATTATCCATGAACTCTTTCAAGGATAATGCGCTTTCTCTGCGAATACTTGGAGATAAAGACAGGGCGGCGATTGTATTGTTCCACGTATAGTGACTTGGATATTGAAATCACATATCAAATCCAGTTCTCGGGCCTCCCATAGATGCTTGATTAAATCAAGACCACAAATCTAATCTTCTCATTGAATCTGAATCACATTTAGATCAATGTCCAATATTTGGACTACGATCAGATTACTTCTCTACTGAGAGGAGTCACTAAAATCCAGACCCATTTCATCACTCCCTATGAATGGAAGCGTCATGGTTATACAATCGTTTATGATCACATCACCCTCAGGTATTCCCAATACCTGTACATCTTGTATACTGGAAGACTCAGAATAAACCCGAAGTATTAGTTCAACTTTATATTGTCTACTTCAGGGTTTTATCAGTAAGTTTCTCATTTTTGATCATTGGGCGTTGGTATCGATCATATACTTTCCAAAAGCATATATCATACCTAGGTCTTGATCATATACTTTCCAAAAGTATATATCAAACCTACAAATTCATTCAAGCTTCCAAAGCGAGACGACCGTGCGCACGGAATTTGATTCTTCGTAATAACTCATGAGTGAGCTCATGTCTTCCGGTTCAATAGTGAACATGTATGATCCCTTTGAGAGATCGTATTACTCATATGCACTTATATGCACACCAGCGCACCGTTGTATAGACATTGATTATGTCATCAACCTATTGGTATGCCAAATGTACATACTCAAACATATAGTAATCCATCTATCTCCGGTTAGAGGATGCGTGCCTATATCATGACAACATACGATATAGGACTTTGGTTATCTCGATCTCGTTAAGTCAACTCTTTGACCTAACTAATCTGATACCTCCGAATCTCTATTCCTATGTAGAGGACCTGCATCAAGAGGTCGGTCAGATATCAGCCTATCTGAGAAAGGATTGCCATCTCCTACTCAGGCTGGAGATCATCTCTTAATAATCATTTGACGGTGCTTGATGAGTCCTCAGTCTAACTCATTAGATATTCATCTAAGCACCAGCCTCTATGATTCAATAATTGAATCAACAACTGTATGATCATTAAGATGGCCATGGTACATAACCCTAATTATACTAAGGGACCTATTATGCAAATTATGTATTCTTCATTTCAGATTAGGGAATGATATTTGCGATAACATTTATTGCATAATGGCTCGTTGTGGGCTCGTATGTCCAACACCTACATGATACACATGCATATATTTTGCGACTTTTTTAACATGCCTATTACAAAAGTCCTCTATCTTCTTCTTCTTCACTTTATCCATAAAATCCGGATTGTCCAAAGCTTTTGTGCCTCATACTTGGAGTGAACTTAACATGAAATCTGCAAAGTTTTCTACACCTACAAAGATTTGTTATCATCAAAGTAATGATACAATTAATATGAAATCAATATACTAAAGTTTACATATTTTATGATTTTTGATTTGACACTTGATATCCATGCTACAACAATTTTGCCACTCTTAACTCAGGACAATTTGAGATAATCAGTTAGGCTGCCCATAAGCCATACTTCAAGGCCTAAATCATGCCCATGTCCGAACCGGGCTAGCCCATGGGTTAAATTTAAATTATTTTTTCTCAATGTTTTATATTATTTATATAGATTAACAAAATTTTTAAGCATCGTATAAACTTTCTAAATTTACATAACTATTATATACGTTACCTGAACAATAAATTAATAAATATAATGTCACATTAATAATGTAAAAAGATGTACATTACAATAAATACATGTAAATTCTAGTTTTCTAATAAGTAAAATTTTTGGGTTGGGCCTAATCATGGCTTTGTGATATATGTCCACGATCCACCCATTTGAAGGAGCAACCAAAGAATGGGCTGGTCTGAGATGGCCAATTCTTCAAATTTCTTAGCCCAAGATAGCTGTGAGTGGACTAGACGAATGGGCCCTCGACCCACTAGCCATGTCTAAATATATGTTCACAATTTTAAATTATAAATTCAAATGTGTATAAACTTAAGTTTGAATTTATAAATATATTCTTTCTCATAGGAAAAATATCAATACCTTTGATTTTAAAATCTTATTCGTAGAGAAAAATGGCTAATTGCATTATAAGATTCAAATTCAATTAAATACATATCAACCTATACCTATTAGTGTCTAATTAACAGATGTGAGTTGATAGCTATTTTTACATACCAGTTGGGTGTAAAAGACTACTTTCCAAGTATTTATTCTTAAATATAATTTTTATCTTTGAACTCTCACGGAGAGAAATACATTACAAGGAATTTCAACTTAAAAGAGTTAAGAATTCATGACAATATTGGAATATATGATGTTTGGAGGATCTTGTTGGACATGTGCCATTGGCTCGGTGATCATGGCCCTGTCTTGCCTTCAATGCACTCTCATATTCTCCATCTTTTTTCTACACCCATTATTAGGTTTTTTGTCCACCTCTCCATATGTTACATTTTCCTCGCAAATCTACAACTAGTCAAAATTATCGACTATTGCAATTTTGTTATTTATTTTTTTCATTTCTTTAACTGAATGTACCATGTTAGAATCAACCTATTTAAAGAAACTGATTAAATTTGTCCATCAATATATTTTATATTTTGCCTGAAATTTAGTCATTCACCTTTTATATAGACACAAAATGGGAATGTGCATATGCTATTTTCATTTCGGCAGCCAAGATGCCATTTTGTATTTAAGGCCCCATTTCAACACCTCATGTGATAATTATAATTATCAATGTACACGATTTTTGTAATTAGTTTTAATTATGATTGAACTAGCATTTGTTTTTTTTAGAGTCCTCTCCAGTCAACCAACCTTTTTTGAAGTTTATCTCTGATTGTTCATCAACGTGTTTTATTCATTATTTAATCGATGTTACTTCTTTTCTTATTTCTAACAAATTTTCATTGAGAAAAAACGAGGCCGCCCCTTCCCACCCTATTTTCCTGCATTTTTTGTTTTTTTCAATAATAAAGTCATGTATTTTCATCACTATATCCCTCTAATATGCCATTTCAATTTCATCAGAAACAGAGACTCCTATGCCCTTAATCTAGAACACGTCGATTACATCAATTTTAATACCATTAAAATTATATGTCCGAGATGGAAGGCATATGAGTCTTTGTTTCTGACAAAATTGGAATGACATATTAGAGAGATATAGTGATGAAAATGCATGACTTTATTTTTGAAAAAAAATTAAAAAATCACCGTTTGATTGGTGGGTTAATGCGGGTTAAATGCCTGATTGTTCCTAGCACGTGTATTGGAATTTGTGGATTGAGGTTCGGCGGATGATAAGGAAGGCCTCCTTTAAGGAATTCACACCCTTGGTAGACTTCCGAACTGGAAAGTGAATGAGCGGGAAGCAGGGCAATCGGCCCCCTGATAGAGGGTTACCCGTTTTTAGATTTTGGTGTTTGGATAAAGGGTTAAATCGGGGGTGTGTTAGAAGTGGGTTTGGGGTGATATGATTGTATTGAAGTCTGAAAAAGTGAGTAGTTATTGTGATGTGATTGTATTGAAGTTTGGAAAAATGAGTAGAAGTGGAGTAGTTTATAATTTTTATATGATATGATAGTATAATATATTATTTTTTGGTAGGATTGATGATGTAAAATTGATTTATTTAATTTTAAAAAAAAAGAATAAATTGAGGCCACGGGGAGAGAGAACCCACTTCTAACCCGGTACGGTAGCCGAACGCACCTCAATATATCCCAACCCCTCGGCGCCCGATTCGCCTCCGCACGTATTTCATGAACCCTAACCCCTCCACTTCACCCAAAGCTGCTCCCTTCACCCTCCTTCCACCCTTCGCCGATTTCTAGGGTTTTCCGTGCTCCCACGAAGCTCTCCCACCTGCTCCTCCTGTAGTAAATTTATCGTCTTTTTCACTCTCCCCCACTTCTCTCCTCTTATTTAGGGCTTCTGCACTTCAAAGATCGCTTCTCGGGACAGCTCTCGCCGATTTTTGCTTTGATTTCGACGTAATCCTGCGGTCGTCTTTCGGCGTTAGGGTATCGGTGCAATGGCTTCCAAGAGGCCGTTTGATCGGAACCAGAAGGAACAGAACGGGAGGAGGAAGATGCAGAAGATTGCGTATTCCGACAAGGGTGCCGTTGTTTATAAGTTGCTTTGCCACGGGTCGAAATTCGGGAGCTTGGTAGGTAAGGGAGGTGAAATTGTGACAAAGATACGGCAGGACACCGGTGCGAAGATACGCATCGAGGACACGGTTCCCGGCTGCGAGGAAAGAATCGTTGTCATAACCGGTTTTGATAAGGAAGGGCAAAAGGGCAGTGCGTGGGACAATGCGGACAATGAGGAGAACATGAATGCTGGTGAGGGGGAGGAGGGAGGTGAGGGGGATGGGAGCATTGAGAAAAAGGAGACACCTTTATCGACAGGGAAGGGGTTGACATCGGCCCAGAGAGCATTGCTGCTCGTCGTGGAGAGAATTGCTACTGGCGAATTGGATAGTGAAGGCGGTCTTGGATCGAGTAAGGATCCATTGGTTGTCGTGGCGAGGATGCTTATACAGCCGAGTCAGGTTGGCTGTCTTCTGGGAAAGGCTGGGAGTGTGATAAAGCAGATGTCCGCGGAAAGTGGTGCACTGATTCGGATTCTTTCTAGAGATATGATTCCACCATGTGCTTCTCCTGCTGATGAACTCGTCCAGGTGAATACGTTATCCTTTTTACGGTGATTTTTGACTCTGCTCACCACTAAGTTAGATGACGCACAAAATAAGAAGCAAGTTTTTTTTATTGAGCATCAATCATGATATAAACAAGAAAATTAATAGTTTTCTGTCAAGAGAAAAATGGTGCTTAATTTTCACACAATTTTGCACAATTACTTTATCCATCAAGCACACTAAAAAAATGTAACGTGCCTTATCCTTGGTTGAGCTATTGAATTCTAAAGCTTTTATCCTGGCATCACTGGATTGTACGATCTTTTAGGTCCAAAACGATTCTTTTTGTGTGCTTCAGAATGGATTTAATCTTCTAGGTCTAATGTGATCTGTCTTTCCACATAACCAAAGCTTGAATTTTGATGCAAATGGAGATTTCGGAATGAGAGAAAAGAGAAGACCGTGATGTGGCTCGTGAGCTGAGAGATGAACACAGATGAGGGATCAGATTTCCCATGAAAATAATATAGAGATGGGGATTTACGAGTTAACTTCAGTTTTCATCAACTCATAACTTGTTGTGTACACAAATTAAATAGCCCCATTATGCAGAGAGGGGTGATTACAAAAACAAAATAAATAAGTCAATCCCGATGCATCAATGGGTCTCCACACCTCAATCAATGGATGTAGGCATGGATGCTAATTGGAAAATTGTCATATGATTGCTAGTCTTAATGACAATGGTTAATGTTAATAACGAGTTTAACAAATGTCAATCTTATTTACTATAAAAATCACAACAATTCATAAAGATCTCAAGGCTTTAATTCAAATTTGACATGAGTTGATTTCAGATGAATTCATCTCATCAAGTCAAATCCAATGACAATATATAAGATATGATCCATATAAATTGAATTTGTAACCTTACAAACATACAAATCTTAAAGAAGGCCATGTCCTCGAGACTTATCTTACATGTATAAAAATCTTAAAAATGATTAAAATAAAAATAAGAGAATGAAATTCATGTTCATTCATAACCAATGCATATAAAACATAATATTATATAACATAATATACATGAGATTATCACTCAAATAGATACATATATTTCTGTGAGAGATTACGATAGATTATGTTTTTATATTATATTGTAACCTCATGAGGGTACTTATGTATTTTGTCCTTTCGAACTCTCCAGGGTTTATTTCTATATAAAGACCCTTAGACCTCTTGAATAAACAACTCATTGCATTGTTTCATCTTTTTCTTCATAGTATCAGAACAACGGTCCTAGACCTGTTTTCTAACATGATCTCTGCCGTCACCACCAGCACTAACCCGTCAAGCCCTTCCCTTGTGCGTCGTCAGGAGCCTCTTCAACGCCTCTAGTGTTGCCAGGAGCCTCCGCCAAGCCCCACGCCACGCCGAGAGCCTCCATCGAGAGCCTCAAGCTACTGCCAGGCCTTCAACGAGCTCCTTGGCTGCCTCCAGGCCTCTTGCGAAGGCCTAGGCTGCCACCAACAGATCCCACACCGTCGCTTGGGCCTCCGCCAGGCCTCTAGGTTGCTGTCGGGTCACCTGTGCAGGCCTTCAGATTGGTTTCATGCCACATATGGGTCCTTTTGCCCCCTTCAGGGGGCTTCTAGGGCACCCAAGCCCCGCCGCCAGACCTCCTAAGGCGGCTACCAACGTGTCCACCATGATGACAACCTCCTTGAGTCTTCTACGAGGCTTCCAATCCTTTACGGGTTTACTACGGTCATTACATATCATGTGGATGCTTGATTGGGTCATCTTGATGCTTTCTTAAGAAAAAAAATTCTAGGTCACTTTTTCTTGACAAATGTGTCCACCATGACGTCCATCAAGATCAAACATGCGTATTCTATTCTTTGATGGTACATGGCACTTCTATCAAGTTGAAGGGCTCCAAAACTATGTTCTATGGTCTCGATCTTTCAAAGTGTTCGTTGGTGACTATCGCAAAAGCTATGTTCTTACAAAGTTTCCTCTTGTTGAAACGGATAAGGACTATGAAACCTGGGTTGTCGACAACTAGCAGGTTATCACTTGGATGACCAACAACATCGATCCAAACATTGCTGTCAATCTACTTTACAACGACACTGCAAAGGTGATGTGGGAGAACCTTGAGCATACATATTCTCAGACGATGACCAAATCTCATCTCTTTGACATATACACAAGAATATGGTCTTCTACTCATGGAAAGTCGAGCCTTATCGATTATTTTAGGCTTCTTACTAGCTTATTTGAGGAGCTACTTATTTTCGAGCTTGCATGCTATGATTAACAGGTGGGAGAGCGTGTTGAATGACATGTTTACATATTTCTTTTTGGGTTGTATTCACGATACAAGCATGCGAAAGATCGATTTCTGATGGCTGATACTCTACCTACAATTGGGATCATCTTCGAACGATTACATGAGCTAGAGGCTCCAATTCAACACTCTACTATCTACACACCTACAAAGACGACAACCCATTATACCTCCTCGAGTTACAGAGGACGTTAGAATTATCAGGGAGGACGTGGTCATATTTTTTGACGTAGACGCAGTCATGGATCTAGACGTGGCCGCGAATCTGGATGTAGTCGTGACTTTGGACGTGGACGCGAATATGATTCTTCTACTGCTCGTTATCCAACATGCTTGCATTGTGGATGTTGGAATCACTCTTCTGACCGCTGCTAGACAACGTTTGGTATGCAATCTAATGTCAACAATGCCTATGAAGAAGCTTCGTATGATGCGACTGAAGATACATCTGCCCAACAATTTGGCGGGTTACCGACCCCCGTTATTGGCTTACTACTTCTGAATATGCCCGCTTGAGGCAACTGTTGCAAGATTCAGGCTTGTCTACCAATGACAATACTACTTTTGCTTCTATTGTCAACCTGGCTACTACTTCAGGTACAATAGCACATTCTGTCTCTGCCTCCAAACCTGCATGAATTATTAACTCTGGAGCTTCTACCCATCTGACGGGAGAAGGAAGTCTACTCACGTCTTAACATCCATCTTCCTCTGTAAAGACTGTTCGAATTGCTAATGGGGACCATTCCCCTATTATTAATGTTTGTATCGTCATTTTCTCTTCCAAACTATGATTGGCTGACGCTCATTGTGCTCCTGTCTTTCCTTTCAGTATTCTATCTGTATGGAAGCTATGTACTGAACTTAACTGTTGTGTTATTTTTGACGAGTTTATACATGCAATGTTCAAGAAAGCGGTTGAGTAAATTGTACACTCGTACTCGATAGCCTTGCCGCTCCGAGTATAGTGAAACGACCATGTATGCGGGTTGACCCGCATACTCTGCTGAGTATACCCCCTATGTGGCCGCCTACTCGGTCGCTTTTCTAATAAATGTTTTTTTAACCTAAACCCAAATAAATCCACCTGACATAAAGCCACATACTCCCTGCATAAAACCGCATACTCTCCTGCATAAAACCGCATACTCTCCTGCATAAAATCGCATACTCACCACATACTCTCTCGATTGCATAATATTAGATTTTTAATTATATTTTTTAATAATAAAATTACCAAACCGCATACTTCCCGCACACTCTCTTGCATACCGCATACTTTTTATGTAGTGACCCCTTCGACTGAATACCTTATGAACATTGATACATGACATCCGGACGAGGTGGATTTTTGGTGGGGGACATGAGAGGAACGATCTATATTACCTCGATATCCCTTGTGATTCCACTTTTGCTGGCGCGGTTTCAATCTCCAAAGATCCTCTTCTGTGGCACCTTCATCTGGGTCATCCTTCTGCAAAGACCCTCTCCATGATGTTCCCTGAACTCTCTATGCTCAAGCCATTTGAGTGTGAGGTGTGTCAGTTCGGGAAACATCATCGATTATCCTTCCTGCACGGATTGAGCCTCACTGTCGTGTCCCTTTTTCTCTTGTCCATTGTGATTTTTGGGACGTTGTTCGGTCTGAACTCTGAGTGATCATAAATATTTTGATGTCTTTGTGAATGATTATAATTGATCTTATTAGGTCTTTTTGTGAAAAGAACTTTCAAAAATTAATAATATTGTTTACAATTCTTTTACTATATGAAAAATATCTTCTCCATTGCTATTCAAAATTTTCATTCTGATTATGCATTGGAATTCACCCAAAATGATTTGACATCCTTTTTTGCTTCTCATGGTACCATTCATCAAACTTCATGCCCATATACCTCCCAACAGAATGGGGTAGTACAAAGAAAACTAAGACATCTTTTTGATATTGCTCGCTCTCTACTCACCTAGATAAAGGTTCTTAAGACCTACCGAGGAGATTAGGGATGAAAATGATCGGATACGGATATGAATATAGGTATAATCATATCCTTATTCATTTAAAAATACGAATACGAATGCGGATACAAATATTGACGAATGTGAAAAATGTGTTACCATATCCTTAGAAACGAATACGAATCGGATACGAATAATAACAAATTTTTTTAATAGATTAACTAAATTATACATGTTTATGATGGCTTACACATAAAATAGATATACCAGAGATAGTAATTTATAACAGTTATATCAATAATGGTGAATGCAATCATAAAATATTGGTGCACACAGTTATAAATAAATCTATTACTATACTTATGCATGAAAACAAATATACGAATACGAATGCGAATATTAGCGAATGTCAAAGTGATATCCATATCCGCATCCATTTTAAAACGAATACGAATATGAATGTCAAAATATGTTTAAAACGAATACGATCGCGGATCGGATACGAATATATTCACATTCGTTTTAATCCCTAGAGGAGATGTGCTCATTGCCGTTCACCTTATAAACATGGTTCCCTCTGCATCCAATGGTTCTACTCACTTTGGGCCTTACTACACCCAATTGAGTTACTCTTCCTTCTACCACTGTGGATTTTTGGCTGTACTACTTTTGTTCACAATTGTCATACTGCTGACAAATTGTCTCCTTGTGCGATTAAATATGTTTTTCTTGGTTATTCTCAAACACAGAAAGGCTACATATGCTATGATCCATTTGGACATTGCTATTACTTCTGCCGATGTCACCTTTTTCGAACAAACTAGCTTCTTTACTCAGGTTATTTCAGATATTCCATTAGATCTTCCTCTTCCATCTATTGTGTATAAAGGAAAACATGTTTCTACACCATCACCTGTTCCAGTACCTGTTCCATTATAGTGGTAAAGCTTTCTCCCACTATAAGTAGGGTTCGCTACATGAAATCTTGCTTACTGTTGTAAAAATCGGCCGACTAGGCCGTTTAGTCGGGCCGATTAGTCGACTCAGTGGGGTAGCCGAGTCGACTCGCTATAGTCGTGTCATAATCGGGCATAGCCGATTATTCGGCCGAGTAATCGGTGTAGTCGGCCGACTAGGCGGCCGTTTTTTGCAACAATTAATCGGGTACCCATTAAACCTAAACCCCAAAGTTATTTTCGACAGAACCCAAAACCCTTCGACAGAACCTTTCGTTTCTTCGAAACCTCCCACCCCCGCATCAAACGAAACCTCCCACCCCTGCAGCTCCTCGATTTTCGCTCCTCCATCGCCGCTCCTCCATCTCCGCTTCGGTCAGCCAGCGCGCCACTCCTCCATCGCCTCGACGCCGCGCGGCTGCCCGACAGAGGATATCGACCAGCATCTTGCCGATCGCCGCACAGGACACCAGGTTAGGGTTTTTATTTTTTTTTTTCGTTTTTTTTATTTTATTCTATGATCTTAGCATTCTCAGGAGCTTATACCATTCACTATAATCTTTTTTTGACACTCAAAAAAGGGGGAGACACTCATAAGTGTTCGCCCCAATTTATTAAGAAAGAAGATAGAAAATACTTACAGCGGGGATTACAACATAAGTCAAGGTAGATGGTAAGAGAGAAGATACCATCTACCTCCCAAAAAAGAAAAACGCTACACTGATAACCATTCCGAACAAAAACTATTTGCAGCGATACAAATATTTTCCTTATAGAAACGCTGCCCCGCAAAAAGCAATTTGTTTCTTCCCAGCCAAATACTCCAGATACGCGCAATGGGGACAATTCTTTCCGCCCTTGGCCGATTTGAGGCAGCAGCAATGCTCTCCCAGAAATCATCAATGGAGGAGCGATTCACCCAATCCACGTCATCCCAGATGGCCTGCACGAGGAAGCATTGAAGGAAAAGATGGCTGGAAGTCTCGATGTCGGAGCCGCAAAGACCACAGAATGAAGAGACATTCGGGAAGATGGAGGCGCAACAGTCACGAGTAAGCAATCTTCCACGTCTAAGAGTCCAAAGGAAGACGCCAATCCTTTCCGGAATCTTGAGGTCCCAAATGAACTTGCAGTGACGAAGAAAAGAAGCATCCACATTCAAGACGGGGGGTAGAATAGAGAGATAAGCCTTCCGAGAAGTGAAAGTCCCGTCCAACCACACAAAATGATCACGGCCCGTCGAAGGGGCAGGAGCGTCCGCAAGGAGAGTCATCAAAGCGGTGAAGTCAAGGAGCCGCTGGTCCGAAAGCGTGCCCAACAAAATCGGGCACCAGGCGCCATCGCTCCAGCAAGAAGCCACCGAAGCGAGTTTATCCCCGGCCATCGCATAAAGACGAGGAAAAAGATTCATGAAAATACCCTTACCGGACCAATCCATCGACCAAAAGCGGAAGGATCTCCCATCGCCGACAGCCGGCCCAACCAACGACCGGTAAGAGTTGAAGACAGAGAATACATCGCGCCAAAAAGAATGAGAGAAAACCTGGGAATGGCCGCCAAAAACGGAGACAAAGGCATCCCCAGCCGCCACTCGGAGGCACTGCACCATGAAACTCTCATCTCGGCCTAAAAGCCTCATCGCCCATTTGAGGAGCCAAGCATCACGAACCACCGCCAAACGCCGTACGCCAAGACCCCCGTCGCATTTTGGCCGAGAAATGTCATCCCATCCAACTAAGTGCATGCCTCTTCTGTCAGAACCATTCTTACCCCAAAGAAAACGCCTCATTGATTTCTCCAAATGAAGCCGGATCCCCTTGGGCAGCCCGCGAGCCGATAAGAAATAGATGGGGATAGCCGAGAGGACAGATTTGATAAGAACTAACCGTCCGCCTTTGGAGAGCAACGACGCACGCCTACCAGCCAATCTGGACTCGACCTTCTCAACGACCCGCTGATAATCACGCAAGCGCGCTCGGCCGAACGATAGCGGCAATCCCAGGTATTCCAGCGGAAGCTCCCCGATGGGAGCCCCCAAGACAGAGGAGCAATCCCCGGCCTCCAAAGCCGATAAGCCAAAAGGCACCATTTTTGATTTGGCTCCGTTGATGCGGAGCCCCGAAATCTCGCAAAAAAGTTGAACCGCAGTGGCCATCCCAGTGTTCACGAATGCGCCCTGAGCGGCCGCATATGCGGCCGCATATGCGCGTGCGGGCCCAATGACGTGCCGCATACGTGAATCGGGCCACTGTGCGCCCCAAGCGCATGAGCGGACCGCATATGCGGACTATGCGGCCGCATATGCGGTCTGTTCGGCCGCTCGATCATTTCCGATCATCCTCGATCATTACCGGTAATGATCGGTAGAGGCCCACCGATCATTTCCGATCATCCTCGATCATTACCGGTAATGATCGGTAGAGGCCCACCGATCATTTCCGATCATCCTCGATCATTACCGGTAATGATCCTTCCCGATCATCATCGATCAACGTCGATCATTCTCGGTAGAGGCATCCCGATCATTCTCGATCATTACCGGCAATGATCGGTAGAAGCGCCACCGATCATTATCGATCATCCTTGATCATTACCGGTAATGATCGGTAGAGGCCCACCGATCATTCTCGATCAATATCGATCAATACCGATCATCCCGATCATTCTCGATCATTACCGGTAATGATCGGTAGAGTCCCATATATTTATTTATTTATTTTTGCATATATTTATTTATTTTTAAATAAAAAATTAGAAAACCGCGTAGAACCGCATATACCCCGCATATGCCCCCGCATACCGCTTAATCGCTATTCAGTGACCTGACCGAACGCATACGCATACCGCTTTCCTGAACCTTGGGCCATCCCCGAGGCCTGAGACCGGCCTCCCTCAATAAAACAAAGGGTGTCATCCGCAAATTGAAGAAGAGGAATATGAAAGTTACCCAAGTAACAACCGCGAGTAAAACCAGCATTTGCCACACCCTGGATCATACGAGGCAAAACGTCCGCCGTCAGAACGAAGAGAAGAGGAGCGAGGGGGCAGCCCTGACGAACCCCCCCTGCGCGGCTGAAAAAGTCCCCCGGCCGGCCGTCCGTTAAGCGAGATGGAGAAGGAGACAGTAGTAACACATCGTCTAACCCAGGAGATCCACAAGGGAGGAAAGCCCAGAGACTTCAAAACCGCCCACAGGAAGCGCCAGTCCAAGGAATCGTAAGCCTTAGCAAAATCTATTTTCCATAGAATCCCCTTCGTGCCATGTCTATGCCACCCATCAATAACCGCATAAGCCAGCGCGAAGCAGGCGGAGATTTGTCTCCCTTGGATAAAAGCGGCCTGAGCGGGAGAAATTAGAGAGTCAAGCAGGGGAGCAAGCCGTTTAGCCAAAGCCTTGGCAATGATCAAATAGATGCCATTAGATATAGCAATAGGGCGAAAGTCCTCAATACGGGTTGCCCCATGAGACTTCGGAATAAGAACCATGCTGGCCCTGTTAAGCCTGTCGAATCCCCTATTTCCGTTGCAAAATTCGAGAGCGACCTCTAAAACATCATTTGATATCACATCCCAGAAGTCCCTATAGAAAGCAATGGGGAAACCATCGGGACCAGGGGAGGCGTCGACGTTAAGGTCCCAAACCGCCCCCTTAAGCTCCTCAAGCGTGAACGGCCTAGTTAAAAGAGTCGAATCCGAGGCGGCGAGAGCAGGGACCCCGTTGGCAGTCCAACGCCACGAAGAGGAGGGCTGACGATCGAAGAAATTCTTGAAGTGGTTAACCAATGCCGAGCCTAACTCGCGAGAACCCTGAATAGAAACGCCTCCAATATCAAGGGAGGAGATACGATTAGCGCGCTTACGAGCACTGGCTACCCGGTGGAAGAAAGCAGTGTTAGCGTCCCCACTCTTAATCCACCGAAACCGAGAGCGCCGCCTCCACTCGATCGCCTTCTTCCTGTCGTCCTCCGAGATAAGATGAAAAGCCGAGGATCGCTCAGATAATTCCTCAGGAGAAAGCTCCCTATCGTTCTCCAAACGATCGAGACGAAGAATAATTTCCTCCGCGCTGTTGCGAGCAACAAGTCTAGCCTGACGAATGGAAAATTTGAACGAGGCGAGGGCACGACGAAGGGACGAAAGCTTAAGATCAAAACGGTGAGTCGCATGACCAGAATAAGAAGTCTGAGACCAATGATTGCGGACCAAATCCTTAAAGTTTGATTCCAGCAGCCAGCTCCTCTCATAACGGAAAATACCACGCGGACGGGAGGACTCGTCAGCCTCCCAAATAATGGGGGAGTGATCAGAAAAAGATCTCGGCCTAGAAGAAATCGAGCAAAGCGGGAAGGCCTCCATCCAGCGAGAATTTGCAAAAAATCTGTCAATACGTGATCGAGAAGAGGAATTGCGCCAAGTGTAAGAAATATCATTTGCCACCAAATCTTCGAGAGCTAAACCATGGATAAAGTCCAAAAAATCGGTCGAGCCTGGATCTCTTCCCCCCCTACCACGAGGGCGGTCGCAAGCAAGCAGAGTAACGTTAAAATCCCCCCCCACAATCCAAGGAATGTTCCCCAAAGCCGCAGCATCCGCATTTAGATCCTCCCATAATAATCGACGAGCGACATGGCATAATGGCGCATAAACGCAAGAGAAAGCCAATGGAACATTCGAATCCACATGAACAAGGGTGACAGTGATAGAGTGACGTCCAAGACGAGAGCAAACGACGGAAAATCTTGAAGACTGCCAAGCAATAATAGCCCCACCAGAAGCGCCAACCGCGTCCAAGGAGCAAAACGCGTCGATAGCACCCGCCCCAAAAGATTTCCACATGGCGTCATCGACCCCAGCAAGTTTAGTTTCCTGAATAAATACAACATCACATTCCCATTCGCGCAAACGCGAGCCCAATGCCTGGCGACGATTCGGGTCGCCCAAACCACGAACATTCCAAGATAGTAGCTTCATTTAAATTACAAAAAGGGCCCCAAAAATTGAATATAGTCCAAAACAACTACAGATGGGGACGGCGCTGGCCCGCCCGGCGAAGCCCAGCCGCCTCCGCAACAGCCTCGCGAACCGGCGAAAAGGGATCATCATGGAACGATTCGTGGCGACGAGAATAGACAATTCCATATCTTGATGGGGAAGCACATATATCATTCCAAGAGCTCCAAGATGTAGCATAGCGGGTCGGCGAATTCGGGGGAGCATTCGAAGAAGAAGCCGTAGCTTCGCCAGCAAACCTAGAAGCCCGATTAGAGAAAGAGGGCAGACCACCAGTCTGAGAGAACATACCAGCCATGGGCGTGGAGACGGCCCCCGAGGGCTCCGAGGCCAGCGAAATGAGGAGAGTCGCCGGAGAGGAAGAAGACTGATGAGCGGACGGGAGCGTCTGATAATAGGGCAGCGATAAAACCGGAAGAGGACAAGGATAGTCCGAATAGCATAATAGAGGTTCGCTGGAAATAATCGAGTCAATATCCGCCCGTGACAGGCGCGGATTGACATCAAGATCCGACCCGGATAGCGGAATAGGAACCGCTATCGCATAGCAAGAGACCACCCCGCGGTCCAGAGGATCGGGAGTAACAGAAGCGTCACCCTACAGAGAATCGTTCTCGAAAAGGCTCCCAGGCACGTGAGAGGGCGACCTTCCCGCTTCCCAAGAGAAATGAAGCCCAGTCGACATTTCATAACGCTCGCCATGCAGCTGCGGCGCTTCGATAATATCTTTGCAAAATGACACGTGTCCCACAGAAGATGAACCGCCGAGGGCAGCATCGGACGGTGAGCCGTTGCCGGAGATAGGAGAAGGCTGAGGTGGATCGTCTGGCGAGGGGAAGAAGAACTCCAACTTGAATGACCATCTGCCGAGAGACAGCTTCTCGAATAGAGCCTTGCCCTTCATGGAGAGGCAAAGAGTAGAGGAGCACTCCACCAAAATCCTCGTACAGGTCCAGTCAGAACCGGTGGTCAGGCCGTCGTCCAGAACAACCACAACCTGACCCCAGTTGCCGATAATCTTGGAAAGACAATGTGCCGAGCGAGAAAGAAAAGGAACGCCGCGTACCTCCACCACGCAACGTTCGGTGCCCAAGGTCGCCCCATCCGCAACCCTAGGCCGCCGCCATTTGACCATAGAAGCATCAGCACGGTGAAAGAGAATCTCCCGTTGTTCCGGGGAGAGTCCTCTAACACATCAACGGAAATCGTCCAGGAAGAAGAGATCCCCCGAGAAACCCTCGTCGAGTAGAGACAAAGTATCAGAACGAATCAACTCACGATCAATACCCGGCCGCTGCACCACGCCAATCGCCACAGCAAGCTTGTCGCCCAGCGCCTTCGGGCGGAAACTTCCCGAAGCACCCTCCTCAAACCCAGCCGCATGAAAAGCACGAGCGCAAGAAGGATCGCGACGCCCACGAGGAGGCCGTGGATCGTCGCGGACGAGTGGAGGGGGAGGTTTAGTGCACTTACCCTTAACATCATCGCGAACCCCAGAGACCACCTGAGCGAAGGAACGAGAGTCCACACAGGCGGAAGAGTGACGACCGCGGATAGGGGCCCCCGAACGAGAGGAGAACTTCTGGTGTCGCGATTCCATGCCCCCCGGACTGCACGAGAAGGAGCGATGGCCGATCCTCCCGCACCGGAAGCACCTGGGGGGAGCCCAGCATGCAGACACCAGATGCCCACGACCAGCGCAGCGGAAGCAGCGTCTACCCGACTTGGAATGAGACACCGTCACCCAATCTTTCCCAGAATCTTCAAGCACCCGCTTCTCCGCGTGACGAGTGTCACCGAGAGAATCACCGCGATCATCCCGAAGCCGACGAGAACCCCCCTGCTTCGGAACCCAAATCCGCTTCGGCAGGCGCTCCTCACGACCCATCTTTTGATCAATCCTTCCATTCACTATAATCTTGATAACAAATGTTTTAGGTTGTATGTTAGATAAACCCCATGTTGGGAATTGTATTAATATAATATGTTGTATGCTTGTTTTAGGGTTACTTGCATTTTACATCATGCTACTGATTTTGGTTATATCATGATGTGTAGGGTTGTATGTAATTATAATTATGTTGTAGGGCTGTATGGTTTCAAAAAAAATATTTATGTTGTATGCTTGATGTTTAGGGCTTGTTGTATTGTTATGTTGTATGCAATTATATTTATGTTGTATGAATGAGGGTTTAGGACTTGTTCTAGTATTAGGTAATAGGTTGTATGCAATTATAATTATTTAGGTTGTATATCATGCCACTGATTTTTTTATATCTCAATTTGTCATTTTTTTATTATGTAGATGGCTACACCTCTAGCATCCGGTAGCGACTCGTCCTTTTTTGTGGCGCCAGGATCAACTGATCCTGCATGGTAATACTGTTACCTTACGAGCCGTACGGATCCAAATACGGCCACTTGCAGATTGTGCAAGAAGATTGTCAAGGGTGGTGTGTATAGGTTCAAGCAACATCTAGGACACCGAAGAGGGAACGTTGCTGCATGTCCCAAAGTTGATGATGAAACGAAGAACAAGATGATTGCGTACCTTGATGATGTTGCCAGGAAGAAGTCTCAGAAAGCCGCAGATGTTCATGAGATGAGGGAGGAAGTTGATATCACTGGAGATGTGGGTTCGACGAAGAGATTGCGAGTCTCTGAATCCTTAGAGCAAACTGTCGTTGTGGAAGGATCATCACGGCAGATGACCATCAAGGATGTATTCTCCAAGGATCATCGTGATAGGGTCACATCATACATATCCAAATGGGCATATACATCGGCGATTCCGTTTAATGCATTGACGACGAAAAACTTCCTGCATATGGTGAAGGCTATTAGGAAGTACGAGCCTGGACTAAAGGCTCCCGCGAGGTATGGGCTTAGTGGTCCGCTTCTGAAGAAGGCAGTGAAGGAGATTCACGATGGATTGCAAGGTCATCGTGATATGTGGACATCAGCGGGATGCTCTTTGATGACTGATGCGTGGACGGACAAGCGTGGAAGGAGCATTATCAATTTTTGTGTCAATTGCACCTTGGCGATTTCATTTTTGAAGTCCATAGATGCCTCAGATGAGGCTCACACTGCGGAATACATCTGCAAGTTGGTGGATGAGTGCTTGAATGAAGTGGTAGTGGATAAAGTGGTTCAGATTGTGGCGGATAATGCATCCGCCAATGTAGCAGGCTAGCAGCAGGAAGATTGTTGGTTACCAAATATCCGCAGATTCGGTGGACTCCGTGTGCTGCGCACTCCATTGATCTGGCTTTGGAGGAGATAAGCAGAGAGACAAAGGTGAGAAGTGCAATCACAAAGGCGAAGAGGCTTACGGTGCTCATCTACTCACACACCAAAACTCTAAGCTTGATGCGCAAGTTCACCAACAAGAGGGACATTGCAAGGCCCGGACAAACAAGATTTGCAACCACTTTTCTCACTCTTGAGAGCCTCAATGAGAAGAAAGACAAGCTGAGATTGATGTTTTCTTCAGAAGAGTGGAGAAGCTGCAAGTGGTATAAGACCAATAAGGGAGAAGCTGCAAGTTCTATTGTATTCAGTCCTACGTTCTGGAATCATACAACACATGCTATCAGAGTGTTCACCCCATTGGTTCGTTTATTACGTGTGGTTGATGCAGATCGACGCCCATCCATGGGCTTTGTCTACGGAGGGCTTGAAGAAGCCAAGCGGGAAATAATTGCAGCATTCAATGGTGTGGAGTCATCATATAATTTTTTATGGATGCTATTACCTCCAAGACCAAAGGGAGGCTCGATACTCCATTGCATCTAGCAGCTTATTACTTGAACCCATTTTTCTTCTACATCGAGTCTTATGGTGATCCAGATGTTGTGGTGAGGAGAGGGTTTAAGGACTGCATGGAGAAAATTTATCCAGATTTGGATATACAAGATGCAATTACTAGGGACGAGCTTCCGGCATATAGATTTGGTCGTGGAGATTTCGAGAAGCCTTTAGCTGTGAGACAAAGGATGACGAATGATGGCAATTTTGATCCAGGTATTGAAATCATTGTTTTCTATTAATGTTAATCATTATTTTATTAACTTGACCAATTCTCTATTTGAATAGCTAATTGGTGGCATAATCATGAAGATGACACACCTCATTTGAAAGCTATGGCTATCAAAATCTTGAGCTTGACGTCTTCATCATCGGGATGTGAGCGTAACTGGAGTACATTTGACTCGGTAATGACTCCACTCCACCCACTAACTTCGATTAGTAATAGTAAAATTTAAATCAGTAATTGATATAAAGTTAATTTTTTGGTCTTCAGATCCATACCAAGAAGAGAAACATGTTGGAGACGAAGAAGCTGAGTTATCTTGTGTATGTGCGTTTCAATTCCAACCTGCAGGAACGCCGAGCTGAGAAAGAAAGAGATCCTCTCTCATCTCGTGATCGTGCACACATGGCTGAATGGACCGGAGACGTTGATGCTCATGATGAGGAGGTTTTTCCAGGTTCCGGACTGACATGGGGTGTCGTAGCACATGCTAGTGGTGCCGAAGAAAATTTGGACCCAAGAAGGAGCCAACGAGTTGAACGTGGAAGGGGAGCTTCATCGTCAAGCTCCAATGCTATGCCGGTGAATGAGGAGGAGCTATATCTTGAGGATTTAGAAGAAGAAGAAGAAGATGATGATGATGAAGAAGGTGATGAAGAAGAAGAAGAGTTGGACTTGGATGATGACATTGACGATTGAATCCAATGACTTGGGATACTCGTCCGTTACTTTTCGCTTGTATTATTTTTTGGGCATGTTGTAAACGTTTTTTTATTTTCGAACATGTGCTTGTACTATGTACCAAACATTTTCTTCTTAACTTGCTTCTTTTTTCCTTCTCTTGCTATATTGTTTAAGCTCTTAAAAATATTAAAACTGCTAAATATATGAATATAAATGAGAGTATATGTTGTAAAAAAATTATTTATATATTTAAAATAATAAAAAAATTCCAAACCGACTAATGCCCGACTAAATCCGATTACTCTCCTGACTGCCGATTAATCCTTAGTCAGTGACCCTACCGACCGAGTACCGACTGTCGACTTCTGCAACCTTGATCTTGCTCAAATCCATGTTGAAAGATTCGACTATTTTTTACGTTGGTTGTCGACTACCTAACACAACTCCCACAAGAGGTGATTTGAACCCTGGTCTTTTGGGGGTAGGCACACAACGCTACTTATTTTCCATTGTTGCAGGAAAATACGCCATCCTCATGTGCTCCCACCAATACTGCCCCGGATGGTCCTCATGAGCTTTCAATCACTTTACGCAGAACTAAGAGGCAATGTACCCTTAATCTTATGTCTCATTTCACTTCTCTTGCTAGTTTATTCTGTACTGATAGAAGATCTGTAGTTGCTCTTATGACAATTTATGTTCCAAGAGACCATTGCAGTGCCCTATAGGATTATGACTGGCGAAATGCAATGAATGAAGAAATGGATACTCTCACTTCTAAAGGGACATGTGATATTGCACAATGTCCCTATGGAACTAAACCTGTAGTCTGCAGACGGGTCTTCACTACGAAGCAATCTCCAGATGGCTCCATTGATAGGTTGAAAGAAAGGCTTGTGGCGAAAGGCTTTACACATACATATGAAGTTGACTACTTCGAGACATTTTCTCCTGTTGCACGGATGAGATTCATACAGACTATTCTTTTAGTAGCTGTTAATAAGGGTTGGCCTATTTTTCAACTGTATGTTAAAAATGCTTTTCTATATGGTGTCTTCGACGAGGAAGTTTACATGATGCAACCTTTATTATACGAAGTTGAGGGGGAGTATGTTTGTCGACTTCAGAAAGCAATCTATGGCCCGAAGCAGAGCCCAGGGGCATGATTCGATAGTCTCAGTACAGAGATCAACACTCTGGGTTTTCAAAGAACCACATCCGACTACTCTATTTTCGTCAGAAAACGACCAATTGGTACAATTATACTTGCTGTAAATGTTGATGATATGGTTATTACATGTGACGATGATAAAAGGGGTGTTAGAGACCAAGAGCTTTCTTCATAAGGTCTTTGTCACCAAGGATCTGTTACAACTTTTCTATTTTCTTGGCATAGAAATATTATGCACTATAGAGGGACTCCATCTGTCACGGAGAAAGTAGCGCTTACTTAGACCGATTGAGACATGGTTACTCGATTGCAAACCCTCCGATATTCCTGCAGATCTGAGAAAACACTCCACTTTCATTGATCCTGTCTTTGAAGACACTACATGATATAGAAGCCTTGTTGGCAAACTCCTAAATCTTACTGTTACTAGGACATACATATCTTATGATGTGAGCAGAGCTAGCCAATACACGGAGAAACCTTTTTACAACCACTGGAAGGATGTTCTTCAGATCCTTCGCGACATGAAGGAATCACGTGGATGTGGCCTCTTTTATGGGAGAAATGGTTATATAGATGTTACCGCATACACCGATGTTGATTATGCAAGCTCACTGAGGATTGTTGCTCTATTATGGGTTATGTTATGGTGGCTGGAGGAACCTTTTTAGTTGGAGGAGCAAGATGCAAACTGTAGTCTCCTGATCCAGTGTAGAGGCAGAATACATGGCGATGACCCAGACCACCTGCGAAATTACTTGGCTACTGATTTTTCCTATAATAAGTCAGTGTTGTCACCACTCCCATTCCTTTATAATATGACAACAAATCTGCTACTTATATCACTACAAATCCCGTGTTCCATGAGAGAACTAAATGTATTGAGATTGACTGCCGTTTTGTTTGTGATGTTGTACGAGGAGGCAAGATTACTACCACACATATCGACAGATCTTCAGCTTGCAAACATATTCACAAAGGTCCTACCGAAAAAACGCCTTTCTTGGATAGCTTCCAAGTTGGGCACGATCGATGGATATGATCCAACTTGAGGGGAAGTGTTAGAGATTGCGATATATTATATTTTTATATTCTATTGTAACCCCACATGGGTTCTTATGTATTTTGTCCTTTTGAGCTCTCTAGGGTTTTGTCCTGTATAAAGACCCCTAGACCTCTTGAATAAACAACTCATTGCATTGTTTCATCTTTTCTAACAATTTCTTTCTCATATTAGCTTCAAAATTCTTGCTATGCCATAACTCGGTGACGTCATGTTAGGTTCGACTTGTAGATCATTATAGCTGATAATTTTTTTTTTCTAAAACAAGGGTGAAACCTTAAGGCAAAACCCATAAAAACATGTTGCGTTCGACTTGTCGATCATTATAGCCAATAGTAAAACATTTTAGTAATAGTATAAATGTTACGTCCATATGAAGGGTCTTACTATGTTCTGATACATTATCAGGTCAGAAGCACTGGTCGCGAAAGATAAGCTTATTATCCAGCGCACCATAAAGCCCACAGGAGGGCGAATGGGACTGAACAATCTTTTTGAGAGTTGCTGCAAAAAGATCGGATAGAGTTACAGGAGGACTAATAACATGGTCAAGGTTTTGAACATACTTCCTTCGATTTGATACATGAAGGGCATCATGTCTCTGACTGAAAGATGTAGAGGATGTGCAAGCAACGCCTTAAATGTCGGATTTCGGTTTCGTTTTGATAAGGCCTGGAAAGAGAAATTTGATGGAATTTCGATGGAATTTCGATGAGATGGTCGGAAATCGGGAAAATTACTAACTCATTTTTAAAAAATAAAGATTTCTAATATTCTTTAACTCAATAAATGAAATAAAAATATTTTTTTGCTAATAGTAAGATATTAATATGTTTTGTTACATTAAATTTCCATCCAATAGTCCCAACCGTCAGAAAGGTGTATGCTGCTTGGAATCAGAACCGGATTTGGAACCATAATTAGAAGCCACTTGTTTCTCCTTTTAAACTAGACAATGCTGACATGTGAGCTCCTCTTCAATAAGAATGAGTAGACATATATGATAACTGCTAATTAAAACATATATATCAAAATAAAAAAAAAATATAAAGATCTTCAGTTACAATTTAATTTAACTTGAGTCAAAAAAATAATAATTTAACTCGAGTAAAAAATATTTAATTTAACTCTTGAATCTTGAGTCTAAATGATTTGGTTTGGATGTAGATCTAAAATATACAAACTAATTAAAGAAACTTCTTTAAACAAGGTAAAACACTCCAACAACTCAACACATTAGCGAATAAATAAGTGGAAATTCATTAATATCATTGTTTTTAAAAACGCGCCTCGAGGCGCTGAGGCGTACGCCTCGAGGTGTTTTAAAGGAAAAACGCCTCGAGGCTATAGCCTCATTCAGCTTCAATGAGGCGTACGCCTCGAGGCTTATGAGGCGCGCCTCGAGGCGCTGCCTCATGAATGGGCTGTTTTTTTAATTTTTTTCTGCAATCTTTTTTCCTTTTCTTTTTGATTGTGAGTTTTTCATCTTTCTTAGACATGTATTTTCAACTTTCAAGTTTTAAGCTCATGATTCACTGAAATGTATTTTTTTAATTTATTAACATATTAAGCTTATTTTTACTTTGTTATGCATGTTTTTTTATAAATCAACATGTACAAAAAATTGAGTCTTGAGTCCTTAAATCTAATGCCTCTACTCTTTAGTATGAGTCAAGCATAAATGCTTTCTTTATTAAAATGTTTGAATGCAAGTCCCCTACTTTGACCTAAATTTTAAAAAGTATATTTTTGTAAACATTTCTCATCTTTTCTTCTATTTAATCGGGACTAAATTAATACACATCAAAGCATGCATGAACAAAGGTGATCATAACATGCAATATTCAAGTATTTTATTCCCCAATCATTATGGTAAGTAAAAAGTGATCAGAGATTGATTGCTTACTCTCTTATCCTTCTCAATTGAATGACACATATCTCACTTGATTTTGAAAATGGTATGTTAAATCTAGTCCCTTTAGTTAAATTCTATTCAAAACTTTAAATTTTGTGGAGAGTTACCCAATATTGTGCTTACATATCCATATTTACTTGACTCCTTACAGATTTAGAGTTTAAAAAAAGAGAGTTATATAACGACTTGGATATTTAAACCATGATGTTAGCCTTGAAATATCATGAAGTTATGCATTTAATCATAACTATTTTATTTCTAGAACTTGAAGATTGTAACTACGATTAATTAATATATTTTATGAAAAATTTTCTTTCACGAGTGAGGCTTACGCCTCGATACGCCTCGAGGCTTACGCCTCGAGGCAATACTAGGAAAACGCCTCGATATGCCTCACGTTTTTTAAAACCTTGATTAATATATCTAAATTTCGATGAAAGCGAAGGGTAGATTCCCTTATTTTTGTTGTTTCGTCGAAACGTCATGTAATTTCGACGAAATTTCCTTGACATTTCGCTGATATT
Source organism: Ottelia alismoides (assembly GCA_037367405.1). Classification (NCBI taxonomy): domain Eukaryota; kingdom Viridiplantae; phylum Streptophyta; class Magnoliopsida; order Alismatales; family Hydrocharitaceae; genus Ottelia; species Ottelia alismoides. The sequence continues at coordinate 117,715 of JAZKJV010005060.1, read as the reverse complement.
TCGTTGTAATCATGGAAAAAGTAATAAGGGAGTGTTTCGATATCAGTGACCTAAAGAAATGGAAATTTCGGAAAATTTCGGTGGAATTTCGTTGAATTTGAGTCCATGTATGCAAGTTTATACGTGACATTCCCGACTCACTATGAATTTTAACGGACTCACATATCGGGTGTGCTGACTTCACTCGAACTTGAGGTCGTTGCGCCTAGTCTAGCTATAGCTTTTATGGTCGATCTGGGCAGTTATTGAGGGTTTTGGAACAAGTTCCAGGACTTCTCGTGCCTCATTGATTTCGTCACAATCATAGAGGCTTTTTATTCCAACCTCTTGTCAACATAAAAGAGTGATTTACCTACACCATCAAGGTTGTAGACATCGGTAGTCGGTACTTGGTCGACGATGTCACTGATTAAGGAATAACCGAGAGTCGGACGACTAATCAGATTTAGTCGACCATAGTCGGTTTTGATTTTTTTATTTATTTTAAATATATAAACCATATATATATTCTTATATATTTGCATATATTTGTACATTTCTATACTATCATAATGAAACTGAAACAAAAGAAGTAATTGACTTTAAATATAACATGAAGCATATTAGAATAAGATTTCTTTTAAAAAAAGCAAAAAAAAGAAAGCTTTATGTAAAATCAACAGAGTAGTCGGCATGATTAGTCGGGTTGACCGACTAATGGTCGACTAGGCTTAGTCGAGTCGGCTTCCCCTCGACTTTCCTAGTCGAATCGACTAGTCGGCGTAGTCAACCGACTTTTACAACAGTGTACACTGTTACAATGTCTCGAAGGGTGCCATGGCAATGCTTGCATGGCAACTATTGTTGTACATGAATTTTGCAAAAGGCAAATTCTTAATCTGTGATCCTTCTCTCTTTTAAGCACGCGCTCTACCATATCTTTTAGAATTTGAATGGTGCCTTTTGATTGATTGTCAGTTTGGTGGTGGACTGTTGTACTTAAAGTTGTACGCCTAATGCTCTTGTGAATTTTCCTAGTCAGTGTTGTCAAAGATGCTCACCAGTGTGGCGAGACTAGATGCATCGCCTTACCCTGGGCGAGGTTTTTAGCCTTGGGTGTTGCCTTGGCGAGCACCTGGCTTGAGCCTTGAGGTGCTAAGTGCTCATAGCATCGGGGGCGAAAATGGGGTTTTCGTGTTTTTTTTGTATTTCTATTCATTTTTAAATATTTTATATGAATACATATAAATTCTAAGTATTGTTTTGTACGTGTGTGTATATGCAAACAAGTATAAACATAACAATTATATACACACATAGTGCATAAGACATGGATCTAATTCTACTACACATGTATTTACAGTTTTACATACACATATTAGTTCTAAGTTTTATAATTACAAACATAATATTTACATATAAACGCATATACATAGATTTATACACACAAACATATCATGTGTAAACCACCAGCCTTGTTTGAGCCATCCTTGTTCATGAATGCAAGCTTATTTGGGACTTGAAAATACAGTGCTAGATTTGCATCTTCTTATGGCTACTTCGAAGGAGTCGTATCTTGACTCAGGATCGTTGCTCCATTGTTTGTTGGTGTCATTGATCTTTGTCCTCTTTGCAACGCTGATAGTGAATCCATTGAACATTTGTTCTTCCGCTATGATAGAACATGCTCCATTTAGCAAGATATTGGACTTACATAGTTGGATGTTCAGAGCATTGAGAAGAATGCTGCAAAGCTTAGGACCCATGAAGAGCTCTTATGATTGGTTGCTACTTTATTGTCCATTTGGTTAGCTAGAAATGGTGCAATCTTTGCCATTGATGTGTTTTATTCTGAGAATGTAATTTTTCATGCTAAAACTCTCGACTTTTGTAAGTATTTCCTCACCTTTTTATTAATATACATGGGACGGACACTCCAACATATTTATTCCTTTTTTGACTTCAAAAAAACTATACATATAAACACACACATACATAGACATATACACACTAACATATGCACATGCATGCTTAACTATACATATGTGTATATATATACTAGTACATATATTTACATTTACTGCACATATGTACATGAACATATGTACACATAATATATACTTATTCTATGTATAAACACATACGCTTTCACGTATAACAGTTCCAAGTTCTACATACACATATACATTTATTCTATGTATTAGTTTTAAGTACTATAATTATAGACATAATATATATGTACACACATGTATATGCAGATAGACATGTATACATACACACATACGTATATATTGGATTGATAATACATTATAATTAGGTATATATATGTGTACCAATTTTTGAAAAGATTCATACAAGCTCGCACAACATAATTTTTTTGAATAAGGAACGGACGACACCCCAATTTTGGGGTTCACTGCGAAAAGAATATCATTGATTTAGAAAAAGAAGCTCGCACAACATATAAATATGTAAATATATAGATATATACGTTATATCTAATTACATTTCCATAAATATCTGTATATATAGTGTCTTGCTTTTCTCAGATGGGCGCCTAGGCTAGCGCTTAGCACGTCAAGCATTTTAGAACCCCTAGCACTTTAGGGCACCTTACACCTTTAACCATATTGGTCATAGAAATGTGAGGTTAATTGTGAATCCTGATCTGAAACTATCTGCTTTGCATCTGCTATTTATAGTTCAGCAATCTGGTTTGATGTGGAGATCAAACATATTTAAATGAAAACTGTGCTATTTATAGTTTAGCAAGCTGGTTTGATGTGGAGATCAATCTTATTTAAATGAAAACTGATACTTTGTTGGGCGATTTCTTTTCAATCAAATTGTCCTTGTCGTCTGTGATCTTGTGCTAAGTTGCTGATAAAATCCATGGAAATGCTTTCCTATTCCACTCAGGGACATGAGGAGGTCGTAGTAAGTCAAGTTGTAGTTGGTGTGAAGCCTTTGGTCATAGAGTGCATTCTCATTGCCACAAACATCGAGAGGCTGGTGTGCTGCGATCAAAGTGTCTTGCAAGATATGCTGCTTTTTTCTATTCATTAGTTCAAAGAACACATTTTCCCATGTAAGATGTTAGATTTGACATAAGCTTACATTACATCTTTATCTTGAAAAAAGGCAGTTTTTTTAGGACTCGGCAATTGAAATCTAGGAAACCATAGTCTGTGTTTCCCGTGGGCACATCATTCCGTCAATTTTGTTGTTCCATGTAGGATTTTCAAGTTGCAAAGATGAATTTTGATGCCATGATGATATCAATTGTTGCTGACGGATATCTGGGGATGAGGAGAAGAGAGGAGCACAACATGCCTCATGTGTTGGGAGTGTAACATGGGTGGGGGACCAAGTTCCACTGAAAATAGAAGAGAGACGGGGGATATGGGAGTCAAATTCCAATTTCCATTAACTTGTAACATGTTTCTTTACAAAAATCCTAGGTAGCCTTTATACATAGAAGTGATGAGATTACAAACATAATAAGATAACAATCCGATAAACTTTAATTGGCTCCTAAGAAGATTCTCAATTAACTAACTAAATTATCTATGTCTATAGTTTTGAGATCCCTGATTGGCCTCAATTGATTTAAGCAAAATAAAAATAGAGGGACATAAACTCAAAAGAGAAAACTGACAATCCTTATTTAATCAATTTTATAATTCATGCATGCATCAAATTAGGCCTTCTTGCCCTTTTTTGTTGCATATGATTTGCAATTTTTCTTTCAAAATATAATGTTCTTTTGATGTTACCTTGATCGTGTTGTTTTAGATTTTCTTTTACTTGTTATCCGGCAAGTCAGACATTTGTTTGCACCCACTTATATGGTCTGGTGGTTGTGCAGTGTGCCTACCATCCAAAAGATCAGGGTTCAAATCTCCCCTTGTTGGGGTTGTGTTAGGTAGTCGATAACCAGTGTAAAAAGTAGTCGAAACTTTCAACATGGATTTGAGCAAGAATCCATGTAGCTGGCCCTACTTATATTGGGAGAAGGCTTTGGGAGAAGGTTTTGTCATTTTTATGTAGACGGTGTCTAATAAAGACCTCATTGATTGGGATATCAGTGGGGTTTTCAGATTTTTTATTTATATGCAAATTGTATCTTATGAAGACCTCAGTAGTTGGAATGTATTTAGTTAATATCATGTTACTTATTTAACTCAATGCATTTTGCATTTTATGTAGATATACACTTTGAAATCTTTTTATTTATATTATGGTGTTCTTTACCATGATAGATCACCGGAAGTTTAGATGAGGTAAAGAAGGCTTTGCAATCTGTTTCTCAACGACTTTTAGAGAATCCACCACGTGAGAGCGATGCCTTATTTGCTAACAAACCTTCTGGCCCTTCAAACTTTCCTTTCGTTCCCTTTCCACCACCTACAGAGATACTGCCACCCATAAATTTTCATCATGGTTTTCCTAGACCACCATTTCCTCCCAGACTCAATGAAAATGCTGATTTTCTTGGTCCTATGATGCCAAATTTCCCTGAAGGTGTTCCTCCTGGAAGGTTATTGGTTTCTCCTGAACCAGTAACTTTTAGGATGATATGCATTAATGACAAGATTGGAAATGTGATTGGAAAGGGAGGAGGCACTATAAAAAAGCTTAAACATGATACAGGTTGTGAAATCAGAGTTTCTGAAGCCCCTCCTGGCACTGAAGACCGACTCATCATTGTTACGGGGCCTGCGGTAATTTGTTCACACTCTACCCTGCATAATCCTTTTGTTGACATTATTATTAACTTTCACAATATATTTTTATCAGCTCCCAGATGATAGGGTTGCTCCTCCACAGAATGCTGTCATCCGTTTGCTTGAAAAAATTGCAACACGAGCCCTTGATAATAAGGATAATGTATCAACTAGGATTCTTGTCGCTGCCAACCAAACAGGCTGTCTTCTTGGCAAAGGTGGCAATATAATAACAGAAATGAGGAGAAATACGGGTGCTCAGATCCGCATACTAACCAAAGAGCAGGTTCCGAAGTGTGCATCAGAAAATGATGAAGCTATTCAGGTTTGCAGTTATTTTTGTTTTCTTATTTTAGGTCATCCTTATTGTTTTATATGTTATCGGAATTTTGATCTTTTTTGCCACACAAGTCTTCTCATTTATTTGTCTTCGCAGATAAGTGGTGAATATGAGAGTGTCCAGGAAGCCCTTTTTCAGATAACTTCAAGGTTGAAGCATCACCACTTTCGTGATAGATTCCCAACCTTAAATCACCCTGGACGTCCTTTTACTGACCAAGGACCACCATTTCCTCCACCATTTATGCCAAGGCGGGAGCCTTCACCTCCCGGTCCATTCTCTAGCTTTGGCTCGTCATTTCGGAATTTTGGCACTTCTGGAGGTCTTAATGAAGAACGCCCTTTTGGTCTCCCTCCTGGACGTGGCGAAAAGTTTTCTTCTTCATCTCCATGGCCTGCTCCGGTATATGTTTATTTATTTTTTAATATGAGAAGGGTTTGGTGAACACTTCACTGTTTTCTGACAATACTGACTCTTATTAATAAACCATCTGATGTTATACAAGGCATCCTGCACTATGTTTGTTAAAAATGACGAGGAAGTTTCTTCAAAAAGATAATTAGATTACCGTGAACTTTACTTTGCAGACTCGTGATTTTTGACAAGGCTGTGAGATGTTGGGTGGGGCTGGTTAATTTTCTTCCTTCTCTTTGGTTCTTGTATTGAAAGGATGCATTGTTTGCAGGGTATTGGTGATGGTGCAGGTCCTGTGCCCATGCATGACCTTCCTGGCCCTCCACAAAGAATGGCTGGATTTCCAGGGTCTGTAATTTGAACTTCTTTCTCTAGATGCGTACTAGAACTTAGTATTATTTAATATTGGTTCCTTGTGCAGTGGAGGCCAGCAGCCTGTTATAACAAACACAACCGTTGATGTTGTTGTTCCTCGTTCTGTTGTCCCTTCTATATATGGAGAGGATGGTGACTCTCTAAAACAGATAAGACAGGTTGGTTCAAGTTTTTGCCTTAAGTTTGAGTGTACGCTGTTTTGGTTTATATGCATACCTACTTATATCATCAGATTTCTGGAGCAAATATCACCATAAAGGATCCTGAGCCTGGAACAACAGAAACAGTAATAATAATTTCTGGTGCTCCTGATCAAACACATGCAGCCCAAAGCCTCATCCAAGCATTTGTGCTAAGTGAGACAGATAATTCCTGATTAACAGTTATGGTTGGTATCTGAGATTAGCTCTTTTTGACTTAACCTGTCTTTCCAATTTATCTAAATCTTTATTTCTGCTTTGTATGATGTGTTACCGTCCTCTTTTATTAAGGCATTAGACATCCCACTACCACTAACTGTTCTGGTTAATGTCTCAAATCGACAATCTTTCATTCGGTTAATGACACATCCAAAATTTTATTGCTGTCAGCTGAAAGACATGAAGCGTGAGGAGTCGGACAATGTAGTTTTGCAAGATAGACCAAAAGGACTGAACACATGCAATATCTCTAAGATCCATCAAGTTCCTGTTTGTGAGGCCTGTTTCTGAGGTCATTGATGAGAAACTATTTTATTTCTTGTAGAGATGCACCATCTTACAATTTGGTACAAGTCCACAAACTATTGCCTAGATTTCCCCCCTTCAAAATGCCTAGTCTTTTGCTCAGTTACCTTTGATCAGGAAAATGTTAGGGTTGAAGTATGATGCCTGTATTTTATTTGATGCTTCTGATGGACTTTTTGGGTTGTAAATCTTCCTTTTTAAGAACTGATTGCTACTGTTTCCTCTAGGGTAATCAAACTCGTGAAATGTGTAGCTGTTTGCTGTATTGTCTGAGTCTTTTCGTCAACATGCTCTTAAATGCTTTGCTTGTAATGATTCTAATGCATTATTCGAGCCGTTATATTCAACGATAGCGTATAATTCTGAAAAGATGAGAACAGTTGTATGTTCTCTGTACATTGTGCTATTGCCACTTGGGGAAACCTCAAAACTGCCAAGGTTTGGGAGTACAAAAGTTGATGCGAGCATGCATTAAACTTCCATTTTCATATTGCAAAAGGGCTGCCCTTTACTTTATAGGACCAAATATGATTGGTATATTATATCATAGCTAAATTTTCCACTAGCAAGTGTTGATTAATCGACATCATGGTGGATATTGTGGTCAGAGTAGTTGTCCATATATTGTTCCCTGGTTCCTGAGGGTCTGGTTGCATGTTGGACTGCTAACTTGGACATGCTCCATTTGGCTCCTGAAAGGCTGGTCACTTGCGGGATCTTTTCGGGTTTGAACCTAATATTAATATGAATATATCTGTAGATAAATGGGACATTGCCACAATTTTTGGTACCGTGCCTACCCCTTTAGTTTTTCTTGATTTTGAGACATCCCAGCACTCCATCCATCTCGTTATGTTTTATCGAAAACCTTCTCATTTCACTTTCAGGATACGGCTTGAAAGGATGTGAATTTACACCACTTATCTCGAGCATTTGGAGTACTTTCATAAAATGAGTCGTTATCATTGACTGCAGGCGTCACCCTGGCCTATATACTTAGGAAGAATTACTTCTACGTGTTTCTTTTTAGTTCTGACTTTTGTGATCTGGCTTTTTATATTCTTATCTAGATGGATCTGACTGGACCGTGAAATTTTGTCATATACTTCTGGTTAGATTATGACCTCACCTTTGGGAACAATTGGCGTTTATTCAATATCTGGGAACACATAAGTTCTTACCAAGGAATTTCTGTTCAAGTTGCTCGAGAAGAAACTTCTATTTTGTACACGTCGCAATTCAACTTATTTCATGAAAAATGTCAGAACTTTGCGATTCCATTCAAGGAATTACATAAAATTAGTGAAGATAATGCAAACAACTACTTTCTTCTTGGAGATCTGTAACAAACTCCGGATCATTTTTTTAGATTCAGTTGCATCACTGGGAACCTGACTCCACAATAAATAGTGAAACAAGCTTGACGATGATGTTTGTTGTTGCAGTAGTCTCACTAGGATTTCCCATGCCTAACGTAGATGAAAGCATGCAATCTTGAGAAAGACCGACGGTCACCTCCAAATTGATGTTTACATGATGTCAACAATATCTAGATATCATAATGAACTAATTAACGTTATTACAATGATGCTTACCCTTGAAGGAAGTTTTAAAATAAAGTTTTTTTATGGCAGTGATTAAGAAAGAGATGTCAAAACGTTAATCTGAATGTGTTGTCATTGATGCTTAGCGTATGCATTCCTGCATGTCTTTGAGCTGGTTACCTTCTACCTTATATTTAAACTGCCTACTCTGAGAATAATCCTTTGAGGGCATTGGGTGTGGTTATTGAGGGGTATATACATTGTATCAAGAGGAAAATGGGGCTGCCCCCTAGAGGGAGCTAACTTAGCTCCCCCACCCTATTTTCTTCAATTTTTTATTTTTTTGAAAATTTTTTCCGTGAATATTCATCACTATATCCCTATATTATGTCATTCAAATTTCTTGTGAAACAGAAACTCCTACGGCCTCCATCCAGACATTCATTTTTTTAACGGTCTCAGGATTTTTTAAATTGACCCCGTCTAGATGGAGGTCGTAGGAGTCTCTGTTTTGCATGAAATTTGAATGACATAATATAGGGATATAATAATGAATTTACATAATTTTTGTTTTCAAAAAAAAAATAAAAACACACACGAAAAATGGGGCGGGGGAGCTAAGTTAGCTCCCCCTAGGGCGTATACACATTTTACCCTTGTATCAATCTAGAAATCTTAATGTTACCTTGCTCCGCACAAATTTAATTTATTTCTTTATAACTCATGGTTGAGTTAGTTTATTAGATGAGACAGTTATGGTGGAGCCAATTGATGCTTCTATTGCTTCTTTTTTACCCATTTAAAGAAAATTACATGTTTATCCCACCTTGTGATTCAATTTTGTAATTTTACCTGCTCTTACCTATTGTAGAAAGCACAATGGCTTGATTTTCAGTGCCTGTGTTGGGCATCCTTATCCTCCTTGTGAGAGTTGGAGCTTCTCAACTAAATCAAGAGGTTAGAAATCATCATTTCTTTTACACCTTGAAATGTTTTCTATGGGTAGAGCCTTTTAGAAGAGTCAAGTTCATTATTCTTCTAGGAAGTCAACCGTCTCCTTAGATACCTTTTTATATTTAAGCATGCAAGTGACCTGAACGATAGTCTCATGGAGTATAGATTTTTCTCTGTAATGGATGAAAACTTTTTACGTGCATGCACATGCATGTTCGTAGCTTCTACCTGTAGGGAGAAAACATACTCTTTGAAAGCACAAATTTTGAATCATGTCATCATATTGACCTGCTTCCCTTTAGGATGGACAGAATTTGTAGAAGTTCACTGTGAGCCTAGTAGGGCCCATTAGTCCTTAACTTTACTGCTCTGGAATTTTGTCATTGACCAGTAATGCATTAATTGAAATATCCCTGGATGTTTGGAAATCAGCCATGCCTGTTTCCCTTTCTCCTGATGTTTTTGATACTACCCCTTTATTATAGCTCAAGGGCGTCAGTGCTATAGACTTTCTTGAACACTGGATGTTTGGAAATTATTCCTGGATGTTTTTGATACTACCCCCTTTATTATAGCTCAAGGGCGTCAAGGAACACTGGAAGTATCCCTGAATGTTTGGAAATCAGTCTTCTTTGATATTCACAACCAACAAATATAATCTTTTTCCTCTCCTGCAATTTTGTCTAATATCACATTACCCTTGCATTTGGTATCTCTGAAAGAATATCCCTGAATGTTAATTTTGTTTGTAGTCTTTTATTTTAAATTGTTATTTGTGTCAGCTTATGATGTCACCAAAACACCCTCAACCTCATTCAAGCGACTAGCACTGATGTGTGGCATTCTACTACTCTCCATTGGCATGTTGCTCCTTCTGGACTTCCCCCATATCATTCCACCCCCTCTCTCCTTGCTGTCCTGTCACTCTGTACTCCATTTATCCCCTTCCTCATCTGTATATTTTTTTCTTTGTTTGCACTCTTTTCCTTTCTTCCTTCTCTAACTCAAACATCCCAGCCCTTCTACTTAATTCCCAAGTTACCATAATACCCTATTTAAGTCAAATTTTGATGTTTGTAATTTATTTTTTAATTGAGAGAGTTGCTGCTATGCACAGACACATACATGCAGCTGCAAGTTTGATAGACTGATTGATAGTTTGTGATCTTACAAATTTATTCATGGTAGTGACTAGTGAGTGTCCAAGATATACTGCTCCACATGACATTATAGAGCACAGAGCAAAAGTCTTTTGATTTTCAAATGGGCAACACTAACCTGCCAGCCCACTAACAGGATTGGTACCTAATAAAACTAGATTAGTTGGCTGTTTGAATGGGCTGGATTTACCCAGACTAAATTGAGTGTCTTGTGTAAGAATGCTGGGGACGTGGGCATTGACAGCTATCCGGTTTGCCATGGATTAGTTATTTCTATCCTACTTGAGATTTCTGGTAATAGTCGTCGCTTAAATTGTTTCTACTCGTTCATAATTGTCTCATGTCAAGAGCTGACAGTTTTTGTCACGAGAATGCAACACATTGCTGAAATGGACGGTTAAAAAGCCAGAAAAGATTTGATAAGTCTCTCGTGGAGGTGTGATTTTGACAGCAGTCTTGAGTACTGTCTACATGAGTGGTGTTGGGGGTCTCGGGAATAACAAAAATGTACATTTGATTTAGGGAATTTCTTATGCATGTAATTTGATCCTAATGTTCGATTTTGATGACAAGTTATTCTACTCTGTAATGCCAAACCAAAGTCAAATAACCAGAATGATATTCTGGGAGTTTTTTAGGAACAAAAGCGAAAGCGTTGTAGTGCTGCTACCTTGGGTTGATACTGCTATATTGATTTTCATGCATTCTATTATTGGTTTGTCTGGATTGTCGGAATGAGACATGCATTTCTGATTATCTATTTCGATGTGATAAGAAATTAGAGGGAGTTTTTCATTTGTATATGGATGATGGCAGAGTTGTCAGCAAATCTGATGTTAGGAATGCAGGGTACAGATGCATCTCAGTTGAATTTTGCATTTTAACATAAACACAGCTGTATGTGCCAACATACCTGAAGCAGAATCCCTCGTTGCATTTCACAAATGATAAGAATGGGGGTCTAGTTTGAATTATAGTGATAATGCAATTCCATGGACCTTAGCATGCAACCTTCCATTGTTTTGCTCTAATAGGCCAATAGGCTCAGATCAGGAGGCTAAACATTTGGGGTGTTTGAAGCCTGTTTATCTGGTCTAATAACCTGGTTAAGGTAGGAAGTGATCTCTCTGACCTGGTCTAATACAGTTTGCTCACGGTTAGCTATCTCTGCTTGACATAATCGTGTTATTTGCTTTTTATGTCATTGCATATTTGATTAATTAATTCTGGGTTAATCTAATATTTTTTGCTACACTTTGGGCGATCTTATTGGAAAATATGTTCTCTGAAGGCATGAACTGAACCTTGTTTTTTTGACATTGGTATTATTTATAATTTATGTTAATTGGCTTAAAGATTGTATGCGCAACCGTAGCGTTTCCAGGATCTTTTCATCCTGGGATTTTTACACCATGATCTCTAAGATCGAGTCCAATTACCGCTGTATAGTCTTATTATTACACGACCCTTATAATCATACAATATTTATTATTAGATACTTTCCATCTGACATCATATCCTTCAGAGATAAATATAATGGGTACTGTAGAACTTTCAGGTGAATTGTGAATTGATGTTAGATTAGCATGTATATTGTCTATTGCGTCAATGCCATTCTTTAATAGCTTCAATTGAGTCCATGGAGTAGGTAACTTACCTACTCCATTTTAATTTTTTTTTCAATTTTTTTATTTTTTTGAAATTGATTCTATAGATTTTCATAACTATATCCCTCGAATATGTCATTTATATTTCGTCGGAAACAGACTCCTATGCCAGCAGGTAAATTACAACAAATCTAACACTGTTAAGATTACCTGTTCTGGATGGAGGGCATAAGAGTCTGTTTCTGACAAAATTTGAATAACATATTAGAAGGATATAGTTATGAAAATCCATGAAAGTATTTTTTTTAAAATAAAAAAATATGGAAAAAAATTGAAAATGGAGTAGGTAAGTTATCTAGTCCATGGAGTAGGATCCCTTTCCTCTATTAATTATCTTTGTTTTGAAATTATCTTGAAGCTAGTATGCAATACTTATTCATTTGCATCTAAAGGGAGAGGACACCATAAATCTACAACCGTGTTAAAGTCCCATTAAGAAGAATTGATAAATAAGCTCCGAGAGGATATTCTAAGGGAAATATATCAAGAAATTGAGCAGAAGTTGGCTATGGGGATAAAAACATACTTCTTAAATTATTCTCTATCATGTCACCATGGCAATGCTATCTGAATCAGCATGTTTTTTTAGCTTCATGTTTGTTGATTACATGTAATCCATTTTATATACCTCATGTGGAATCTATTATCAAATTTTTCGTAGCAGATGTTTCTCAGATGCCCTCAAACTTTTAACATCCTCAAGATGGTTTTAATTCAGACGCGGAGACTCAGAAAGATTAGCAGAGATTTGGAAACTTTCACCTTTTTTTGTCTTAATTTAGAAAATGTCGTACTTTTTTGATATGCAAACACTTAAACTCAAATATATTTTATGATGAGAATAATTTTTCTGCTAATATTTTTTATTAAATATTCTATTATGTAATACTAAAATGAATGTGCGTGGATGTATTATAAGGGACCTTTACCATCTTTACATTTTTTACTTCAATGGAAAAATAGATGTAAGCTAAAAATGAGAATAGTGCGAGGTTATTACCAAGTAAGCATTTAGCATATGTATGTATCTATTTATAGCTATATATTTAGGGGTGGGATTAGAAATTGAACGAAGCATGGGCCGCGATAAGAATAGTAAAAAAATAGCTTACATCCTATAATTTTGATTTTTTTAGAAATACACATACAAAATAATTGAGATTATGAAAATGAAATTAAATGAAGCATGCTTATATATTATCTCTAAAGTTCATACAAGATGAGCTCTTGGTTCCTTCGAAGCATCAAAATCATTTATAAATAAATCATGGTGAATGTTCGTGTAGTGTCATTCTCAATATATATGATCATACAATCAACAAGAGATTTATCATCCATTTTAGTTCTAAGTCTAATTTTCACAATTTTCATTGATAAAAACGCTTGCTCTGCACTTGCAGTCGATACAAGAAGAGTTAATATATGTCTAATTAACATGTCAATTAAAGGATACATTCTTTATAATCCAGCCTCTGTTAGCAAGCGTGAAAGTTCAAAAATTGATGATGCGATTTTTTGTTGAATATATTGAGCTACATCAAGGCAAAATCTTTCTGCTTTATATATAATATGTAATTTTTCTTGCTAAGAGAAATCATCATTATAAAGACCTTATAATTATCCTTTGGATCCAATGAAGAAGTACTAATTAAAAACACCATAACATCTGTATTTAATTGATTGCCTATCTCATAAAGGTTTGAGTCAATTGCAGCTATAAAAATGTCAACTATGTAATGATGCTCCATTGTAACATGATACTGATTATGTCGAGCTCGACCTCTTCCTGCATATTGTTATCGTATCTGGATTAATGATATTGTAATTTTAACAAAAGAAGCCACATATCCCATTAAGGAACCTATGTTCTCAGAGCTTTTGAAAAAGTTCTTTTGTTAAAGAACCAAATTCATTGCTTTAACAATATCTTGTGATTGTCGTTACAAAGTGTGACCAACATCCGAAGTCACTGATTGAATCTCCTTCATGATAGGCATGATTAGAACAAATTCAAATGACATCACTGCATAAAATGCTGCATCAAAATCACCTCTTTGAACATATGTGGATCCATCATTATTGATACTCTTAAGACACTCACAAGTTGTACTAAATAGATTGTTTAAGCTTGTAATATATGATAAATATGAACCTCGTCTTGTATCGATTGCTTTTTCAAATATTTGCATTTGATTGAGCCATTTACCGGTTTGAATTCTATTAGATGCAAATAATTGCTCCAGCTGAGAAACACGAGCATCATGAATTTCATCATAGAAGTAATGTCAATACTTACAATAGAAGATAATTTAGAAAAGAAATGATAAAAATTGATCACTTCTCTACATGCATTAACCAATGTCAATTGTAGCTGATGTGCTAAGTAACATACATAATATGCAAATTGGTATGCTTTTAGAAATAAAGCTTGAAGGCCATTCCACTCTCCTCGCATATTACTAACACCATCATATCCTTAACCTTATCTTTAACATAGAGATTGTAATGTGTGGGAAGAAATGGTATTTATTTAAGGTACAAGCAGAAGTATTGGTAACATGAATGATGTTAAAAAATTGCTCCTGATAGAGTAACCATTATCAACGAACCGTAAAATAAATGTCATTTGTTCCTTGTTGGATTCGTCTCGGGCTTCATCAACAACCAACCTGCACTTTCCACTGCTAATTTCTTCCCTTATTGTATTCCACACTCTATTTGGCTAAATGTTTAAGATCTCTTTTTTTACTTTTCGGTGAAGTATATTTTGCATTGTCGGGTGCATTTTCTAAAACTACTAGAGCAACATCATCATAATAGGAAGTCAACATTGTGACTAATTCAATAAAATTTGTAAGATTTTTCGAACCTATATGCTCATCATGACCCCGAAATGGACATGCTTGGAAAGCAAGTCATTTAATAGAGTCAATTGTAGCCTTTAGCTACAATTTATTATTTGCAATTTGTTGTTTGTCTTGCTTCTGAAAAGCTCAATCAATATGTTGAAAATGACTCATCAAGTATTGACACGATTGAACACAATAATTATGTGGTAAATTTGGATCTCTACCAATATTGGTTAATAAAGCACAATTTTATTATTTAGCTAGCCCGTCAACTGCAAAGACCTTTGATTCAAAACACGGCATATTTTGTTATTAAAAAGATAACAAAGTAAACAAAGTATTTCATCATTTATAGGGCAATATTCTAACCACGATGGGAACAATTTGTACCAAGATGATTAGAAATAACGTTGATGTTTCACCGAGCTTGAAAGTGGTTACTCATGAATAATAAGCTATAAAGGGCCGAAAATTATACAAGCACATCGAATTTCATCAAGTTGATTAACATGATACTCCCAAATTTGTAGTCATAAACCATGATCACATTCGAGGAGATTGATGTCCGCTCTATTGTCCTCAAAATTTAAATATCTATGAGGTGGAGGACAATAGTCCTTCGTAGTTGTATCCGTATTAATGACAACTTCATATGCGGTCTCTAAAATATAGTACATTTTTAGTGGTATTCTTTCAAATGTAATATTAAAGTCCCTAGATAAAAATATACTGGATTAATATATATATGTATATTATCACGAAAAAAATCAAACTCAAATTCAGTTTGCTAATATAATGTAATCCTTATGTACTAACAGAGTTCATCTATAATAGACTCAAATTCAATGAAGTATTTACCTTTAATTATAATATCTAATGTGCACAACCATTGCTTATAAATATATGCTCCATTAAATTTTGGATTAAAATAAATGAATTGGAATCGATAGTAAATGATAGGAAAATCAAGTACTAGTTTTTGGTAATGAAAAAAAAAACAAGTATTTAATATAATGATAAAAATGGTGTATAGCCTTCCAACCATCACCCTAGTTCAACAGTATTGGTAGAACTCCACCTATCTACATTGTCATATCTACATTGTCATTAGACTCATTACTACATGCTACATCCTACACGACATCTTCATTTATTCCATGGACCAAGTCACCTCACCAAATCAAATAATTTATTATTAATATAGTAACTTTTGACAAGAGTTGCACATGTCTAGAATTCATTTGCTTTAAGGTGCATTGTGTCATGTAATCACGCTCTTTCCTTCAAGAACTAACACGTACTCAAAAGTGTGCATGTTTAATATAAATATCTCATAGGAATACTCGACATATTTGTTAAACATATGTTCGGTCCAAACTGTTGACCGGCTTCCGGTGACTGTATGGTCAAGCAACCACTGCCGGTGATATCGTGGAGGTCGGCTTTTGTGGGAGACTAACCAACAAACGCGGGGAAGGGGCACACAATGCGAGGGCTCATGCCCTATATAAATGATCTCTCATTGGGAAGGGAATCAATCATTGATCACCATCTTGCCCCTTCTCATCCCAAATAAATCCCCATCACACTCTCTTGTTCCCTCTCAAAGCTCGAAGCCACCAACATACCCGATCCTTTACAATTGGTATCAGAGCACCTCCCCAACGCACAAAACCCATCCACTCGATCAAAGCCCCTTTCCCGGTTATGTTGTTATCCCTTTAATATTGTGGCATGTTTCTTTCGAAGTCACAATCATAATTTTTTAAATTTTTTACAGGAGATAGAACTTCTGTCATTTGTAAGATGAAATCAAAATGGGATATTCTTTTTTAATCTTTCTTGTGCCGTTTTGTTTTAAAAAAATAAATAAAAAGTGGAAACTCTAAAAAAGGGAAGGGGTTATTGTTAGTCACTCTTTTAACATTTTTTTAAAATCACGATATCCTGTTTATCACAATAGATTTAAGTTTTTAATAACTAAGGGTAGTTTTCTTTTAAAACAAAAGGTGGTTAATTTTTTATTCTACTATGTTTGTTCAAATGAAAACTTTTTTTAGACCAAGAAAGCTATTGTGATTGCAACATTAACTTTAATTAATTAGATTTGCTTTAAGTGTACCGATTCTTTATTTAAGATAATATTGCTAAGATCTTTTTGCTATTAAACATAGTTATATGTCATTAAATTTAATTTACATATTTTTTAAAATTTCTTATTGTTTTTAAAAAAAGATTTTGTTTAATTATTTCTTTTATTACTATCTCTCTTTATCTAGGTGATACTATTGCTTTTTGTGATCCGTTTGATTAAAAAAAGAAGAGAAACGAAATAAGACACGTACCTCTCTGTATTCTAGTTGGATTGGCCATTTTTATATTTGATGAATATTTATTTACATAGATCCAATATGATAAGCAAGATTATCGTCATTGAAGTTGAAAGATCGAGTACCTTAATGATACTAATTATGAATCGTAGAATCGAAAGATCTACCTTGGCCTATTACGTGATAATATCCACTCCATAATAGACAAACCCAACCCTACATTATATGAGAATCTCACTATATAGGAAATAAGATCCTAGGAATAATGGGAGAAAACAGATAATAAAGCTAGGAGCTTTATGCTGTCATATATGGAGTTGAACTTGATAAGGATCTTCGAGATGTATAAATCAACTTACAAGCAAGGGAACACGGTAAAGTACAAATATCACTCTAGTCCAACTTCTTCTACACAAGTACAATTTATGTAGAATGAGAATACGAAATCGTCCTCGAACACACGAATAAAATGATCATAATGGCATTAGACCTAGCAGTTGCTGAGTAAGTGATCCGAAGCGGACACAAATAAAACCGTCCTAAAGAAGTCTCCTATCATCCTTCAACATGGTTGCCATATCTTTGAGAATGAATGGTAACATTAATAGTGAGAGACCTACCTGCACAGATGACAATTGAACAAGATCTCTCAAAGCAAAAAATCAAAGGTTGATCTTTGAGGTCGCGAAAGATGATGAAGCAAATGTGGTGCATGCTAAAAGAAGACTAGGACCCTCCAAAATGAATTTCAAGGAAAAGAATGGAAGATACCCCCGTAGCTTATGCTACAGTTCTGACAAATATGATCACTTCAAGGTCAATTGCAATAACAAGAAGAAGTTGGGGAACTCTAAAGCACCTTAGAATAAAGACAATAGAGAAAATTGAATTCATGATTTTCGTGGAGTGCAACTCTACGACCATGGACTGTGACATGTGGTGGATTGATTCTGGTGCAATACGCTGCATTACCAAGACAAAAGGGGGGCTAGTGGACTTCACAAAGCTAAGAAAAGGAGACGAGACGGTTTTCATGGGGAACAATGCCTACTTGAACATTGAAAGTGTTGGGACATATAAGCTTGACCTAGGTGATAATATCATGGCATTTCAAGATATGCTCCATGAATATGCCTGAACCTTATGTCTATTCTAGTTTAGCTCAAGAAAGTTTTTCAAGTTTGTTTTTATGATAGACATGTGTCTATTGTAAAGAATACGAAGGTCTATGACACAAGAAGGTTTGTATCCGAGCATAACCTATTATGTCTTCGTGTAATAACTTCTAGTGAATCAATTAATGTGGTTTCTAAGTACTCTTTATATTATTATATGAATATGATTTGTAGTATATGAGACCGAGACTTCCAGGAAATTCCAAGATGGATAAAATGATCAAATCTGTTATTTTGCCTAAGACTAAGTGTACAAGTACATTGCATGGTGAATATTGTCTGATCTGTACGATGACAAGAAATCTATTCTCAATAGGAGGTCAATTGAATGGATTGTTAGGCTTTTATCCATTCATAAATATGTGGACCACTAAGTGTCAACACACATAGAAATAAGAAATACTTTATAGCATTCATTCATGGCTACTTGAAGTTCTCTTATGTCTATTAGGAAGAAAGGTTGAAGCCTATGAAACATTAAAGAGGCATACAACCAAAGTAGAGATAAAATTGAGAAAATTAATTAAGATCCTTATGACTTATAGAGGTGGAGAATATACTTCAAATGAGTTTAAGGAGTATATTCAAGTATGTATTTGTAAGCAGACTATGATGCCTTATACAACCCAACAAAATGGTGTAGCTGAAAGAAATAATAGAGCGTTAATGAATATAGTAAGATGTATGTTGTCACATTCAGCTCTCAATTTTTTTGGGAAAGAAGCCGTATTGATGGCGAACTGCATATAGATTAGTATTCCAACCAAGTATGTAAAATCAAAGCCATATGAAATTTGGAATGGTAGGAAGCCCGAGTTGGATCATCTCTAGAAACGAGGATGTATATTATGTAAATATGTGCAACCCTCAATTATACTTAGCTTGTGTTATGTCCTCATGACTTAGAGAGAAAGGAAGACATAACTCACACTAAGCATAAGTGAGTGCAAGAGAAAGAAAAAAGGGAAAAAATGCAATCGACCACCCATATACTTAGGTTTCCCTATAGTTAGGCTTTGGACAATCTAAGTATATCGTAGATAAAAATATGGTGGATGAGGAAGAGAATGCGTCTGACTTAGAATGCGATTTAGAAGGATGTACAAAAAGGGAAAAAATAAAAGAGAAGAATATACACTCCTCTCACTTACCCTCAAACATTTAAGATCTAGTCATCCTAATTGTAGCCATAAAATAAAACGAGACAGTTTCGGGGTGTGTGATAGTAAGAACGAGAGATATAATATACAAAAATGAAAACATATACAATGCGAAGGGAGAATATACATGCCTAAAGAAGATTTTAGATAAATCTTCTTACCCGGTCAGGGTTGGATGTATTGTACAAGGTATGTGTCGACATCAGGATCATCCAAAGCGTAATGCGAATTAGAATCAAAGGACTCCTAGTCAGAGTCATCCTAAGAAGAATAGTAATGATTGGAGCATGCTCTCCTATCGATGTTGACATTTGGATGCTTGCCCAAACAAACGTTTGAGGACAACCGAGTTGAGATCACTCATGTAGATCACTTCCTTTGAGTTCGACGGGGAGGATTCAGAAGGACACTCAACTATCACTCTCTTAGTCGATTTACCAGAACCTAAAGCATGAGTAAGAAGATGGTGGTGATGCACCTTGAGGTGCTTGGGGGAACTCCTCATGGAATCAGTACATCTCTTGTTCTCACTAGGTAATCGACTATGAGGATTGGCCTCTTTCTTGAGATGGGTCTATGAGGTCCTACTCTTCTCTTTTGGTCAGGGTGGTTGTCTACATGTGGGATTAGTCGGCTTGGGCGGTGTAGGCTCATGGTTTATATAACAATAATGATCAAGTAATTTTGAAATGACTGTTTCTGATTCAGCTGAAGTGTCTGTGTGTGAGTCAGTAGCTTTCACCATGGTGGCGGTGCGAGCGACTAGTGATATTTCTAGTATGGTTTTATGATTTTCAGAATCGTGTTGCCTCATCCATACTGCCTTTGGAACTCCTTGGAATGGCACGAAGTCTATTAAGTTGATGATCGTGACTACATGTGTCCTCTCTTCGGTCTCGTCATTCAGGGGAATGGATGATCCACTTTAGATAGGTCAAAGTATGTGCGTGGAAAGGATAAGGTTTGTCTTCCTTTCGACATTTACAACTATATATGGTTAAGTGACGTGTCTGGGTCGTATGTGGTATCAGAGGTCCGATAATGCTAGTGTGTTGTGTGCCCTATGTTGGAAAATTGATAGCCTCATACTCATAATTAATAATTGTCTTAACATAGGCTAAGAACAACTTCCCAAGAATGATGTGGGACTGGGAAACAATGAGAATAAAATAGGTCCCAAAATGAACTATTATGGAATTGAAAATTAGGGGTTTTATTGTATTTTTAGTGTATATCTCCCCTACTTTATTCCTTGTCGACCCGGTCATCATAATGCCTAGGTCTCATAATTTAGAGTCATTCACCTATGGTATTTTATTTCTTTTTTTGATTTCTTTATTCTTTTATTTTGACTTTAAATAAGGCACTTTATATATTATTTACATATTAAATAATAAAGGTTATTTTGTACAAAGTAATGTTATATACATGCATTTAGCTAGGGTTTAAAGGCCAAAATGAAAGAATAAAGGTAATGAAATGGAGAATCATCAATACTCTCCCCTTCACTCCCAATTGAACCCTCACGCACCTCCACCGTACACACATCACCTTCGCGCCACCCTTTGATCAACCTCCTCCTTCCTCCATAGCCTCGACACCTTAGGCTTTCTTCTCTGCTGGAGGCATGGGAGAACCCACTAAGGGCTCCCGCTTCTTCGCCTTGCAGCCCTTCCATTCCATCTCACACCATGCACACACTTCGGCTATCCACATTCCTAACCCTTGTGCAGATCCAAGCTTCAATGGTCAGACTTTGGACAGAGCTCCATCTTCGATGAGCGATCGTCAATAGTACCGTCCAGAGGGTTCCGTCCTTCTACAATAGCTTAAACTTCATCGCAAACTTCTTAGGAAGCTTTTAGGATCATCAACACCCTCGGTGGAGCGCGGAGGAGCTCTGGCTTCCTCGTCGGAGCTCGATCTGCGCCGCTGTAGAGAGGAGGAGGAGAAGTCACCAGGAGTTACATGTGGTGTTGGACAGCACCCCGGGTGTCTATCCAACGACCAAGAAGATGCCACGTCGCTCGTCCATATCACGAAGGCTCGGTGGGACCGAGCCTCACCTGAAGCCACCTTGGCTTGCCACATGGCCTGAGGCACATGCATCACCCTCGACCTGCCCTCTGAGCCTCCATCCATGTGCTTGGAACGTGACAACTTGGAAAATTTGCAACATTGGCCCAAAACTTCTCCAAAATTGCAAATTGATCCTCTCTAGGCACGCACGCCTCACCTGTTGTGCCTTAGCTAATTGCATAGGGGCCCTCTCAGCTATATGAAATTATAAAAATACCCCTCCAAGGACCTTTCTATGATGATTTTGCATTTATTTTCGTGCTTTTATTTCACTTTTATTCCCCTGGACTATTTCTTGAATAACTTGAGCATCCAAACTCCGATTTGGCTAATTTCAATTTCATTGTGTTGTAATCCTCTACCTATTGGCATTGTTTATTTAGAGATTTGACACTTAGAACCATATGCTAAAATTAATCTATAATGTGTCATGTTTCTTATCCCTTTAAATGTCATTTTATGTTATTGAAATTAATTTGAGGCATCCGATGATCTTGGAAATTGATCATCCTTGTTTGATCGATTATCAGATTAATTTAGGGGCATATTGTGCATTCTTGTATGTTTTGCATCTTATAGAATTCTGTTGCATCACATCTTTATTTTAATTTGCATAAAATCCAAATAAAATGCATGTCATTCATTCATCATATTTTACATCATTCTGGGCATCACCATTGTTTTGTGCATTGTGTCCATCTGTTGACCTAGGTAGAAGGTTCAATCACTCGATATGAATATTAATATCTAATTAATCATGAGAGATAGCTCAAGTCCCTGTGTTCGACCTTGGTACACTCACCAAAAATTAAATAGTCCACAATATTAAAAAAAATGTGTTTTCTGTCTGGGTCCATTTTTTCCTCCTGTACTACGATAAAATACGATTATTAAAGAAAAAAATACGGTTCATCACTCCCCCTAAGGGGCAGCCCCATTTTACCCATATATATACATATATATGGGGCCCTTCCAGTAGGATATGAACCTTCCATGTATAAGGAATGCCAACGATCATTGCTATTAGATTCAAATCTAACGACATCATCAATTTGTTTGCACAAAGGGTATTTTGGTCATCATTTTTGCATTAATTAGGCATACCATTTAATATTCAAAATACTAAATTTAGCTAGATCTAATTTAGGTATGTTTTCATACTACCTTATTTGAATAATATCCATTTTTGTACTGGGTGACATAACGTGGATGTTGAACGTCAAATTTTGCCTCTTTAATAGTCGATAATTGTCGTAGTATAGGAGGTAAATTTGGTTCAACAAAAATCATACTCTCTGAATGTTGTGAAATATTTATACTTGGCAAGTCTACCAAGGTCAAACACAGGGACACGTTACTCTTTAAGATATTTATCAATTTTTGGTCTATTAAATTTATGTGTGAATATTTTCTCATTTATATGTCTTCATGCAGATGTAGAATAAAATGCAAGTCAAATAATGTAGATAATGATGCATGTATTTTATTGGATTTTTTGATGCAATGATAAGATGATGCATGAAATGAAATGCAAGACAAAATACACAAAATAAGTCATAAATATGCCCTATAACATCTAGAAGCAATGACTATAAATTAATTTAATCCCAGAGTTAATTTGAGCATAAAATTACGAGCAAACACCTATTTAATGGCAAGGCAATTGAGCAAGGGACACTATATAACATAAAAAAATTATCATATTTCATTTGGTGCCAGATGAGAAAATTAACTGTGCCATGAGATAGATGATAAAATAAGGAACAAAATGACACTAAAATCATGCAATTTTATTCTACGATGCTCAAGTTATGAAAGAAACAATACATGGGCATAAATGTAATAAAAATACGAAAATAAAAGATAAATAACCACAAATAGGACCCTAGTGGGACTTATTTGCAATTTGTTAGCTGGGCCCCTTTGTAATTTTTCCAATGCGCACAGCGGCATGTTTGTAATTTATGAAACTTGTAAGGGCCTCCTTGAAATTTACCCAGGCACGCACGTGAGCCACGCTCCTGGGGACTAAAATGCAATTTCAAAACTTCTCAAGGTCCTTCATGCAATTTTCCCAGCACCTCATGTGCAAGGCCTATGAGGAGTCAGGCTCTAAGGCGTCGCAAGCTCGGAGCTGACGTGGCGTCTGTTGGTGGCTCGGCTCTTGGCTCGGTCTTCTCGATCCTGTAGGATTGACGTGAGTCTAGGACCAGGCCACGTGGCATCATAAGGGCCGTTGGATGGTCACCAGAGAGGTGCCATCCAACCGCACATGTAGCGTCTCAGCTATTCACCTCCTCCGTGAGCGGGAGGCGATATCAGATCTACGGTGAGGTTGCTCGTGCTCCGCCTCGTCCCTCCGTGCATGCTGGAGATCCGAGAAGATCCCTGGAGCGTTGGCGATGAAGATCCGATGGAGGAGGAGGCGTGGGAGGTCTAGGAAGAGGAGGGCGATGGAAGCTCGCTGAAGATCAAGCTCTTGAACGGAGCTTCTTGCATAGCTCTGGCTATTGAAGATACAGCCTTCAAGAGATGTTAGGGAATATCCAAAGCATGCGAGTGTGCGAGTGTGGATGGAGTGAGGCGAATGGGGGGCTGTGGCCGAAGAGAGGCGGTGGCCCATGTACTTCATCTCCGGCGGAGCAGGGAAGATGGTGGGTCAGAGCGGAAGTGGTTCTGGAGAAGGGAAGTGGTGATCGGAGGGGCTGGCGAGGGTGTTTGATGGTTGGCGGAGACATAAAGGTGGTCAAGCGGTGGTGGAGTGTAGCGTAGAAGGCGAAGAAATTGGGAGAAAAGGTAAAGAAAATATGGGAGAAGAAGACCTGGAGGTCGGAGAGGAAGACAACGATCGGAGAGGCTTGGACTGAGGTCCAAACAGACCTCGAGTCATCGCCCAACGTACTCCGCCTTAGGGCACGGAGCTCAGTGGCACACGGAGGCGAGTTTATGGAGATCTAGCGGCCTGGAGGAGCGTTGGGTGGCGAGGAGAGAAACGGGCCACATGGTAGCCTAGAGGGTGCCACGTGGCCCAATAGAAAAATCAGAAAATATGGAAATAAAGGAAAAATAAAAAAGAAATAGCTAGAGGCAAAATTAGGAAAAAATCAAAACATAAAAGCTGTAGATCTCGATGAGATCTACAAGTTTCATGTTGGATAAAAAACAAAAAGAGGTCATTTATACAAAAGTGTATTTTGGAGGTATTTTTAATGGGTTTAAAACACATCTTTTTGGTTTTTGAGTTAATTTTGTATTTTTTATCTCTTTTAAAGGTGAGGGAAATTCTAGACAATTAATTAACCTAATTTTTATGGATTTTTGATGAGAATTAAAACAAATAAAATAATAGTAATTAAATATAATAAATATAGTGTTAATTACACATTTTATGTACAAGATAAAATGTACGAATTTTCAGTGATTTTTGTTGGATTATTTAAGCAAGGAGTTTAATATGTCAATTTTATCATGATGAATACGAGATTCATCATACATGTATACTTAAACTATGCTCGTCCTCGAGCATCTAAAGAACAAAGGAGTCAGATTAATTCCTGACAGTGCATGTGAATTTCCAAGGCTCAATTCTTTCGAAGATCCTTAATTTAAGTGATCTCAAAATTATGGGCTCAACCATGCTCTAGTCAGAAGGAATTAACTTCTCTAATTATCAGACTCTCTTTTTGTACATAAAATATAAGGATATGAAATTTAGTGTACTTCATTCATGAGAGTCGAGTCGAGGCATCACCTAATGTCCTAGTCCAGGAGACTCTCCTCTAGACCTAATCCTCAACACTAAGGAATAAGTCTATTCTTGCTTCAGTCAACCATCTCATTAGTTTGTCAGACTTGAAAATGAAGATGGACGGACAGATGATGGTGGGCATAGGATTGTGTTTATTTTTCTCTCCCTCACATTGGAACAAGGGACCTTTCGAGTGGCCTATTACTCAACACTTGTATTTTTTGTTTGTTGATCAATGTGTCCGTCAAGAGAATTCGGAGTCGTATGCACTTACTTTTCTGGGAGTACACCGGGGTGTGTCACTTTTGAGTATCTATGATACCTTCGACACCCAGACTTGTATCGCTATACGATGCAGAGCCCTTTTATGGTGCTAGCCCGACTCCTTGATCCTAGAAGCATTTGGTCCAAGTGGACACTTTGAAAATGGTTGGGAGCGTTCGCCTTTGGTGGAAGCTCTTTGTAATTTGACTTTGAAGGATAGAGCTTTTCTTTGAACATTTCTTTCTTTTCTTTTCTTTTTTGTTAGCTCCACTGCTTTTACTAAAAGTTGGCGCACACTGATCAACAATTATTTAGGTTTCATCACACCCCGGCACATAGGTAAATATCAGAGGGATAACACGTGAACTTGTTCACATACTCGCTAGGGTTTTGCTCACACTCAGGTTTCTTGAAGCCTTTATTATTAACTTTATCTCATCCTCGAGCATCATTTGACCGGGTCTAGACTCAAATCTCCAGTCCTAGTTCCTCAAGTGATAGTCTATCTCATCTCATCAATCATGCATTTGTGTATGTGTCATGCTGATCATATTCTTTAGAAGGTAGAGATGAAGAGTGCAATACAGTTCTCAAATCTTTCAAAATAGGGAAGTGTGGATTATTAAGTTCAAAACCCTAATGACTAAGGCTGGCTAACTCAGACTCTCAAGATCATAGAAATCAAGTGTCCTCAAACTTCTTAAGCCTTGAGTGAATGTGAATGTGTCAGGAATACACCAACTCCTTGGTTAGTGAATTCCTATGACTTTTCTCTCTTTTTTTAATTCCTTTCAAAGACAATGACTGGCCCAGGCTCATATGAATAGTTGCGTCCACTCTCAGCCAATATAGGTGTAAGTACATACTGTTAGATGGACCCGTGTTACTTGAGGACGGAGCCATGTACAATGTCCTCTAAACCACCCACTCTGCTAAGGGAGACCGAAGTTCCCTCACTGAGAGTAGCTACTCATTTTTAAGCCTAGTAGTCGAAGCCTTTATCAAAGAAAAACTTTTTAATTTTTCTGATTTTATGAAGTCTTTTAAAAGGTTAATTTTACACAAATTTAATTTTTACAAAAAGTTAATTTTCAAAAAATCAATCCCTCAATTTTTAGAAATAATTTTACAAGAATTTTTACAAAACTTAGTTCACAAGTCAACTTAAACCAAGCCCAAAAAGAATTTTCAAAAATTTTAAAAAACGAGATATGGCTAAAGTATATCTACAATAGTATACGGTATACCCCCCATACTTAACATTTGCTATGTCCTCATACCACAAGTGATATGAAGCCATGGCTCGGTTAAATATAGGGTGATATAGTAGAACTGAGGAGGAGGGTCCCCCTATACTTAGGTTGAAAATAACTTAAGTATAAGAAGACAGATGGAGGGATGGGTCGGGTCCCCCCTATACTTAGGCTGAAAATAACCTAAGTAAGGGATCTGGAACTTGGGCTGGGGGGGGGGGGGTGGGGGGGGGGGGGGAGTCTGAGGTATGTTTTTATACAGAAGAATATAAAGAGAGGGGAGGGGGTGAGGTGATTGTGTGAAATATACAGAGATGGTGGGGAGGGGGGGAGGGGGAAGTGAGTGGATGGATATGTACATGTGTGTGTGTGTGGGGGGGGGGTGGGGGTGGGGGTGGGGGGCAACTAGATCATCTAGTGATCTACTCTTTTTTTACATAATGAGCCATCGAACAAGGACTGCTAAAACTAAGCATGATACACTTTTTTTTACAACATGAAAATGCATGAGGAGCTGACTACTGTTCCTTGAATTCTTCATCTTTTCTTTTGCGGCCTTCTTAGCGGGAGCTCTCAACTCCACGCCTCCGTGGATATCAAGCGTCCTCGATCTTCATGGGTCCTACCACAAAAGAAAAAATATTAGAAAAATAATAAAAAAAATTATGAAAAAATGCATGATGAGAAGACCTGCAAAAATTGAAAATATTCACAACAAAAAATGTTTCAAAATTAGACAAATAAATAAAGGTGAGCCGTATCCCCGACAATGACGCCATTTGATGAACGGCAAATTTTACCTCTTTAATAGTCGATAATTATCGTAGTATAGGAGGCAAATTTGGTTAGCAAAAATCACATTCTTTGAATATTGTGGAATATTTATACTTGGCAAGTCTACCAAGGTCGAATACTGGGGCACGAGCCTCTTTAATATATTTATCAAATTTTGGTCTATTAAATTTATATGTGAATATTTTCTCATTTATAGGTCTTCATGTAGATACAGAATAAAATGCAAGTCAAATAATGTAGATAATGATGCATGTATTTTTATTGGATTTTTTGTTGCAATGATAAGATGACACATGAAATTAAATGCAAGAAAAAATACACAAAATAAGTCACAGATATGCCCTATAGCATCTAGAAGCAATGAGCGAAAATTAATTTAATCATATAGTCAATTTGAGCATAAAATTACGAGCAAACACCTATTTAATGGCAAGGCAATTGGGCAAGGGACATTATATAACATAAAAAAACATCATATTTCATTTGGTGCCAGATGAGAAAATTAACTATGCCATGAGATAGATGATAAAATAAGGAACAAAATGACACCGAAATCATGTAATTTGGATCTACGATGCTCAAGTTATGGAAGAAATAATGCAAGGGCATAAATGCAATAAAAATACGAGAAATAAAAGATAAATAATCACAAATAGGTCCTTGAAGGGACCTATTTGCAATTTTGCAAAATCGGCTGAGCCCCTTTGTAAATTTTCCAATGCGCATAGGGGCATATCTATGATTTATGGAACTTGCGGGGGCCTCCCTGAAATTTACCCAAGCATGCACATGAGACACGCACCTAGGGACCAAAATGCAATTTCAAAACTTCCTGAGGTCCTTCATGCAATTTTCCCAGCACCTCACATACGAGGCACATGAGGATCCAGGCTCGGAGGCATCGCATGCTCGGAGCTGATGTGGCGTATGCTGGTGGCTTGGCTCTTAGCTCGATCTTCCCGAGCCTGTAGGTTCGGCATGAGGCTCGGACTGGGCCACGTGGCATCACAAGGGCCGTTGGATGGCCACCAGAGAGGTGCCATCCAACGACACCTGTAGCGTCTCGTCTATTCACTTCCTCCGTGAGCGGGCGACGATATCAGATCTCCGACGAGGCTGCTCGAGCTCTACCTCGTCCCTCCATGCATGTTGGAGCTCCGGGAAGATCCCTGGAGCATTGGCAATGGAGATCCAATGGAGGAGGAGGCGTGGGAGGTCTAGGAAGAGGAGGGTGATGGAAGCTCGCCGAAGATCAAGCTCTTGAACGGAGCTTCTTGCAGAGCTTCGGCTATTGAAGACACGACCTGCAAGAGATGTTAGGGAATGGCCGGAGCATGCGAATGTGCAAGTGTGGATGGAGTGATGCGAATGGGGGGGCCGTGGGCGAAGAGAGGCTGTGGCCCTTGTGCTTCATCTCCGGCGGAGCAGGGAAGAAGGTGGGTCGGAGCGGGGGTGGTTCTGGAGAAGGGAAGTGGTGATCGGAGGGGCTGGCGAGGGTGTTTGATGGTTTGCGGAGACATGAAGGTGGTCAGGCGGTGGTGGAGTATAGCGTAGAAGGCAGAGAAATTGGGAGAAAAGGTAAATAAAATATGGGAGAAGAAGACCTGGAGGCCGGAGAGGAAGACGACGATCGAAGAGGCTTGGGCTGAGGTTCAAACGGACCTCGGGTCATCGCCCGACGTGCTCAACCTAGGGCACGGAGCTTAGTGGCGCATGGAGGCAGGTTTGTGGAGATCCAACGGCCAGGAGGAGCGTCGGGTGGGAAGGAGAGAAGCGGGCCACGTGGGCAGCCCAGAGGGCGCCACATGGCCCAATAGAAAAATCAGAAAATACAAAAATAAAGAAAAAATAAAAAAGAAATAGCTAGATGCAAAATTAGGAAAAAGTCAAAACATGAAAGTTGTAGATCTCGATGAGATCTACAAGTTTCATGTCGGACAAAAAGCCAAAAGAGGTCATTTGTACAAAAGTGTATTTTGGGGGTATTTTTAACGGGTTAAAAATACAATTTTTTGATTTTTGAGTTGTTTTTGTATTTTTATCTCTTTTAAAGGTGGGGAAAATTATAGACAATTATTTAACCTAATTTTTATGGGATTTTGATGAGAATTAAAAATAAATAAAATAATAGTAATTAAATACAATAAATATAGTGTTAATTACACAGTTTATGTACAATATAAAATGTACGAATTGTCAGTGATTTTTATTGGATTATTTAAGCAAGGAGTTTAATATGTCAATTTTATCATGATGAATATGATATTCATCAGTAGGACAGACGTTTGTACCTCACATCGTTTTCTACAATCAGTCGTTCCTTTTGTAACGATTGTATGTTTTTTGTAAAATATGTGGGTCATTCAAAATTCTTTAGTCCTTTGTAAAAATTGTATGGCTCTTTGGCAATATATCAGTTATTTTACGTTTTCATGATTTACATGATGAAATATGCAAACCTTTTTACATAAATGTATAATATATGTTTCCAATATGTAAAATACACATCCAAATATGTATAAGGAACATCCAAATATGTATAATACACATCCAAAATAGGTAATGCACATCCAAAATGTGTAATGCACATCAAATATACATGATATATAAAAAAATACAATTATCATTCACATACAAATGATATTTAAAAATACACATCATATATATATATATATATATATATAATACACATCAAAATTATAATAATACACATCAAAATTATGTAATACACACGAAATATATAAGATATAATGGTTTCTTGGCCTCCTTGCGCTGCCACCATCGTGTTACGACGTCACCATCCGATCTACGTGTTGCCATCAACACATGCAAGAAGAACTTCTGGGAGAGTCACGACGTCATCTCCCAGCAACTACACATGCCACCCACTTCCGCCTTACTGATGAGGCCTCATATGATATTGGGAACTGCTCCAAGAGGCGCTTGATCATCATCTCCGTATCGACGATTCCCTCATTGCCATCATCTGCGGCATCACCATTATTGCCCGCAAGGACCATGACATTGATGCGATGAAGGAAAGCATCACCAATATCAACATCAAGGTTGTGTGCTCCTCTGCGCAAGTGCTATCGTCGTCCTCGTCCTCCTCTTCCTTCCGCTCACTGCCGTCGACACACCAAACACTTCATTGGCTTCTGTAGTGACATATTAATGGAGAAGATACACCAGCGATGCCATCGTCCTCGTCGACACACCATTGCTTCGTCCTCACACCATCATTTCTATCGTCCTCGTCCTCCTCTTCCTCCCACTCATCGCCATCAACACATCAAAATGATGCCTCAACATGTCAAAATAATCAGGGTTTCTAATTTTGAATAAGCAATTAATGTGGCATATTAATAGAGAAGATAATTGAGGTTGTTAGATACTATAATTAGATAATGTATAAAGACCAAAATGCATTTTTGATTAATTTATAAATACTTTTATCATACCATTAATAACAACCACAATATTAATTACGGAGGGCTATGATTTGTGACCTTTCTTATGGATGGAAGGACCATGTCCCATTGGAAGATATCCTGTCTCTCTCTCTATAAATATATGGGTGATTGTGTGAGATGGGGTTTTTGTGAGATGGTGAGATGGGTAATTGAAAACTAGGGTTTTGCGAGGGTCTTATGTAGTCTACATAATGCGATTACAATACTATCGCTGAAGCGACCGCTCACGAACAACAATTAACCCACAATAGATATAGAAATGAACAACAAAATGATTATGAAGTTAAAATTTGTTTTATTAAACTCTACAAAATGCGTGTATAATGCAAGTATGTAGAGCGTCAAACACAGGGAGCAAACGTGATAGATTGGGAAATTAAATTCCAAAACTGTTATTTTCTCTTGTTTATTTATTGTATTTTTATGGGGATTTTTAATTTTATATTTTTTTTGGATTTTAATATATATTTTTTAAATTTTATATTTTTATTTCTATGTATATTTTTTTGATTTTTAATTTTCTTTTCTTTTTTAATAAATTATTCAAGAATATACATAACTATATATAATATAGAGTAATATAATTATAAATACAATTAAAAATAAACAAAAAATGCAAAATTAAATGTTTTTGTGGTTTATATATTTTCTACTATTTTTATGATTTTCAAGTATTTTTGCTATGTTTATATTTTTAAAGTCAAAAATATCCGGAAACATGGATTAAATAAATAGGCCAAATTATTTTGGAAATTAAAAATACTAGATAAAGTCAAAATTTTCCAAAACATTTATAATTAATAATATATATAAAAAATAAAATTTTGAGATAGAAATACATATTTTTGGATTTTTAAAAGTTTTTTACAATTTTTAAAAGGATTTTGGAGTTTTTTAATTTATTATCATTATCTTTTTCTATTTTTTGGGTTTTTTATTTGGAGCTATAAAATAATATGAAATATATTTTTTTTGGAATTTTTAATTACTATTTTTTTTATATTTTTTTAATTCAAACATGGACAAAATGTGCTCTTTTTGATTTTTAAAAAAAAATAAAAAATGCCTAAAAAGAAAATAAAAAATATAATGTGAAAGTGTATACTAGGAGGAAACTTACCCTATTTTTTCAAAAGTTTTGGAGCACAAATGATATTTTAGAAATTAAAGAACAAACACAAATTAATGAACTAGTAAGAGTATATTTGTAATTAAAAATAAATACGAGGACAACAATGCAAAATACCCGAAAAGTTACAACTAATATTTAAAGTTTTAATACTAAAACAAATTACAAAAGGCGCAAGGCTATCCACACAAAATGCCCACCTCACGTGGGACGACACGTGAGTTGAACTAGATTGGACCCAATAACACTATTCAAAAAGTTCAGGGTTCGCCTTACAAATAACCCACATAATACTAAGTGTATTAAATATCTTACAAGACCAAAAGAAAATGTGACAAAAATCAGGGGTACATAATGCAAATTACCCCCTAACGCATGTGATCGGATGACGATGAGCTTTTCACTTGGACACATGGCACATCCTGGAAGCGCGTTGATGGTTGGTCTGCTGACAACTACAATTAGTTCATTGGCAAGGATCCGATGATTGGTGCACATGCACCTGATCCAACGACGCTTTATGAATCTAGGGCTCCTCCCTAGATCAAACGATCACTACTCGTTACAGAGAACAAGGAAGAGCTAGTCTTCCCCGAACTTAGATCTTCAAATCCTCTCACTCCTGAGCTCCTTCTTTGATATTGAAATGCTTCATATGCTTGGGGTGGATGTCCGCAGATGATGGCACCTTCAGAATTGGCCAGATCCAAGTGGCGGTGGACCTGGAGCTCAATGAAGCACAAGGGCACCTGAGGGTTATTCTTCGGATTGCTTAACCCTCAGACATGCTTTTCAGGACCTGCATATGATCTCAGAAGTACCACGAAGCAAGGGGGGGGGGTCCTGGCCATTATTTATCGAAGATTGGAGGTGGAATGGAAGGTGGCGGTGAAGTTTGACGAATAGAGGAGGAAGTGGACTTTGAAGATCCAAATCCGGGTTAGATCTGGGTGTTCTGCTGGGTCGAGTGGGTGGAGAAAGATAGGGGGACAAAGTGGTGGTGAAAGTCGAGTCAGAACAATGGAGCACAGCGAGACAAAGGTCACCGAAGCTCGTCATCAGAGCTCGAGACGAAGCTTAGTTCTAAAATATAGGATAAAAGAGTAGTTAAAGCATGGAATAAAATATGAAATGAAATCCTAAGACTAAAGCTATCTAAAAAGCTAAGAAAAGCGAACCTCGAGGAGCAGGAGCTGCGAGATGAGTATCTCACGCCGATGAGCGGCAAAGATGCTAGAATCGACCTCCGACAACACCTCCTCAATCCTCCTAAGTGCTGGGCGAGATTCCTGTCATGAGGCTCGAGCCTTTGAACGTAAAAAGGGGATAAAATGCGGAGTAAAAGGGATTCCAAGAACCAAGGAAGGAGGTGGCTCGAGTATATACATGGAAGAATGGGAGGAGAAGATTGAGGTAGAACGCTCGATGCAGCGATGCATTCCTCGAGGAGATGTATGCGCATGAAAGCTCAATGATCAATGAGAAAAAGTCATGGAGGAATCAATCCAAATCGATGATCATATTGATTGGAGAAAAATGGCAAAGGACGGGTCAAACAGAGGTCTGACAGGCGCATACATAGGGGTGAAGAGTTGATCGTAAACTGTTGACACGATCTGGTTGGTCCACATGGACCAACCATGAAAAGTTGATCAACAATTATTATAAAATCATTAAAAAAATAACAAATGAATTAATTAAATTTATTTTATAATAAAAATGTTTATTATTTTATGTAATATTTTAATATGATTTTATTTATTTTTATAACTTAATTTATTACAAGTTACTTTTAGAAGTAACCATGTTTTGTATATTTTATTTTTATTTTATAATTTTTATTTTATTATTTTATTTTCATAACTTATATATTTATAACTAATTTTTATACACATAATTATATTTTTGTTATATTTTTATGATATAATATGTATACTTAAATAATAGAGGTATTTATTATATAGGTATAAGTATATGTAATTCATCTATGTATTTTTATATATTATTTTATTATTTTTCATGGTTTTATTGTATTCTAAATATGTACATATAATATAAATAATAATTACAAAATCATAAAAAATATAAAATAATTAAAAATATAAAGAATATATAAAATGGATATTTTATTCAGGTATATAGTACAATAGGGGTCCAAAACCTAATGTTTGTATCTTAACTCCAAATTGAATGAAAGCACTTCATTAAATAACTAATAAAAGTTATATACAATTAAATGTGATTTTGGTACATTTTGAGTTCATATGGAGAAGATATGGGTGTGGGAAATTTGGGTTTGGGAATTTTATTTTGAATATAAAATGAACAATGCATATTATTTTTGTGTAAAATCAATTTTGTATTTTTCTATGTATTTTATCTACAATTTGATGCACAAAGTTTCTTTATTTGAGGTATAAATGATAAAGAATAAAATGGGTCCCAAAAATACATTATTGAAGAATAAAAATTAGGTTTTTTATTGATGTTTTTGGCCCTTATCTCCTCCAACTTTATTCCTTGTTGACCCAGTCATCAAGATGCATAGGTCTCAGGGTTTAGGGTCATAAACTACCTTTGGTATTTTATTTCCTTTTCTTTTCTTTATTATTTTATTTTGGCTTTAAAAAATGTATTTTATACAGTATTTATACAATAAACAATGAATGTTAATTTATACAAAATAATGCCATATACATGCATTTAACTAGGGTTTAAAGGCCAAAATGAAAGAATAAAGGTGATGAAATGGAGATTCATCACCCCCTATACTTGCCTTTGCTAGTCCCTAGCAAACACTTATGCCTATAAGTGCGGAAAATAAAAAAAAGAAAAGAAAAAGAAAGAAATCAGATTGATTTTAACTTTCAAACTTGTCTTCATAAAATCAAAGTTTGAAGCTTAAGTCGGATCTTTCGATTTTAGGTGTGGTCGGAGTCTTATCGTGAATCAGACTTGAAATAAAACGGCCTCTGAGATCCACAAAACTCTACTCAAGTCTCTGATAACAGGCAGGTATCATGCGAGGGTCACCATTAATAAATAATACAAAGGTGTCGCTGAGGCGACGGCTCACAAAATACCCGTGTTGATCAACAATTAACCCACAATCCAAAGAATACAACAATCAAGCTCAAAAATAAATGTGAATTAATCTTTATTTCTCTACCATAAAATGTACAGTGACAAGTATGTAGAGGTCGAACCACAGCGAGCAATACAAAATGTCATATAGGTAATATGTATGTATATATAATATAAATAAAAATATATGTATACCCATGGAGGGTTAGTATATAGCTTATAATACATACAATATATATATAGGTATATATAAATATAATAAAATATTTATCTATTTTTTTATATTAAGACTAATGAGAATACATATAAATAATTACATATATATATATATATATATAATATTTTTTTCTTTTTTAGGATATATAGATACATATACATAAAGGGGGTATTATAATATTCACAAAAATACTCAAAAATAGTCAAAAATTCGGGAATAAAGTTGTTTTGGGATTTTCATGGTTTTTTACTGTTTTTGTGATTTTTGGGCATTTTTGCAAATATTTTTAGTATTTTTAACTAGCTAAATAATAGCAAACAATGGACTAGATACTGGCTGTCACAAAACTCAACACTAAAAATAGCTAACAGCCTCAAAATTGTCCACACTATTTTTCTAACAAAGATAATAAAATATAGCATAAATAGGGCCCGAGTTTATATTTTTCTGATTTTTCTTTGATTTTTTATATTTTTTTAAAGTTTTTGGGTATTTTTGAATTTTTAAGATTTTCCTTTTGAGATTTTTAGGGATTTTTGGATTAACACTAATATAGGTCAAAATACACCATAGGTATTTTTTTTGGAATTTTTCGAGGCATTTTCATATTTTTTAGGGATTTTATAAGTTAGACAGGGAATAAAAGACATGTTTTTGATTTTTAATAAATGCAAAAATGCAACAAAATGCAAAACTAAAAATATGGCGTTCAAGCAAAACCAATCAGGAGCTTAAGTCTATTTTTGCAAGATTTTTCGATTTAATATGAAGCACAAAATAAATAGACAAAGCCTTCAAAAATTAAATGGCCTGGCAGGGGTATTTTTGCAAATAAAATAGTTGACAGTGGCATACATGCAAAAATCACAATAAAAATACACGTGTGCTTTTATTTTCAGGACCATTTTGTAATTACAGAAACCCGGTAGGGTTTAGATGCAAATTTCACGCACCTCACGTGGGTGCTGCACGTGAGGCGCAGAGGGACTAAAGTGTAAATATGAAAACATCGGGGGGTCCAACTGCAATTTTTACAACTTATTTACAACTAAAACTTTTATTTTTGGGATTAAATGCTAAATACAAAAAACAGGGTGGTGAGATGTGAAATTTACCCCCAACTAAGGCGTTCATCCTGCGGCGCTGGAGGCGCCACTTATCCTCGTGGCAGCCATCGGACGGTCGACGCCGATTCATCGATGAAGGGTGTAGATTAGAAGCTTCTGGTTGATCTGACGGTCGAGGCTGATCTTCATCGAATGACTCTCCTTTGATCTGGGGCTCGCCTCCTGATCCGACGGTGCTGAAGCCCCCTAGAAGAACGGGGAAGAAGCTCGGGGCTGGCGAGCTTTGATCGAGGAGCTTGGGCTCCTCCAGGGTTCTCCGGCGTGTCTGAGGTGTTCTGAAGGTGGCTGGAAGCGTCCCGCGTTGACTGATGGTGGTCTCATGGCTCCTGGGGGTCCGAGTCGATGGAGCGAGGTCGGAGAAGAAAGGGGCCCCCAGGAACCTCTTCCTGGTTCAATGCGAGCCCATTTGGGCTCGATTCTTCGATATCCCTGCACAGGAAGAACCGCGGGCGAGAGAGCTTTCTCCTCGACCCGGGGTTTGGAAGCTGCAACGCAAAAATGAGGTGGGCGGAGGGGCTCCGGCGAACGGCGGAGGAGGAGCCCCGATTCGCCAGGACCTGGAGTCCTGGGTTGGATAAATGTGCGCAATAGATGGAGAAGGCGTCGAGGAACGAGATGGGGTGCACGAGGCGGTCGGATACAGTCGGAGATACGGTGAAGAAGTCACCGGAGCCAAGCTCCGGCGAACTTCGAATTTTGATTTTTAAGCTAAGGGACTTAACTAACTACCAATCTAACTACTGGAATGAAAAACTAACATTAAAAGCGAACTAAAAATGCATAAAAGGGCAGCTCTTATACCTGGGGGCCTCCAGGGAGCAGGGCGGACGCCGGAGCTCCGCCGCGACAAAATCTCCTTCCTCCGGCCGAGTCAAGGTGCTGGGCTACTCCCCCTGTCACGAGGAACAATCCAGGAGCAAGATCTCGGCTTTAGGTTGGAATAAAAGTGGCCAAATTCGAGGAAGGAAGCGGAGCTTGTTATTTATAAACATTGGCGAGTGGCCTTATTGACCGGCGATTATTGGCTGATCCAATGAGTATCTACATGATCTAAGGTTTTGCGGGCATCATTGATGATTAGGAAGTAATTCTTGTGCAGGAAGCATCTTCGATTGATGGATGGTATGCCCGGAAAAAATGGGAGAAGATGGGCGAAGAGACACGCTAAGTCACATCGGGCGGTTGGGGGAGCAGTTGACCGGAGGTCAACGAAGGCCGGCACGCGATTGGTCCACGCCAACCGTTAGAAGACAAAACAGGGGGTCTGAGTAGAAATTGAATTATTTGACCCTTTAAATAATTTTATTAATTTTTTCTTATAAAATAAAAAATGTGTATTATTTTGTCTAGTATTTATTTACGATTTTTATTGAATTTTTCGAGGTGTTTTATTATCGTTTTATTTGAATAATGTGTATTTGTATGTATTTACATGTATTTTTATGTATTTTTATTTTTAATTTGTTTTTTTTCTTTTATTATTTCATTGGCTTATTTTATAAATTTATAATTTATTTTTGTGAGTATAAATGTATTTTTGTTTGATTTTTATGAGTTTATTTATATTTTTAAATAAATTGATATAGGTGTATGTAGGTATACTTGTAGGTATTTTATCTATGTATTTTATACACTTAATTTATTTAATACATTTTCTTGATTTTTATTTTGGTTTTGTATTTTTAATGAGTTATGTATAAAAAATATAAAAGAGCAAAAGAATCAAGCATTAATATCCTTTTTATTTATATATAGGTATATATCATAGGTATTTTGTCTATGAATTTGTAGACTTATTTTATTTTACAAATTAATTTTAGTTTTCTTTAACTTCTCTCATGTGTATACATTATGTAAATTATTTACAAAATTCTAAAAATATGAATTTATACAAATAATGAATATTGAATAAAATGAATATTTTAATCAGTCCTATATACTAGGAGGGCCAAAAACCTAACTTCTGCATATGGACTCCAAAAATCATGAAACCAATTTTATTAAATAGTTTATGGAATGATATATACAATTAAAGGTGAGTTTGGGTGATTTGGAGTTTTTATTTGCAAGATATGGGTCTGTGAAGTTGAGATTTTGGCTTTTTATTCTGTGTATAAAATGTACACTGGGGATTATTTTTGTACAAACTCAATTTTGCATTTTTATTCCTATTACTACAACTTTCATGTACAAAGTTTCTTTATTTGATGAACAAATAATTATGTACAAAATATGTATCAAAAATGCATAAATAAATGCATGAATAAATGAGGTATTTATTGTACACTGGCCCTTATCTCCCCCTACTTTATTCCTTGTCGACCAATACCATGCTGGCCTTGGTCTCGGGGTTTGGGTCATAAAATATTTACAATATTTTGTTCCTTTTTCTTTTCTCCTCTTTATTCTATAATTTTGGCAGTGAAACCTTATTTAATGTAAAATAAATACAATGAATAATGAATGCTATTATGTACAATTTGATGCTATTTACATGCATTTGCTGGGGTTTTTGAGGCCAAAATGATAGAATAAAGGTGATGAAATGGAGATTCATCACCCCCCTATACTTGCCTTTGCTAGTCCCTAGCAAACACTTATGCAATAAGTACAAAAAGAATAAAGAAAAGAAAAAGGAGAATAAAAGAAAGATAGAGTGAATAAGGGTGCTTTCAGTGCAATGCATGTCCTTACAAAATTTGAATTTGGAGCTCCTGTCAGACCTTGGGTGTAAATGTGTGTGGAACCTAGGCGGGAACCAGCTCTAAAATACAACAGCCTTCGATAGTCACAGAACTCGGTTCAACCCACCTCAATAGCCGGGTCAGAACTAGTCTACATCATACGCAAACCCTTATAACTATGAAGCTGACTTGTACGGTGTAAGTGATAGTGGCTCTCCCCAACTGAAATGATAAAGGAGCTGACTTCTCCAGAATGACAACCTAATGATTTCCCAATCCAACAACTCTTTCCTCGAGGAGCAGGGTATTCCCTTCTAAGTTCAAGTGACAACCAGCTCAAGAGGAGGGGGTGAAGAGAAGAATGGACGGTAGCCAGTGTAGCTACCTATCTCGGGATGCAAGACCAGTGTAGTCAAGTCATCCAGCTGCAGGCTCACATATTTGTCTTTGGAACTCAAGCTTGCTTATTGACTTTGTACATATTTTGCAGGCATTTTATTTTTGTACAGGCCTGACCATTTTTTTCAACATACTATTCACGGCAGCATTTACATAAGGAGTTTTTCCCCTTGAGCCAGTAGACTATCCCTCTTTTGAAGCTTTATCGCAACCCACAATCTCCTGTCTTTAGACCTCATGGCTATTGGACCAGGTTGGGGTGCACTTCCCTCCCTAGACGAGGATGAATGTTTCCACCCGTGTGCGTCTCAGACTGGCAAATCCAACCCCCTCACCACTCCAACTGAGTTGAGCCAAGTGAAAAGTGCAAGTGTCCAAGTTAGGTCACGGTCGGCAAGAGTCGTACGTGTGTCTCGAAAAGTTCTAGTTAGTCCACTGAGGTGACTTGAATCCAGCCCTGATTTCTCAAAGAATTTAGTCTGCATAGACCTGAAGTACCTCAAACCTAGTTCCCATAAGGTTCCAGTGCAGTTAGGTGCGGTAAGGTCCAACCAAGCTCCAATTTGAGATTTTATTAGACTGATTCAATCATCAAGCTCACTCAAAAAGAATATGAATGGTATGCTTATGCTATGCACAATGAATGATGCAAATTTTTTTCACAAAAAGTTTGGAAAGAATCAAAGAATGTTTTTACACAAAGAATTTTTTTTGCGAATAAACTAAGAACTGGACATACACAAAAAGTATATACAATTATTTACACGGGCGTGCTGCTTTACAAAACGTATGAATTTCTACGAACTTTACATGTTTGAATGGAGTAGTTTATTTAGAATTGTACAGAAAGAATTGTATGTGTCTTATTAATGATTTACAAGAGTTTGTAAGAGTGTTCTTATTAGGTTTTGAAAATACTTTTGCAAACTATAGTACACAATAATTTTCGCAATCATTTACACACATTTGAAATCTATTTTTTTTGCAAACATTTGTCACACTATATATGTATAATTTTCACAATAGTTTTGACAAGCATTTTTTAAAATATTTGCACATAGGTTTTTCAAATCCTTTCTTTCACACAAAGAAAAATTTTGCAATCAAATTGTTTTCACATATTTGAAATCATTTCACATCAAATTTTTCAAAACTGGTCACACTATTTTTCAAAGCATACTGTATAGGTATCTGATTTATTAATCAGTATGTACAAAAGAAGAAAAATAGTATTTGATGTATAATATGGTTTTGTTTCTTATAGGCTTGGTTTGGGCTTATTCATTATTTACAAATGAGAGATTTTTGTACGGACTCCTCAGACTTACTTGAGAATCATTTTCACAAGGATTTTGAAAACTATAGTCCAAAATAATTTTGCAAACATGTTCACGCATTTGAAAATCCTTTTACAAAGGTTTACACAGCATAGATAGATTTTTCAAAACAATTTTGTCAATCAAAATTTTCACAATCATTTGCACACTGATTTTCATACATTTTTAATTTCACTCAAAGAAAATAAATTTTACACACAAAGCCAATTTTTCAAACGTTGAATACTTGTACACACTATTTTCAAACAAATTTCACAAGATTTTTCAAAAGAGAATGTTTCGTACAAAATATTTTTCTGACTCAATAATCAGTATAATTACAAAGAGTCCGAGGAACTCACAATCATCTTTCATTATTATAGAGCTACTTTTTACATTTTATTTTATGATGAGGTGGTCTTTTTATTTTTCAGTATGAGTTATGGCTTTTAGTATATACAGGGTATATACGACCCCCCTATACTTACCTTGAGCTATGTCCTCATAGATCGAAAGGAAAAGCAAAGACATAACTCGTACTGAGTATAGACAGATCTAAAGAATAAATATGAATGAAATGAATGAATGAGAAGTTGACCGTCCCCCCTATACTTAGGATCAAATAAGCCTAAGTATAGCAGACTGTACAAAAAGCAGGGAGGGTCAAGGGTGGGAATACACAGATCGTACTCAGATTGTCTCCCCCTATACTTAGGGTAGGATACTCCTAAGTATAGACAAGAAGAGGAGACAATGGAGAGGATCGGAATGAAATGAAAAATTCTAGGTGCACATCCCCCCTATACTTAGGACCAAGTACGTCCTAAGTACAGAAAACTGTCAACAAGGGCGGCACCTTTTGATACGAAAAAAGAAAATAGAAAATGACAAGAAGAAAAGAAGAAAAGAAGAAAATAAGATAAATAGTTGTTGAATGGCATAGTCTGAATCTTTCGATGCCGCAGGTGCTGTGAAGGTGTCATCATGGTGCATTAGCTAAATAGAGTCAACAACAACCAAGAATGCATCTGGTTCGAGGTAAGGATTCAGTAGTTGGCCGTTGACGACGAAGGGCTGTACGTCAGGAGACAAATCTGATATCGCGATACTGCCATTGTCACGCACCTCACAAACTCGGAATGGCCCTGTCCACTTACTCTTTAATTTGCCTGGAAATATCCGTAACTTTGCATCAAACAACCACACTTTCTGTCCAACGTCGAAGGTCTTTCGTCTGATGTGCCGGTCATGCCAGCGTTTCACCTTCTCCTTGTACATCAAGGTGTTATCGTATGCACAGTCTCGGAATTCCAAGAGCCTGTTCAGATCGTCTTTTCTCTTCTGACCACTTCTTTGTGAGTCCAAGTTACAATTGCTGATTGCCCAAAGAGATTTATGAATTAATTCCACGGGCAGATGGCATGGTTTCCCATATACAAGACGGTAGGGCGACATGCCCAAGGGAGACTTGTAGGCAGTTCTGTAAGCCCAAAGAGCTGAGTCCAAGAGTTGAGACCAGTCTTTTCTGTTTGGCCTAACAAGTTTCTGCAATATGGTCTTGATTTCTCTGTTTGATAGCTCCGCCATGCCATTGGTCTGCGGATGATAAGGAGATGCGACACGATGATCGATGCCGTACTCCTTCGTTAATTTCTTGACCTCTTTATTGATGAAGTGACTACCCCCGTCTGAGATGAGAATCTTAGGTATCCCAAACCGCGAAATGATATTCTTCTTCAGAAACTGGCAAACTGTTTTGCTGTCGGCGGCTCGGGCGGGAATAGCTTCAACCCAACGACTCACGTAATCTACAGCAAGAAGGATGCGCTCAAAACCTTGACTGTTAGGGAAAGGTCCCATGAAGTCAATGCCCCATGCATCGAAAACATCTGCTATCTGAATAATTTTCAGAGGCATTGAATCTTTGACAGTGAGTGTACCTTTCAGTCGCTGACAGTCAATACATCTTTTAACAAACTCTGCTGCATCCTTGAATAATGTGGGCCACCAGAAGCCACTCTGCAATACTTTAGCTGCCGTACGATCTCCAGAATGGTGCCCACCAGATTCGAGCGAATGACAATGCTCGAGGACACTTGATTGCTCCGTCTGAGGGATGCACCGGCGCCAAATACAATCTGCTCCTTCTCTGAATAAAAGAGGATCTTCCCACTTGTAGAAGCGGATGGTCGACATGAATTTGTTCTTCTGATTCTTCGTCCAATCCGAAGGTATTACCCCAGAGGCGAGGTAATTGACAATATCAGCGTACCAAGGGAGAGAATCCACAGCTAAGATGGCTTCGTCAGGGAAGGTTTCTGTGATAGGTGCATTGCTCAGAGGAGACTCATGCTGCTCTATTCTGGATAGATGGTCTGCTACCACATTCTGAACTCCAGGTTTGTCTTTGATTTCCAGATCGAATTCCTGGAAGAGAAGGATCCAACGAATCAGTCTTGGCTTGGCATCCTTCTTCTGCTGTAGGTACCGGATAGCAGAGTGGTCCGTGAAAATTGTGACCTTTGATCCTAACAAATAGGATCTGAACTTCTCTAAGGTGAAAACCACAGCCAGCAGTTCTTTCTCTGTCACTGTATAATTTCTTTGAGCTTCATCTAATGTTCTGCTGGCATAGTGAATGGCATAGGGCGCCTTGTCTTTCCTCTGTCCAAGAACAGCTCCGACTGCAAAATCTGACGCATCGGTCATTATCTCAAATGGAAGAGTCCAGTCGGGAGGCTGTAAGATTGGAGCCTGAGTGATAAGCTCCTTCAACTGATTGAAAGCAAGGAGAACTGGCTGATCAACAATGAACTCGGTTTCCTTGCATAAAAGTTCTGTTAAAGGTCGGGCAATGCGGCTGAAGTCCTTGATAAATCGTCTGTAAAATCCCACATGCCCCAGGAATGACCTCACATTCTTTACTGACTGAGGTGGCTGAAGGTTTGAAATGACATCCACATTGGCTGGGTCGACTTCCATGCCACGTTTGGAAACGACATGGCCCAACACAATACCTTCTGTGACCATAAAGTGGCTCTTTTCCCATGAGAGCACTAGATTGACTTCACGGCACTTCTGAAGCACTCTGTCTAGGTGCTCAAGATAAGAATCGAAACTATCACCATAGACAGAGAAATCATCCATGAACACCT
Organism: Ottelia alismoides; assembly: GCA_037367405.1. Taxonomy (NCBI): domain Eukaryota; kingdom Viridiplantae; phylum Streptophyta; class Magnoliopsida; order Alismatales; family Hydrocharitaceae; genus Ottelia; species Ottelia alismoides. Next base: position 73,593 of record JAZKJV010005060.1, on the reverse strand, counting down.
CGAGAAAACTGCCTACCATCTCGGCGAAGACTGCTAGCATGCATCTTTGGAAGGTTGTGGGTGCATTGCATAATCCAAAGGGCATCCTCTTGAAGGCGTAGGTTCCGAACGGGCAAGTGAAGGTAGTCTTCTCTTGATCCTCAGGAGCGATCGCCACTTGGTTGTACCCGGAGTACCCATCCAGAAAGTAGAAGAACTCCTTGCCTGCTAATCTCTCCAAAACTTGATCAATGAATGGCAAGGGAAAATGGTCCTTCTTGGTTGCTGCATTGAGTCGGCGGTAGTCAACACACACCCGCCAGGAGGTTGGTACCCGAGTAGAAATTTCCTCTCCTTTATCATTTGTGACCACGATAAGCCCTGATTTCTTGGGAACTACATGCAGTGGGCTTACCCATTTTTAATCGGAGATGGGATAGATGAAGCCTGCGTCACACCATTTAGTGATTTCCTTCATGACGACGTCCCGAAGATTAGGGTTTAGCCTTCTCTGAAATTCGCGGGATGGCTTGGCATCTTCTTCTAGATAGATGTGATGTGAACACAGGGCTGGATTTATCCCTCGGAGGTCTGATACGCTCCAACCAAGTGCCTTGCGGTTCTTTTCTAGAACCTCGAGAAGTCGAGATTCTTGATCTGGATTCAGCCTGCTGCTGATGATGACCGGATACATGTGTTCTTCACCCGCAAGGAAAGCATAATTCAGGCCTGCAGGAAGTGGCTTGAGTTCTGGTTTTGATCTATCCACTTTATCTGTCACTTCAGATACCATGCTGGTGGTGGAATGCACTTTGAGGCTGCTACCATCCTCATCATTCTGTTGAGATCCCAGAAATGCACCGAACGGTTCTGCACTAAGCTGATCATGTTCGGTCTGGAGTGAATGCTCAGGAAGATGTACCTGCATCTGAGAATCTGTCTCCCAAGAATCATCGGAGCATATGCTGACTACGCTTTCCAAGTCCTCCTCAAGAGTGAGGATTTCTCGGGTCCATGGATCGTCCAGTGATAACTCTGAATCTCTGATCTCTGCGATAAAATCACAGTCTGCTTCTGATGCTGCCTGGCTCTCGTCAGTCGTGGCATTCTGTTCTTTGTTCATGTTTATCGTGATTTGCTGGGTGTTCGAGCTGAAAGTGATCTTCCCAGACCCGTAATCAACCACGGCACCTGAAGTACGAAGGAATGGTCTGCCAAGGATGATAGGAGTCTGGAGCAGGGGTGCAGATGAGTCCATATCAAGGACTACAAAGTCAGCTGGGAATTTCATCTCCTGCACGGTAACTATCACGTCTTCCAACAGACCTCGGGGCCACTTGACGGATCGGTCAGCGAACTGAAGGATCATGCATGTCTGCTTGAGCGGTCCCAGCCCGAATTCTTGCATTATGGATGAGGGCAGAAGGTTGATGGAAGAACCACTGTCAAGAAGAGTACGCTCGAAAACCTGGTCAAAAATCACACAACTGATGAGAGGTGCTCCTGTATCATGCTTTTTCTGGGGGAGGTTGCTGATAGCTGCAACTGTGGCCATGGAGAGAACGTGCTTTTCTACTTCTCGGCGTCTATTGTCTTGCGCTGGGCGAGACCTGTTAGTACATGCCTCTTTCAGTCCTTTCTTTACAACTGGCATGTATTCCACGACCTTCAACAAGGGAATCTCAACAGTCAATTTATCCAAAATATCCGCAACACCTGGATCAGACAATGCCTTTTTTCGTTTTGCAATTTTTTTGGATTTTTGTATTGCATGCGGAAAAGGAATATTTACACCACTGGAAGGAAAATGAGAGTTCTTATTTACATCAAAATCATCGCCCACAGAATGTTGTACATCCGGACTACAAAAAGGAGTACAAGCTGAATCAGAACATGCTGGCGCTGCTGGGCGATCAAAAAGGGTAGCGTCGGCTCCATCGGCTGGCGAGGGATCGGGTGCTGCTGGCGGCTCCTCCAAGGCTGGCGCGGCTTCGCTTCTACTACAAGCTTCTTTTTGGTGTTTTTGTTTTTGCTGATTTTTTTGTATTTTTGGCTGGAGTTGCTGCTGACAAGGCACGACGGCTGGACTGGCTTCTCCTTCTTCTTCCTCCTCACCCGTCCCTGGAGCTGGCACGGTTGATGCGGAAGATGACGATCCACCTGTTTCTTTATTCACCCCACTGGTAGTAGCAGGCGGAGGCAAGGCCCTACTGCTCCTGAGAGTAACAGCATTAGAATAAACAGTAATATCGCTATCAGACACGGACTGGACATTACATTCTACCTGCTCTTTCTTCTTGAAGTTGTTGGGGTTGGCTTCGACCTGCGCCAGAATAGTGGTTCGGGTGGCGGTCAGGTCATCAAGCCGCTTTGTCATATCCGCTAGCCCTTTGATAAGCTGGGCCAGACAATCCATAGCGGGGTTCACAGAGGGCATTTCAGAAGATTCAGCGTGCAGACCACGCTGAGGTTGGTTAGATGGGTGGGGAGGCTGTTGCTGGTGGTGTTGCTGTGGTGGTGCAGGAAGTTGAAGTTGTTGGTAAGACAGCGGAGGATACTGCTGATATTGCGGAGAGGGGGCAGTCGCGTATTGGTGATACGGCTGCGGATGGCGGTACTGCGGCTGCTGTTGATACGGAAAGTTCTGCCTCCATTGTTGTGCAAACTGGGGAGGCTGCTGGTACTGCTGGGAGGATTGACCAAAACGACCACCCTGAGGTTGGTGGTACTGCCGGTTGGCAAATTGCTGACCCTGGGGTTGTCCCTGAGGACGGGTCGGCTGTGCATCCTGAGTCCATACCCCATTGACTTCTTGGATCAGGGGTGGTGGTGGGAAGACTGGATCAGGAATAGAAAGGAACTCTGGCTGGTATACGACCATCTGCTGCTGCGGCGGGCCCTGGTCGGGCGCCTGCACGTAGTACACGTGCTGGACTGCCGGTGGCTGCTGGCTCAGCTGAGGCTGATGCTGCGGTTGCTGCTCGTCCTTCTTCTCAGCGGGAGCATCTGATGGTGTAGCCGACTGGACAGAGTTGATCGTACCGACCAACAGTTCGAGGTACTTGTTGATCTGATCTAGCTTATCCAGGTTCTGGGTCCTCTTCTCGATCATAGCAAGTTTCTCGAGGTCCTGTGATCGCTTCTCAATGATATCTACCTTAGAGAGATGGCCCCCGATGATGCTGAGGTTGGAGCTCTCATCTCTCTCTGCTTCCTTGGATGCAGCCATGTGAACTTGTTTCTGGAGGATCTGGGGCTGCTTCTGGTATGCCTTGGATGAAGAGAGGGCGGCCTCTCCTTCGGCCATTTCTTCAAAAATCTGCCAGACAACATTTTCATCCTTGTTGAAATGGGAGCCCCCACATGCTGCGTCCACGAGCCTTTGGCTTTCAATGTTCAGTCCACCAAAGAAATGCTGGACCAAGCTGGTCTTCGGGATATCATGATGGGGACACTTTTCCTGCAGATCAGTGAATCTCTCCCAAGCCTCGTGTACTGACTCATGTGCTCCTTGGGAGAAATTACTAATACGTGCTCGCATCTGGTTGAGCCGACCGAGAGGGTAGTATTTGTGCAGGAAGGCGGACTTCAACTCCTCCCAGGTCGTCACGACCTTTCCCATATGATTGACCCAATAGAGGGCCTTGTCCTGTAGACTGAAGGGGAAAGCCGTCATCTTGACAATGTCCAGGGGGACATTCGGATAGTGGGTGGTGCAGCAAATGTGGGAGAATTGCTGCAGGTGGATGTATGGCTCTTCGTTCGTGTTTCCATGAAAGGCAGGGAGAAGGGCTATGAACTGGGGCTTCAGCTCAAAGTGAGCGTGTACCGGTGGAATGAGAATCCACTCGGTCATCTGGCTGTCTCCCGGATTGTATGTTTCTTTTAGTGTCGGCTTCGGTGGTGGTAATTCAAAGTCATCATCAGGAGGATCACCACCTCCACCTCCACCTCCTTCTCCCCGGCCTCCTCTGCCTCTGCCTCCTCCTCCATCGTCACGGTTCATCATGTCATTCAACATATCCTGGAATGCGGTTTGTGTCAGGGCCTGCTCGGTCAGCTGCTGCTGTATGGCCTGGATAGATGCCAGCAACTGTGTATTGACTTGGTTCTGATCTGGCTCCTGTCCCTCTGGTATGGGTGGCTGCTGGCCCTTGCCCTTTCCTCCAGGCGCCATGTCAGGGTCTGAGTCGGACGAAATGAACTCCGGAGTAGTCTCCAGGGCTCGCACTGGCTTCTATCTGCAGAATGAGATAGTCCGAATCAGATCACTTGCAATGAACTTTCAGCTGCCGTGATTAAGCTGGAATTCAGGTTAAACCCAACATGTTGTGAATGGGAAAGGGATGTAGACTGTAATCGACTCCCATTCACAACGGCGAAAGCGGGACAAAAGTGATCCCAGTTTATTGGGTGGCCAAGAGAAGGGTAGAAAACGAGGAGTCTGGAGATCGATCCGCAAAGTCTGGATCGGGTTCTCGGGAATCGCCTCGAAATTATTGGCGAAGTTGAGTCTATGGAATCGATGTATGTGTCGGCATGGTCCCGACGAAACCATCCATGGATCAACTTCGCGAAGCAAGAGAATGTCGGATTGTTGGAAGAATGATACGATGGTCAACGAGGAATAAAAGGAGTGTAAAACAGTAGAAAGGCTCGGTTGAGCGGGGTGGTCAAAGTCAGAAACATCAAAAATATGTGCAAATGTGCGGGATTTGATCTTTAAGCCTTAATCTAGATCCATACAAACACAATACAAAATCGGGTTCACCAACTTACGCCATGTGAAGCCGTGAAAGTTCGGCTATTTATTATCTTTTCATTTTTAGAGTTGTGATTTTCAGGCATATCTTATAACAAGTCCTTAGTACGCTACCCTATAGGAGAGAGAGTACTGCCGGAAGAGTATCCCGTACTTGTCCTCCTCCTGTGTAACCTATAGTCTGTACTTTTTGGAGTCCTTGTAACCCTTCCTGGATCCCTACTCAGCCAAAGAAAAGAGAGAGGAAGCCGATAGGCGAAACCAATACTTCAGTTCTCGCTCGCAACAGAATCACCCGTGAGCGTGCAAGAACCCACTCGGACGCAGGACAATGAGACAGACACCCCCGTGAAGGCGTGGCCTATGCTCAATACTTTGGACAGGGTCGATGCTCTCACAACAGAGAGTCACCATTGGTGACCAAGTCCTACTCGCCTACGTACGATAGAAGCACCATTACTTCGGAAATCCAGGCGATACACAAGGCAGTTGTAGACTGGGTTTTGCGCTTTAATCCTTAGGGGTCGCACTCTCTCAAGGGAGTAGGGTTTTGGTCCCCCTCCAAGGTGCCTGAAAACAATGAGGGCTTTATGAACCCGGTACAATGATAGTCCATTACGAATTTTAATTAAGGTCAAAGTTTATTTAACAGTCCCCTTGTTTTAATTTTTTTGGGTTTTCACTTTTTTTTGAGTCTGTTTCATACCAGCGCCTAACGTTTTTGTAGATTTTCATTTAAGTCCTAGGTGCTCAAAATCAGAGGGAGATAGCGGAAAATCCGTGCAAGTGGTTCCATGATGGAAATCTCACCATTGAACCGAATGATGCATGCTGAGTTAGAAGACTTACAGTGCATCCCAGCTCTCTCCATGTGGTATGCAAAACAGAATATTTAAACCTATCTACATATCGGTATGCAAGGCGCAAAATCGTCCTAAACATAAGCTGCTATTAACGTGAGGAACCATAAGCCGCTAATTCATCTCTAGCCCAAGAGAGTCCGGTCTTGGCTCACCCCTCCTCTGCTCAACAAATTGAGGGTAGGAGAAAACGCTTTACAGGGTTCGCTACGGCACAGAGGGCTAAGAGACAAATTAACAACTTCTTTAAGTTTGACTAGATCCAAGCGAAGTAGACTATAGGAACATGCATTCTTATTAATGTTTGGACCTAGCTACCGAGTCAAGCAACCTATATCTAGGGGCTCCAAGCACATAAAACAAAATAAAAGAAAGGCGGAAAGCTCAAAACTTCGGGAAACAAAATAAAAGAAGGCGATGAAAACTCGAAAAAGCCGCGATGAGGCCCCCAGGTGAACAATCACCCGGGCACTGGACCTCCAAAAATGTCTCTCTCTCACCATAAATTACAAAATAAATAATCCTAAATATCTAGCTCTAACTAATGCACATCTCCTTGCTTCTTTGGTGCACTCTCCAGATGGTCATGAGGAGAAGACCATCCTCCTCCAAGCTTGGCTGCATTGGCCTCTTAAGAAGCCATCCTCGCGTGGCGGTCCCTTGCATCAAAGTCACAAAAATAATGCATTAGTAAAGCTCAATCAATTAAATAGAGCAGAGAAAATAATCACAATAAATGAAGAAATGAAGCATGGTGATTAATAGCAATAAAAATAGCTGCTCACAAAAATGAATAATAAATCAAGAATCTTTTTATACAAGAATGACAACATAAATTAGGCTATGCTCATTGCTCCCCGGCAACGGCGCCATCTGATAACAGGCAGGTATCATGCGAGGGTCACCATTAATAAATAATACAAAGGTGTCGCTGAGGCGACCGCTCACAAAATACCCGTGTTGATCAGCAATTAACCCACAATCCAAAGAATACAACAATCAAGCTCAAAAATAAATGTGAATTAATCTTTATTTACTCTACCATAAAATGTACAGTGACAAGTATGTAGAGGTCGAACCACAGAGAGCAATACAAAATGTCATAGCCTACATGTAAATCACAGTCATCCTTGTGTGGGTTTTTTATTTTTATTTTATTTATTATTATTATTATTATTATTAATTTTTAATAATATGATTAGGTAATATGTATGTATATATAATATAAATAAAAATATATGTATACCCATAGAGGGTTAGTATATAGCTTATAATACATACAATATATATATATAGGTATATATAAATAAAATAAAATATTTATCTATTTTTTTATATTAAGACTAATGAGAATACATATAAATAATTACATATATATATAATATTTTTTTCTTTTTTTAGGATATATAGATATATATACATAAAGGGGGTATTATAATATTCACAAAAATACTCAAAAATAGTCAAAAATTCGGGAATAAAGTTGTTTTGGGATTTTCATGGTTTTTTACTGTTTTTGTGATTTTTGGGCATTTTTGCAAATATTTTTAGTATTTTTAACTAGCTAAATAATAGCAAATAGTGGACTAGGTACTGGCTATCACAAAACTCAACACTAAAAATAGCTAACAGCCTCAAAATTGTCCACACTATTTTTCTAATAAAGGTAATAAAATATAGCATAAATAGGGCCTGCGTTTATATTTTTCTGATTTTTCTTTGATTTTTTATATGTTTTTGAAGTTTTTGGGTATTTTTGAATTTTTAAGGTTTTCCTTTTGAGATTTTTAGGGATTTTTGGATTGACACTAATATAGGTCAAAATACACCATAGGTATTTTTTTTGGAATTTTTCGAGGCATTTTCATATTTTTTAGGGATTTTATAAGTTAGACAGGGAATAAAAGACATGTTTTTGATTTTTAATAAATGCAAAAATGCAACAAAATGCAAAACTAAAAATATGGCGTTCAAGCAAAACCAATCAGGAGCTTAAGTCTATTTTTGCAAGATTTTTCGATTTAATATGAAGCACAAAATAAATAGACAAAGCCTTCAAAAATTAAATGGCCTGGCAGGGGTATTTTTGCAAATAAAATAGTTGACAGTGGCATACATGCAAAAATCACAATAAAAATACACGTGTGCTTTTATTTTCAGGACCATTTTGTAATTACAGAAACCCGGCAGGGTTTAGATGCAAATTTCACGCGCCTCACATGGGTGCTACACGTGAGGCGCAGAGGGACTAAAGTGTAAATATGAAAACATCGGGGGGTCCAACTACAATTTTTACAACTTATTTACAACTAAAACTTTTATTTTTGGGATTAAATGCTAAATACAAAAAACAGGGTGGTGAGATGTGAAATTTACCCCCAACTAAGGCGTTCATCCTGCGGCGCTGGAGGCGCCACTTATCTACGTGGCAGCCATCGGACGGTCGACGCCGATTCGTCGATGAAGGGTGTAGATTAGAAGCTTCTGGTTGATCTGACGGTCGAGGCTGATCTTCATCGAACGTCTCTCCTTTGATCTGGGGCTCGCCTCCTGATCCGACGGTGCTGAAGCCCCCTGGAAGAACGGGGAAGAAGCTCGGGGCTGGCGAGCTTTGATCGAGGAGCTTGGGCTCCTCCAGGGTTCTCCGGCGTGTCTGAGGTGTTCTGAAGGTGGCTGGAAGCGTCCCGCGTCGACTGATGGTGGTCTCATGGCTCCTGGGGGTCCGAGTCGATGGAGCGAGGTCGGAGAAGAAAGGGGCCCCCAGGAACCTCTTCCTAGTTCAATGCGAGCCCATTTGGGCTCGATTCTTCGATATCCCTACACAGGAAGAACCGCGAGCGAGAGAGCTTTCTCCTCGACCCGGGGTTTGGAAGCTGCAACGCAAAAATGAGGTGGGCGGAGGGGCTCCGGCGAACGGCGGAGGAGGAGCCCCGATTCGCCAGGACCTAGAGTCCTGGGTTGGACAAATGTGCGCAATAGATGGAGAAGGCGTCGAGGAACGAGATGGGGTGCACGAGGCGGTCGGATACAGTCGGGGATACGGTGAAGAAGTTGCCGGAGCCAAGCTCCGGCGAACTTCGAATTTTGATTTTTAAGCTAATGGACTTAACTAACTACCAATCTAACTACTGGAATGAAAAACTAACATTAAAAGCGAATAAAAAATGCATAAAAGGGCAGCTCTTATACCTGGGGGCCTCCAGGGAGCAGGGCGGACGTCGGAGCTCCGCCGCGACAAAATCTCCTTCCTCCGGCCGAGTCAAGGTGCTGGGCTACTCCCCCTGTCACGAGGAACAATCCAGGAGCAAGATCTCGGCTTTAGGTTGGAATAAAAGTGGCCAAATTCGAGGAAGGAAGCAGATCTTGTTATTTATAAACATTGGCGAGTGGCCTTATTGACCGGCGATTATTGGCTGATCCAATGAGTATCTACATGATCTGAGGTTTTGGCGGGCATCATGGATGATTAGGAAGTAATTCTTGTGCAGGAAGCATCTTCGATTGATGGATGGTATGCCCGGAAAAAATGGGAGAAGATGGGCGAAGAGACACGCTAAGTCACATCGGGCGGCTGGGGGAGCAGTTGACCAGAGTTCAACGAAGGCCGGCACACGATTGGTCCACGCCAGCCGCTAGAAGATAAAACAGGGGGTCTGAGTAGAAATTGAATTATTTGACCCTTTAAATGATTTTATTAATTTTTTCTTATAAAATAAAAAATGTGTATTATTTTGTCTAGTATTTATTTACGATTTTCATTGAATTTTTCGAGGTGTTTTATTATCGTTTTATTTGAATAATGTGTATTTGTATGTATTTACATGTATTTTAATGTATTTTTATTTTTAATTTGTTTATTTTCTTTTATTATTTCATTGGCTTATTTTATAAATTTATAATTTATTTTTGTGAGTATAAAGGTATTTTTGTTTGATTTTTATGAGTTTATTTATATTTTTAAATAAATAGATATAGGTGTATGTAGGTATACTTGTAGGTATTTTATCTATGTATTTTATACACTTAATTTATTTAATATATTTTCTTGATTTTTATTTTGGTTTTGTATTTGTAATGAGTTATGTATAAAAAATATAAAAGAGCAAAAGAATCAAGGATTAAAATCCTTTTTATTTATATATAGGTATATAGCATAGGTATTTTGTCTATGAATTTGTAGACTTATTTTATTTTACAAATTAATTTTAGTTTTCTTTAACTTCTCTCATGTGTATGCATTATGTACATTATTTACAAAATTCTAAAAATATGAATTTATACAAATAATGAATATTGAATAAAATGAATATTTTAATCAGTCCTATATACTTGGAGGGCCAAAAACCTAACTTCTGCATATGGACTCCAAAAATCATGAAACCAATTTTATTAAATAGTTTATGAAATGCTATATACAATTAAAGGTGAGTTTGGGTGATTTGGAGTTTTTATTTGCAAGATATGGGTCTGTGAAGTTGAGATTTTGGCTTTTTATTCTGTGTATAAAATGTACACTGGGGATTATTTTTGTACAAACTCAATTTTGCATTTTTATTCCTATTATTATCTACAACTTTCATGGACAAAGTTTCTTTATTTGATGAATAAATAATTATGTACAAAATAGGTATAAAAAATGCATAAATAAATGCATGAATAAATGAGGTATTTATTGTACACGTGCCCTTATCTCCCCCTACTTTATTCCTTGTCGACCAATACCATGCTGGCATTGGTCTCGGGGTTTGGGTCATAAAATATTTACAATATTTTATTCCTTTTTCTTTTCTCCTCTTTATTCTATAATTTTGGCAGTGAAACCTTATTTAGTGTAAAATAAATACAATGAATAATGAATGCTATTATGTACAATTTGATGCTATTTACATGCATTTGCTGGGATTTTTGAGGCCAAAATGATAGAATAAAGGTGATGAAATGGAGATTCATCAGTCTCCTCAATAGCCAAGTTAGAATAAGTCAACTCATACGCAAACCCTTATGACTGTGAATCTATTTTGGACAGTGTGTGTTATGTAGATCTCATCGTCTGAAACGATAAAAGTCATTCTTCTCCAACATGGTGACCTTAATTCACCAATCCAACAACTTTTTCCTCAAGAAGCGGGGTATTCCCTTCTAAGTTCAAGTACTACCGGCTCAAGAAGAGGAGATGGAGAGAAGAATGAACGGTAAGCCAGTGTAGATACCTATCCTGGGATGCTTGACCAGTGTAGCCAAGTCATCCAGCTGCAGGCTCACATTCATATGACTTTGAAGCTCAAGCTTGCTTATTGACTATACATCTATGTACATACTTCGACATGCATTTTATTTTCATTCAGGCTTGTCCACTTTTTGGGAGTTTTTTATTTTACATTTTTTGAATACTATATACATCAACATTTACATATGGATTTTTTCCTCTTGAGCCAGTAGACTATCCCGCTTTTGAAGTATTATTGCAACCCACAACTTCTGTCATAAGACCTCATGGCTATTGGATCTTATTGGGGTACAATGGCCACAAATGTGTGACTTCCGATGTTTCCATTGGCTTGGGTCTAATGTCGGCAAATCCAGCCCTCTACTATTTCAACTAAGGTGAGCGAAGTGTAAAGTGCGGGTATGCAAGCTATGTCATTATCAACAAGAGTCGTGTGTGCTCTAAAATATTCTACTTAGGCAGTCGAGATGACATTGAACCAAGTCTCCTGTTCTCAAAGAATTAAGTCTAGCAAACCTAAAGTATCTCAATTCCAGTTCCTATAAGGTTCATGTGACTAAGGGGATTTAATGTCCAACCAAGCTCCAATCTTAAGATTTTACTTAGACTAGTTCGATTATCAATCTCAATCCGAAATGCGAATGCTATGTATAATGCAAGGAAAATATTTTTGTGATACAGTTATTTGATTTTGATCTTTTTATGGGTTTTTGAAAAGTTTTGCAATTTTTATGTAATTTTCTAAAAGATTTTGCAAATGTTTTTGGGATTTTATTTTTGCAAAATGTTTTAGGGATTTTTCAAAAGCAAAAAGTTTTGATAAAGAAATATGTGCAGATATTTACACAGGAGTGCTTCTTGTTATTTACAAGAGTTGGGTTTTAGGAATTCATAATTTGTATAAGTTTGTAAAGAATCTTATTTGCTTGAATTATCTACATGGCTCTCAAAATAATTTGAAAAGATTTTTGCAAATATTTTAAAAACTTTATTTTGCAAACTAATTTGACAAATAATTGCTACAAAAAATTTACAAAATTTGAAAATCATTTTGCAAAGATTTTTTAAATAACATAAATAGATTTTTCAAAATATTTTTGCAATTATTTTTCAAAATTCTTTGCAAATAGATTTTCAAAAGGTTTTATTTCAAACAAAGAAAAGAAATTTTTATAAACAAAACATTTTTACAAAGGTTGAAAATATTTAACAAACCATTTTTCAAATAGTTTTCAAAAGATTTTTCAAAAGATTTTTCAAATTATTTTTAAAATATTTTGTAGAATTTTTTTAACCTCATTTATTAATTAGTGTATACAAAGGATTTTAATGTTTGTGTATCAATTTTATTAATTAGACATATTATTAAAAATATGAAAGTACGAGTTATGGCTAAAGTATATACAGAGTATATACGACCCTCCTATACTTAGCTTGAGCTATGTCCTCACAGAGAGAGAAAGAGAAGACATAACTCATACTGACTATTGAAGATACTATACTACAACGATGAAAGAATAATGAATCAATGAATGAGAAGTCAATCATCCCCATATACTTAGGATGAAATAATCCTAAGTTTAGCAGGTTGTATATACATGCAGGGAGGGTTGAGGTAGGAATAAACATATCACAACTCAGTTTGTCTCCCCTTATACTTAGGGTGAGATATCAGTAAGTATAGACAAGGAAAGGAGACAACTGGGGGTCAAGAAAAGAATCCAATAAAAAGAAAATATACGAGGGAAGCATGTACGCATTACTCCCCATATACTAAGGGTAAAAGAGCCCTAAGTATAGGCAACAATGGGAGTAATGAAACAAAATGAAGAGTGAACACCCGGCTCGTCCACTCCCCTAAACTTAGGACAAAATACGTCCTAAGCAAGACAAAAATACGGAGTGGGGTGGATGAGCAAAAATGGTAGATGGAAAAAAGAAAACGAAAGTGGATATATAAAGTGGAGGCTATACAGAGATCAAGAAGGTAGAAAGTGCACCTTCTTGCATGACCGCTGAGGGATGGATCTAACAAGGTGCAGGTCAATATCAGGATCCTCAGCTGGCTCAACCCGATTAGGATTGACCTGATAAAAATCCTTAGTGGTCTTAAAGCGGGTAGACACAAACTAATCAGTGGAAGTAGTGTGGTCATGCTCAGCCCGAAAAGTCCCCGCTAGGTCACAACTGAAAGGATCGAACTCATGTATGAAAGTAGTAAGGTCAAATTTGGCATTTGGAGTTTCTACTAAGTCTGCCCTTCGCTCAAAGGTGTCTATAGTGCAAATACCGCGGATGTCATCAATGCATCGCCACTCATCAGAAGGGGGAACTCCAAGGTCTATGCTTTTCGAGTCCTCCTCCATGAAGAGGAATTCTCAGGTCTTAGTCTCATACATCATAAAGCAAACATCTTTGATATCAACAGCTCGGGGTCGACTAACACTGGCATGCTCTTGTCAGATGCAGGTCTCCAGTCAGTGGAGGGTGTGGTGATCAATACAACACTCTCATTAGCAGAACGAAAGTGAATCTCTCCATATCCATAATCAATCACGAATCTCACAAAGGCGAGAAAAGGTCGTCCCAAGATGATCATAGGATACTCCACCGGGGTGGAGGTCTCCATGGGCAATACAACAAAGTCAACAGTGATGCTCATGCCCTGAATCTAAATGACAACATTCTCTAGAATACCATTTGGCCTCTTTATTGACCCATCAACAAATTGACAAATCATCCTTGTCTTCTTGAGAGGTCTTAAGTGAAGATACTATATCAATGAGAAGGGTATTGTATTAATTGAAGCACCACCCAAGAATGGTCGGAAATGATGCATCTCACAAGAGATGTAACAATGTTCCCTTTCCTAATGTGTGGACGATGGATAATGGCGTAGACAGTGGCCATGGTCAAAATGTGTTGCTTAGATATGCTCCTTCACTTTTTTTTCTTGGGTTTGGCTATAGATAATTGGTTCATGGCCTGTCGAAGTGGGGCCTCAATAATTACATGAATAGCTGCCACCACTTATGGTTCAGTTAACATTTTTTTAAGATTTTGGATTTCCTCCATACAAGGGAGGAGATTAGAATCATCATCTCTACAAGGATGACTAAGAGCAATCTGTACAATGTCAACCTTGGGGTCAAAGATGGGAACTGTGGTGTGTGTATGGTCAAAGGGTCTGGCAAGGGTGCCCTTTCCTCACAAGATGACTCAACAAGGTATCTCCCAGACTCTTTTTGTATTTTTAAAATTTTCTTATTTTTTTTGTATTTTGGGTGATTGGAAGCTCTCATGGATGTCCTCAAATGAATCCATGAAATCAGATGGTGAAGTGGCATTGTGGATCTTATTTGTACTAGTGAGGTTATCAATCATCTCCTTCACGTGCTCCATCATCTGGGTCAAGTGCTTAAGAGTGGTCTTCATGAGAGGTGACTCCAACAACTTAGCATTAGGTGAGTGGAATGGTGGGAAATGTGAGGGTGGTGGTGGTGGGTAAAATTCAAAATCCGATACCTGAAATAATGGATTAGGCGGATATGTACAAAAAGAAGAATCATGAGCAAAGTCCTCCTGGAAAAATAGAAGTGGAGCGGCTGGAGAGTAAGAATGATCTACGAAGTCCGGATAAAAATAACTCCAATCGACCATCTACGAAACAAAAGATGATGATCGGGAGAGCATTATAATCAAATCAAGTTATGAAAGAAAAAGACACAAATGCGTAGAGAAGATCGAAAATGCACACAAACAAACACAAATATACACAAACAACAACCCCTCAATTCACCAACTCATCACAATGATGGCTGTGAAAGTTTGGTCGTTTTATCTTTTCAATTTTAGATTTAGGTGAATTTTACAAAGTCGTACAAGCACGTAAGTAGGCCTGGGATTGGGGTACTAATCCTTAATCTCCCCAAGATAAGGATTTTTCTTTTTGTTTTTTAGGGTCGAGTAAATTTAGCAGTCTCAATTTTATCGGTTGTCTTTTTGGATTTTTAATAATACACGAGTCCTAGCGAGAGATCAATTCCTTTAGAATCACAGGTGATCAAAATCAGAGGGAGAGAGTCAGAAAAGCAATGCAAGTGAAACTCAATGATGGATGCTTAGAGAGAGATGCTCACCTTACCTTCAGCTCTCTTCATGCAGGATGCTAAGGTAATTGAAACCTATCTATATGCAATGCATGCCGATGAAATCACCCTACAATAGTAATTGCTATTATCATGAAGCACATAATGAAAAATACCTAGAAAGGAACCTAAGGGTCTGGTCTTGGAGGCTCCTCAGGCCCACCACAGTGGGTCCTGCAATTGTTGAACGGAGGCCTCTCACGGCATGTAGTTTAAGTCTAAGTGAGAAGCAATTAAATTTGATTAATGTCCAAGCGCAATCTATGGGTACATGCAAGTCAATTAGGGCTTTGGACCTTAATATATCGTCAAGCAAATCCTAAACCAGGGCTCAATCACACAAAATAAATAACAAGAAAGGCGTAAAACAAATAAAAAGAAAGTTGTGAAAATGTGAAAAACACGACGAGGCCCCTGAGTGAACAATCACTCATGCAATGGAACTCGTGAGATAGCAGTGTCCTGAGAGTCCAATTATTACAATAAAATGTCTCTCTCTCACTTAAATTACAAGATAAAACAAAACAAAACAAAACAAAATAAAAATGACACTATCTTCAAAATTCCTCCAAGTCTTCTTTTGTCGCTCTCTCCTATCGGTTTGTGGAGAAAAACCGACTCTACTTCACGTGGCTACGCAGGTTTCCTAGGAGAGCCTCACTCGATTTACGATCCCTCGCAACAAAGTCAAACAAGGAAGAGGGTAGACATCTCACAAATAATATCAAATAAAATGATAAATAAAGAAATAAAGACAAACAAGTAGCAAGAGAGAAGAAACAATGAAACACAATCTATGCGACATTGCTCCCCGGCAACGACACCATTTGGAAACTCGGGTTTTATGAGGGTCTAATGTAGTCTACGCAAGGTGAGAACTACACTGTCATTGAAGCGACCACTCACGAAACCCAAATAATTCAACAATTAATCCACAATAGATATAGCAATGAAAAGCAAAATAACTGCGTGAGTTAAAATTTATTTTATGTAACTCTACAAAATGTCCGTATAGTGCAAGTATGTAGAGTGTCGAACATATGGAGCAAAAACGATAGATTGGGAAATTGAATTCAAAAATTGCTCTTTTCTCTTGACTATTTATTGTATTTTTTTGTAGGCTTTTAATTTTATATTTTTTGGATTTTAATATATATATATATATGTATATTTATTTTTAATTTTATATTTTTCATTTTTTTATAATTTTATGATTTTTAATTTATTTTACTTTTTAAATAAATTATTCAAGAATATTCATAACTGCATATATAATATAGAGTAATATAATCATAAATACAATGAAAAATAAATAAAAATTACAAAATTAAATGTTTTTGTGTTTTATATATTTTCTATTGTTTTTATGTTTTCTATTGTTTTTATGATTTTCAAGTATTTTTCTTATTTTTATATATTTTTAAAGTAAAAATATCCCAAAACATGGATTAAATAAATAGGCTGAATTGTTTAGGAAATTAAAAAGGCTAAATAAATTTAAAAAATTCCAAAATTATTTTTTTATTAATATTATATAATAAAAAGAATTTCAAATATAAAAATAAATATTTTTGAATTTTCAAAATTTTTATAATTTTAAAAGGATTTTGGAGCTTTTTAATTTTTTTATCATTTTCTTTGTCTATTTTTAGGATTTTTGGTCTGGAGCTATAAAAATATAATAAACAAGTATTTCTTTGGAATTTTTAATTACTATTTTATAATTTTTTATTTTTAATTCAAAAAGGAACAAAATGTGTTTTTTTTAAAAATAATAAAAATGCCTAAAATGCAAATAAAAAATATGGCATGAAATTATATACTAGCAAGCAACTAACCCTATTTTTTCATAATATTTGGAGCACAGATGATATTTTTAGAAATTAAAGAACAATCACAAAAATTAATGAACTAGCAAGGGTACATTTGCAATTAAAAATAAATACGAGGACTACAGTGCAAAATACCTAACAAAGAATAAATAATAGTTAAAATTTTAATACTAAAATGATTGACAAAATATGTAAGGTTATCCGCACAAAATATCGAGCTCACATAGGACGACACGTGAGCTGAGCTGGAGTGGACCCAATAACAATATTAAAAAAGTTCAGCGTTCGCCTTGTAAATTACCCTTGAAATATTAAGCGTATTAAATATTTTACAAGACACAATAAAATGCGATAAAAATTGAGGGTATAGTATGCAAATTACCTCCTAGCGCGTGCGATTGGACGACGATGAGCTTTTCACTTGGACATGTGGTGCGTCTTGGAAGCACGATGACGGCTGGGCCACCGATGACTACAAAATTAGATCCTTGGCAAGGATCCGACGATCGACATGTACCTGATCCGATGGTGCTCAATGAATCTGGGGCTCCTCCGCAAATCGAACGATCACTGCTCGTTACGAAGAACAAGGAAGAACTAATCTTGAAATTCGATCTTGAAATCCTCTCACCCCGAGCTCCTTCTTTGATACTGAAATGCTTTACAATCTTGGGGAGGATGTCTGCAGTCGATGGCACCTTCAGAATGGGTCAGATCCAAGTGGTGGCGGACCTGAAGCTCAATGAAGCATAAGGGCACCTGAGGCTATTCTTCGGATTGCTTAGCCCTCAGACGAGCTCTTCAGGACCTTTATATGATCTCAAAAGTACTACGAAGCAAAGGGGGGTACTGGACATTATTTGACAACGATTGGAGGTGGAATGGAAGGTCGCGGCGAAGTTGGGCGAATGGAGGAGGAAGTTGACTTCGAAGATCCAAATCAAGGTGGATATGGGTGTTCTAATGGGTAGAGTGGGTGGAGAAATGACAAGAGGATGGAGTTGTTTTTAAAGGCAAGTCGGAACACTGGAGCACGATGAGAAAAAGGTCTCCAGAGCTCGAGAGCTCCAGAAAAGCTTAATCCTAAAATCTAGGCTAAACAAGAATTAAAGCACGAAATAAAAACATGAAATGAAATCCTAAGATTACATCTATCTAAAAATCTAAGAAAAGCGAACCTCGAGCAACAGGAGCTGCAAGAAGAGTTCCTCACACCGGCGAGCGGTGGGGATGGTGGAATCGACCTCCTACAAACCCTCCTAAATCCTCCTAAGTGCTTGGCGAGCTTCCTGTCACGAGGCTCGAGCCTTTGAATGCAAAAGGGGAGAAATGCATATTAAAAGGGATTCCAAGAACCAAGGAAGGAGGTGGCTCGAGTATATATAGGCGAAGGATGGAAGGAGAAGATCGACGTGGAACGCTCGATGCAGCGATGCATTCCTCGAGGAGATGTATGCGTGTGAAAGCCCAATGATCGAGGAGAAAAAGTAATAGAGGAATCAATCCAAATCAATGATCATATCTATTGGAGAAAAAGGGTGAAGGATGGGTCAAACCAAGGTCTGACAGGTGCAGACGTAGGGGTGAACAGTTGACCATAGTCAATTGTTGACACGATAAAAGTTGATCTAAAAATTATTATAAAATCATTTATAAATAAAAAATGAGTTAATTAAATTTAAATTATAAAACAAATAATGTTTATTATTTTTTAGTATTTTAATATGATTTTTATTTATTTTTGTGACTTAATTTATTACAAGTTACTTTTTACAAGTAAAAGTAGAGGTAAAATAACCTATGTTTTGTATATTTTATTTTTATTTTTATTTTTATTATTTTATTATTTTATTTTCATAATTTATATATTTATAACTAATTTTTATACACATAAATATATTTTTGTTATATTTTTCTGATATAATATGTATACTTAAATAAATAGAGGTATTTATTATATAGGTATAAGTACAAGTAATTCATCTATGTATTTTTGTATATTATTATATTATATTATTTTCTTTATGATTTTATTGTCATCTAAATATTTACATATAATATAAAGAATATTTATAAATTATAAAAATATAAAATAATTAAAAAATATAAAGAATAAACAAATGAATATTTATTCAGGTATATAATACAATAGGGGTCCAAAACCTAACTTTTGTATCTTAACTCCGAATTAAATGAAACCACCTTCATTAAATAGATAACAAAAAGTTATATATATATATATAGACAATTAAAGGTGATTTTTTATATTTTGAGTTCATATGCAGAAGATATGGGTCTGAGAAGTTTGGTTTTGGAATTTTATTCTGAATATAAAATGTACACTGTATATTTTTGTAAAATCAATTTTATATTTTGTATTTATTTTTATCTACAAGTTCATGTACAAAATTTCATTATTTGAGGTATAAATGATAAAGAATAAAATGGGTCCCAAAAATGCATTATTAGAGAATAAAAATTAGGGGTTTTATGGATGTTTTTGGCCTTTATCTCCCCTACTTTATTCATTGTTGACCCAATCATCAAGATGCCTAGGTCTCGGGGTTTATGGTCATAAAATACCTTCAGTATTTTATTTTATTTTATTTTCTTTTATTTTAGCTTTAAACACTGTATTTTATATAGTATTTACACAATAAATAATGAATGTTAATTTATGCAAAATAATATTATATACATGCATTTAGCTAGAGTTTAAAGGCCAAAATGATAAAATAAAGGTGATGAATGGAGATTCATCAGCAATCTCAACTGCTCATTTTACCATCATTCACGACACGAAACCTCAGGGGATTTAGATCATCATATATCACCATGGTGTCATTCCAAATTCAACTTAATTCAAAACTTTTATCCCCTCCAACAAGACTGTCATATTTTAATGGTCTCAGAATTGCTGAAATCGACTCCCTACAAATGGACATGCTAGGGATATTTTTTATATGAAATTTGAAGCATATGTTCCACTCATTATTCTATCTAAATCTCCCAAGGTTTCATGCCGTGAATGATGGTAAAATGAGCGGTTGAGATTATCCATCTCACCATCTCACAAAAGCCCCATCTCACAGGATCATCCCTATATATGTGATTTCATTCCACTATGATACATTCCTTCCTAAGTTCAGGAAGGCCGATCCCTTTTTTTGTAAAAACACAACTTTAGTAGAATACGTATGAAGTTTGTATTATAATGTGCAATTTTAATATTTGTATTATAATGCGTAGTTTTGTGTGCGGTGTTGTATTTATAACGTGCAACTATAATACATATTATATACATATTCTAGTATAAAGTGCTTGTATTTTCTACAAAAAGAGGGTGGCCTTCCTGAGCTCAAGAAGGATGCATCCAATTGGATTGGCCCCATATATATGTATATGTATATATGAGAAACTTCAAATGATGAGGGGTCTTACCATATATATGACGAGCCACCGTCAATTTAGACATCTTTTCAATGTATTTTATAATTTCTTATTTCATAAATTTAATAATAAATCTTGACACAACATGTATAGTGAAATGAAATTTTGAAAATATTATTACATTGGATGAAAATGTTAATTTAAATTTGGATGTTATATTTTACGAATTAATTTTTTTAACAATGTGCACTTTCTGCTTTTACAAATTGTTACAGAATTTTTACTAAATTGTCAGCGACCTTTACACAGAAAAGACCCACCTCATTTGAAAGGTCCCCTATATATATGAGTTTGAGGACTGCCCCAAGGGGGAGCCAAAGGGCTGCCCCTACGCCATTTTTTCGTAATTATTATTATTTTTTTTTGAAAAATATCACCATGTATATTCATCTGTATATCCCTCCAATATGTCATTCGAATTTCATCAGAAACAAAGACTCATGTACCCTCCATCTAGAATAGGTCGATTACAACAATGTTTAGACTATTAAAATTACCTATTCTACATAGAGGGCATATGAGTCTCTGCTTCTGACGAAATTCGAATGACATATTGGAGGGATATACAGATGAATATACATGGTGATATTTTGCAAAAAATTATGGAAAAAAGGACGCGGGGCAACCCCATTTTTCATACACACACACACACACACATATATATATATATAGGATTTTTACACAATGGGCTCTATGTCCATTTGCATCATGTTGAGCACCAATTCTAGGCCATACACGTGTATTACCAATTGAGCTGTTACCTATTTCGAAGGATGTCATTTTTGGAAGAGATTAATATGAAAGATGATTTAATAACAAGTATTATGCTAAATATATCGTGTCCTTAAAAAAAGGAAGAACGTTTTGGAAAGAAAATGTTCAAATCAATAATTTATTGCAGAAAATTGAGATCCAAATACTCATGTTAGCAATATGTATACAATGATCAAGTAAATGGTTGTTGCGAGATCAGTAATAAATAAACAACAGTCAATAATTTACATTCAT
The DNA here is from genome assembly GCA_037367405.1 of Ottelia alismoides. NCBI lineage: Eukaryota > Viridiplantae > Streptophyta > Magnoliopsida > Alismatales > Hydrocharitaceae > Ottelia > Ottelia alismoides. The sequence continues at coordinate 52,327 of JAZKJV010005060.1, read as the reverse complement.
TTTATTATATGGTACAGAATTCAGTAATATGTACACACTGGTCAAGTAAGTGCTTATTGTGAAGTTAGCAAAGCCATAAAAATAGTCAGTAATTTTCATATGTATTATTACTTTGAATAGAATTCAGTAATTTAGAAACAATACTCAAGTAATATATATACAGTTATTAAGTAAATTGTTACTGTGTGTTCAATAATGTATATATCTGTCATATACCACAAGTTCAGTAATATGTGTACAATTATCAAGTAAGGACTATTATGAGATCAATAATAACAAAGTAATGGTCAGTAAGGTGCAGACATTGTTCAAGTAAGAAAGTAACATATAATTAATAGCATATTCTCCTTCTGCATGATTATTATGGAAATTTTACTTTGAAAAAGAAGTTATTAAACACATGCACTTAACGAAAAACGAATTAGTGAAATTAATGGAATGCTTTGTTGATGAAAAAGGGAAAATATTACAAAAATGAATGCAATGAGCATTACATACATAATGGTATTATTAATTATTTGAAACATACATTCACTTGACCACTGTATACATATTACTAAATCCTGTATAAGGTAATAATTTGGATGTAAATTACTGATCATTGTATTGATATTACCAATCTCACAAAAATCATTTACTTGACCGAAATATATTTATTAGCATCCTAGCATTTGGATCTTAATCATCTGCACGAAATCATTTATTTGAAGCTTTTCTTTCCAAATCTGCCTTCCCTTTTTCAAGGATATTGTATAATTGGAAATATAATAATAGTTAAATACGTAGTAGCCTATATAGTTATTGCTAATACACGTGTATGGCTTAGAATTGGTGCTCACAAGATGTTAATGGGTATAAGGCCCTCTAGATAAGTCCTCTACACACACATATGTGGGCCCTTCCAATGAGGTGCGCCTTTCCTGAAATTTAAAAAGGCACCATCAAATTTGTAAATTGTGTGACAATTTTGTTAAATATAAATTGCACCTTGTAAAATAATGATGATCATACTATTTTGAAAAATATAACATCCATGTTGTAACTAATATTCTTTGTCCAATATAATAATATTTTCATAAATCTTTCTGATATACATATTATGTTAACATTTATTATTAAATTTATGGATATAGAAATTGTAAAATAAATAGAAAAATACCTAAATTGATGTGGTTTTCCATGCATTCAAGAAAGAGACATCTCATTGGAACTTTCCCATATATACATATATATATATATACATACACATATAGAGGGATGATCTTGTGAGAGCTAAAAACTGCGAGATGATGAGAGCAGTGAATCTGGACCACTAGATTCTACTCTTCTCTCTCCTCTATTATCAATGAGGAGAGAGATGACAGAATCCAGTGGGCCAGATTCACTCCTCTAATGCTCTCACAGAATCAACCCTATACACACACATATAGACACACACACACACACACACACACACACGCGCGCGCGCGCGCACACGCACACGCACACGCACACGCACACGCGCACACGCACACGCACACGCACACACGTACACACACGCACACACACCCACACCCACATACGCATGCGCACGCGCCCACGCGCATGCGCACGCGCACGCACACGCGCACACGCACATGCACACGCACAGACACACACACAGACACAGACACACATACATATATATGGCTGATCCTGTGAGAGTCAAAAACTGTGAGAGCATGAGAGTAGTGAATTTGGACCATTAGATTCTGCTCATCTCTCTCCTCCAGTCTACTTGGAGAGAGATGCCATAATCTAGTGGTTCAAAATCATTGCTCTCATGCTCTCACAGTTTTTGGCTCTCATATGATCAACCCTATATATAGAGGAAAAAGGGAGCCTACACCTATTACCTACACCCGGCTCTTTTTTTTTCAATTATTTTTGATTTATTTGAAATGAAACTTTGGGGAATTAGATCATCATATATCACTATGCGGTCAGTCCATATTCAACTTAATTCAAGACTTATATCATCTCCATCAAGACTACCAAATTTTAACGGTCTTAGAATTGTTGAAATTGACCCCTTCTAGATGAATGTGTTCGGAATGTTTATTTTGCATGGAACTTGACACACATATTCTCCTCAATATACTAAGCAAATCTCCATAAGATTTCCTTAAAAAAATAAAAAATAATGAAAAATAAAGCCGGATGTAGGTAGTTACCTACACCGGTGGGTGTAGGCTCTCAGCTCCCATATACACTACAAGCAGATATGTCTTTTGCAACGATTGACACCCATCCCATCAGGTATTAAGGCCCTCTCTTCAGGTCATTGGGGACGGTTGTAGAAGCGTTCCCGATTCATATATTTCATTTGATCAAAAGGGACACATATACGTAGCGTCCCCTATTCTTATACGGCGGGGATGAGTCTAGACCGTCTCGTCCATGCATAGTATAAGGGATGGTCGATGACAGTCCACAGAGGTGACGCTGCGAAACCATCCCCTATGATTGAAACTGGGATAGTGCCTTGACCGTCCCCTATGATTCTATTTGGGACAGTGACATAGCTGTCCCCAACGGTTCTTATTGGGTTCGGGGACGGGTACAGAATATCAGAGGGAGCAGTAGTAATCGTCCCCAATGGTCATACGTCTCCCAGAAAGGAACCAACAAACTCGAACCTCATCGGAGGAGACGGTAAAGACCGTCCCCTATGATGGAAGAGGAGATGGTGCCATAACCGTCCCAAAGGTTCTACCCAGGTTATCAGGTTCAGGGACAGGTATAGAAGATCGTAGGGGATGATTGGAACCATCCCCAATGATCGCGCATCTCCCATAAATGGACCAACAAACTCCAACCTCACTGGAGGAGACGATCGAGTTCGTCCTTTATGATGTCAGAGGGGACGGTGCATAACCGTCCCTAAAGGTGCGGCCCAGGTTCTTATGTTCAGGGATGGGTATAGAAGATCAGAGAGGATAGTTCGAACCGTCTCCAATGGTTCTCCCAGAAATGGATCAGCAAACGCCAGCCTCACCGGAGGAGATGGTCGAGACAATCCCCTATGATGTCGGAGGGAAAGGTGCCATAACAGTCCCCAAAGATGCTGCCCAGATTATTAGGTTCAGGGACGGATACATAAGATTAGAGGAGACGGTTCAAACCATCCCCAATGGTCGTGCATCTCCCAGAAATGGACCAGTAAACTCCAGCCTCATCAGAGGAGACGGTCAAAACCGTTTCATGTGATGGAAGAGGGAACAATGTCATAACCGTCGCCTCTGATATTTTTAATGGAGAAAAAATATTGGCTGCATTAGATTATGTGCCCTGCAATTGCAACCAATTCACAAAAAACATTCAACAACAAAAAAGAATCTATTCTAGATAAATTAAGAAATATTTCAAGTTTACGGACATTCCAAACTCATAAAACTACTTCAAATATCTCAAGTTTAGTATATTTACAAACATAAATTGTAAATACATTCTACTCTTCCTTGCTCTCCTGCTCACTGTCCTCTTCATCGTCCCTGAGTCATGTTGTGGATGGGTTGGCTTGGCTCTTGATATGTTGAATGCAGGCCATGACGTTCATCATCTCCGAACGCATCTTGAAATCTCCTTATCCTGTGCGGATATACTTTCCATGTCTGAACGCATCCTGGCCATCTTCTCTTCCCGTATGGACATCTTAACCTTGACGCCTCGCATCTCTCTCTCCAACTCTCCCTCCTTCTCGCTTCGTTGCGACAATGATGCAGACCCACTACTACCATACCATGTTCATATCATCTCTCCCCGTCCACCACATCGTATACATCCAGAATGTTCTAGACCTGTGTCTTGAACAAACACCTCTTCAGTAGATAGCGGTAAGGTGCTCATACCCGTACTATCTAAGGAGCCGGTCGTAGTGAGTCTGATCATCTCCTTCTGCATTTTTGGTTTAAAACTGAATTAAGGAAAAAATGTATTGTCAATTTTGGGAAATCCTTATTTACTTATATGAATGATGGCATATGCATCGTTGACCCATTCCACTCATCCTCCGACATTTCGTCTCTTTGATCCTATGAAAACCTCTATCTGAGTGTCCTCTCACTCATTCTGCTTTTCCTAAAAATTAAAAGAAAATCTATTTCTTAGACTGATTGTATCTTTTAGCTTGAACCTATTTAACAAACTTAAAAAAATCATGCTTGAATTGGTTTGTATTCTTCATTCCCATCTTATGTGTCAACCTGAACCCCTTTGCATGATTCACAGTATTTTTCGCCAATATCATCTAATATTATTTCAAATTAGTAAAATTAATGTGTAAATAAATAGATAGTATTTTACATACCGCAAACTCCTCTCTAGACCAGAAGATGATTAGCTCTCTCCATTGGTCGGGAGTCACACTCGGAGGAATATTTTGAACTAATTGCTCGTAAGGAATTTGAGTGTTGTAATACCGCATGACAAAGTTAATATAACAAATGAGAAAATTGAATAATTGATATAAAAAGTGAAGATTTAATCTTTGACTTAATATGTCCTTTATACCGATGCAACATCTCTGCTGTGTGACTAAGGATCTGTCAATCAATGACAGGATTCCGATCCCAAGAAATTGTAGCCTACAACGAATTCAAAAAAATCAGAATATCAACCTTTACATGCCAAAAATTAAAGATTTTACCTCCAGTTCTGATAAAATAGCGACCTTCACAGACTAAGGAAGTTAACAAAAGTCATGGATAGTAATGGGAACCCGGGCACGTGCCACTTGACTTAGGTAGCTCTGAAACTCCGTAGAGTTCTCACCAACGATGTCCCCCCAACAATCTGAACACACATGGTCTACTCAAGTGGAAAGCTGTCCAGAAACCTACACTGGGATGGTCCACATCGACGTTGAGAACTGTCGCTACCCCCATCTGAAGATTCTACACGTTGTTGGGGAGTAGGTTCGGATTTTCCTGAATCCGCCTTGAACGAGGTGCCATACATAAAAAATAGCATTATTTTTATAAAACAATCATTAAGACACTAATCATAATTAAATACATAATTAAAATTTTTCATGGTAAATAAAAATATAATTTATAATTTACCTTTATTTAACTGTCATTGTCAAGTGTACAAGGTATAATATTAGTTGGTACAATTCTGATATGCATCGTTATAGTTTAAAAATTCTGCATATTCATCTACATAAAAAAAATCTCGAGGTATTGTTCTGATGGGTATAATCCATCCATTTAAGGAATTGTCAGGGACAAAATATTTGCTCTACCTGACTTGTGAGAGCGAAAGGTTCATTTGTTTGCAATCGACCTATTTATTTTAATGAGATAAACCCATTTTGTCCTTCCTAAATCCATTTCCTTCATGGTCGATATCAAACTAAATACATTGAAATTAGACACATCTTAATTCGTATGTAAAATTGATCTCTAATATATCAACAATTTCACTGTAATATCCATTTATATTGTGGGAGATTCGCTTTCACTATCACCCCTGAAAGTTGTATTGTTTTGTTTTCATCCATCAATTTTTTTCTAAACCTAAATCTATTTACAATATAACCAGTGTGAGAAACAACTTGTAAATATGGACGTCCTTTAAGAACATCAAGACTCACACTCTACTGTTCATCCTTGTTTTCTTTCATGTGCTCCACTCTCTCTCCGAACCATAGAAGGAAGTCAGATTTTTTGAACTATTTAAACTGTATTGTTCTAAAAATGATTTGATTTCATCTAATTGCATAAGAACATAATAATGAATAAGATCTATTTCTTCATCCATGAATGACCGACATGTACTTTTAAGTACTGCTCTTTCGTTTTGTTGAAAAATCCAAAGTATATTCGGATTTTCTTCTTCCACATGACCTTAATCATTTCGCTCAAGTTTGTCGAATCTCATAATATTTCCATCATCTATATACATATCACAAAAAGTAATGCATTCTTCGCATAAGTAACCCTCAACAAAACACTCTTCCGGTGCTGCCTTATTGAAGACCATATTCTTTAATTTATGTAAGTATCGTTCAAATGGATACATCTACCGATACTGTACATGTCCATCAAACTCGTGCCTCACATGTCAGGTGTACAATCAGATGTATCATTATATCAAAAAATGAAAGAGGAAATATTTTCTCCAACTTGCATAAAGTTATGAAAACATCTATTTATAATTGATATAGTAATTGCGGATCTAGAGTTTTCAAACACAACACCTTAAAAAATTGACTTAGTTCGATTGAAGGTTGCATTATATTGAAATGAAGGATTCCTCTGATTGCTAATGGAAAAAGAACCAGTAAAAGTACGTGACAATCATGACTTTTCAACGACATCAGTTTAGTTGGGATGAGAATCTGTCTTATACTTTAATCTTTTTTTAAGAAAGACTAGTATTCTATCTCTCTCATCACTACATAGCGTATAAATCACATCGGGTATTGTAATTCTAGAATTATCTAACTCAATTGGATGTAACTCTTGCTGAATTCCAAATTGATGTCTTGATCTCAGACTGCCCTTCGTGTTACTTGAAAGATTTAGTATTCCAAGGACATTTTCCATAACATTCTTTTCTATATGCATTATATCTAGGTTATGACGAATTTACAAAGATTTTCAATACAATAATTATTGAAAGAAAATACTCTATTTTCGCCAACCTCGTGGTAATTTCTTCTTATTTATTTTACTCAAATCAATTCTACCTATCTTTTCTTGCTTTTTTCATATTGCGTCTCTTGATTTTCGAATTAATGTGATTCGACGTCCGAAAGGTTGTCCATCAAAATTCTTTTCATTCTCCCATTTCTGCGATCTGTGTTTTACAGGTAAGAATCGTCGATGACCTAAATAACAATGTTTCATACTTACAGATAGTCATGTAGATTGGGTGTTTTCTATACAAATAGGACATGCGAGCTTACCTTTTGTACTCCAACCTGACAAATTCGCATATGCCGATAAATCATTAATGGTCCAAAGTAGTGAGGCACACATCGTAAAATTTTCATTTTTCACAACATCATAAGTCTGCACGCTGGTAGTCCATAAGATTTTAAGTCCATCTATTAAAGGCTGCAAGTAAACATCTATTGCATTACCCGCTCCTTTTGTCCCAAGTATTAGTAAGAACATCATCATAAACGAAGAATTCATTGCTATCTAAGGTAGCATGTTACATGTTACTAATATCGCAGGCCAAATAGAGTAGCTTGTACTCATATTTTCAAATGGATTAAAACCGTCAGAACAAGCCATAATCTTATATTTTTGACTTCATCGGCAGATGAAGGATATCTTTCATCGGATTTTAACCACTCCTCTGAATCTGAAGGATGTCTAATAAGACCATTTGAATCTTTCTTTTTGATGTTATTGTGACATACCCTCTATTATGCAGTCCTAAATGATGAATAAAGATGTTGCAACTGAGGTATAAGAGGGAAGAATTGTAAAATCTTCTCTGTTTTTTTTCGCCTTGAGACATCACTATTCTCCTTAAATGTAGAAGCATTACATGTAGGATATACCTCTAATTTTGAATTTTCCTTTCAATATAGGATTCAATCATTTGGACATTTATCATTTTTTTCATAATTTAAGCCAAGAGATCGGAACCTTGATTTTGCATCTTTCTAATCTTTTGGAAAATTGTCACGATTTCTTAAAATCCTTCGAATTAGGTGTAAAACAACATACATCATCACCGCTGTACAACAATTCTTGACTTTCATCTTAAATAACTCTAACAAAAATCTAAGACAAGACATTTCAACTCCCGAAGCCAAACATGTTTCTGCCTCTGTTAACTTTTCACGAAAATTATTATGAATATGTTCTGAACTTTCATCTGAAATAGGTCTTCGAATATCATCTAAAATTTCTAGTATCTCGTCACCGACATCTGTTTGCATTGGATCTTTATCATTACTTGCATCAAAATCTGGATCCAAGGCATGCTGAAAACCTATTCTATGATAAATCCAATTTATGCAATGTAGCCAAATCCCATTGAATATAATATGCTCGTAAACTCCTCTACGATTATTTAACAAAGTGTTTTTACATTGTACGCAAGGATATTGAATCTTATCTCCATCACCTCCAACAATATTGTATAGCAATTCACAGTGAAATGCCCAGTCTAAAAAATCATCTACACCTTTCCTTTAAATCGTCAAATCATCATATCTTTTATTCATCCAACTCTTGTCCATTTTCCCTATATCATATATCTTAAGAGCTCATTAAAGGTTACGATTATCAGTGTGAAGATCAAATCAAAGTAATAATTTTTAATAATGCAAGTCACAAAAACAAAAATATTGAATGAAAATCAACATCTAAAATGATTATAACTAATTACATATATAGTTCATATAAGTCTTATAACTTGCAATCATCTATTACTAAATATACACTAAGCGTGGTCTTCCTTCCGTTTTTTTGCAACAGATGATGATGATCCATTGTATAAAATTCTTTTTCCAAGTTCACGACGTTGCAGATGCTCCACCGATAACCACCTAAGTATGGGATCCCAAATGGACCATGGAACGTCAATCAAATACCACAATATAAACACTCTTTGTATCATAATGCCCCAAGATCCTACGAAGTCAACATCCGCAGAAGCGACAACCAATAATAAATCTCCTAAAATTAAAATTTGTGCATTCATAGTTGGTGGGTTAGATCAATGATTCCAAACCCTTTCAAGTAATTATCAATCCACGGCATATTACATCCCCATGAAATATAAGTTTAGATATCCATAGTCCATCAACTACCCTCCCCTGCTAGGATCTGGATAAGACATTATAACCCAATAGAAATCCGGTAGGTTGAAGAGCACCGGCCTGATGATGAATCTATGATTCATCGCCTTTATTCTTTCATTTTGACTAACATCCTTAGTAAAATGCATGTAAATATTAACTAATTCTCATTAATTAACATGATAACCACATTTGTTAATATTATATGTTTAACATTTATTTTATCTAAAATAAAATGATAAAGAGAAACATAAAAATAAAAGAAAAGAAGGATGCAGATATGAAATATATGCAGATTGATCCTAACCTCGAGACTAGATCAATATTGACTTGGTCAACAAAATAAATAAGTGAGGGGGGATAAAGATCTTAATTTATGAAAATGTCAGAAAATCAAGATCATAAATATACATTTACACATTTTCACCTTATACAAATATTTACCTATTTTATTTATTATTCATAAAATTTCAAATTAAAATATTTTCTTCACGAAAATTGTTCATAATAATATATCTAATTTATAAAAATATCAGAAAAATTATTTAATGTATAAATAAGTAATTATGTTGAACCTAAAACATGTAAAATCTGACTTTCCAGGCTCTTAACTATTTATAGAGAACTCCAAATTGATCAAACTCACTATTAACCTTCGTTTTATAACTAATACTATTTATTAAAATATCAAAAAATATTAGAATAAAACGTGTGAGTTTTGACGTTTGGACTCATTTGTATATATGTACTTATATAGAACTTCCTTATTTTCTAATTAATTATTATTAATCCCGTTTAACTTAATTCTTCTTCTAATGTGTTTATAAAAATCAGTAAAAAATATAAAAATATAGTTTAAAATAAATGACCATAAATACTGAAGCTACGAAACCGTGACCCTAAACTTTCGGACCTCATAACTCGACCATATGGACTCCGAATTGAGCGTACTCACTTTTAAAGTTTGTTTTATAGAATTATCTATCAAATGATACTAATTCACTAAAATCAGATTTAATATGCAAAAAGTAGATTTTGAGACCCGATTGGTATAAAATGTACAATGTATCTTTATCTTACTTTATTTAATTTATGTCATTTCTTATATTTTTATACTTTATTAATATTTTATTATTAAAATAAAACAAATAAAATTTTATTTATTTTTAATTTATTAAATACTTAATTATTATTTAAGTACTTATTTATTTAAATTATTTATTTAACTCTTTATTTATTCAATATAATTATTTGATTTAATTATTTAATTATTTAATTAGTTATTAATTAATATATTTAATTTAATTATTAATTAATTATCTATTTATTTACTTACTTATTTAATTTATTTTTCTTTTATTTTCTCTCTCCTGCTTTCCCCTTCTTCCCCTTTCTTCTTCTTCCTGCCGCTTCCCGTCACCTCCTCTTCCTCCTATCTCTGCCTAGCACCCCGGCCTTCTTCTCCCCGCTGAACACATGAGGGCTGTGACAGAGACTCTCCTTCATCGTTGGTTGAGGTTGAGAACGAGAGAGAGGCGCGACTAGACACCGATCTGCGACTCCGCCGTCAGCTGCCGCGCGTTCAACCTTCAGAACCGCCGCCTGTCGAGGTCATCACCTGGAGCTCCATCCACAGGCGCCTCATTCATCCTAACCTCCGATCATCACCAGGTTCGATCAGTCCTTAGGATGCCCTAATTTTCACTGAATTAAAGATTCATAACAATAGAACCATCTAACCTCCGATCATCACGATCGGAGGATCTTCGTCTTAGATCTTTGTCTCGATCCAATTTCGACCCGACTTCATCTCGCATTATCCAATTCTCCATACTTCTTCCCATACCTGATCATCTCAGATCTAATCTAAGAGCCTTGATCCAGTTCCCCCATTTCATCGAGGATCGATCCATCCATCCCACATACATCAGGCATAACTCCCGATCGAGGATCAAAATCTTCGAACAGCGTCTAATTGCAGGAGGAATCACTACCTGGATTGGAGACTTAGACAGATCGTGGCTTCGAGCTTCAGACCAGCTGGATTTCAAATTGATTCAATGGAGGTCAGCATCAAGATAGCCATCGAGAAGCAGGAGACCTGAAATCTATCACCACCTGGAGATCGAAACCATTGTCTTCGGAGGATCATCTAGAGTCACGCTCTGAGGACAAAGCACCTAGAGGAAGACTTCAATTTGTTCAAATCCAAGAACCCACCGCTTCCAGACTCGATCTACCGCCTCGATCAGTAGACCACGTCACCGTCGAGGTCGTCTTCATCGGAAACATTCGAAGCAACCACGGACACCTGCAGAACAAAGCCTCCGCCGCTTAGAGCTTCAACAGGAAGAACGAGGACCACCCACTTATGCCCGAGTTCTGCCGTCAGGAGCAGGTTGTCCAGAAGGGGGAAGAACATTATGTCCATCTAGAATCTATAGGAGCCGTACGTTCAGATCTGATCGCACGGCCCAAACCTGCCACGCGTCAACGCCTCAACAAAGCAGCCCCGCCGCTTAAGCCGCGCACGTGCCTCGATACACATTGGGTAAATGACTCAATCCCCAAGATTTCTCCTTAATTACTAATAGGTCCAAGAGCTTCTGCACGTGATCGCGCACGAACTTTCTGTGATTTTTGCGCACGAACCCCTCGTTTTCTGCATATTACACAACAACCCTACAATTCCATATTATCATATATACACCCTTATACTGTATATAAATACTATATTATATATACATATATACCCATTTTCCGTTTTTTTTATTTTTTTAAACATCACCGTGTATATTCATCTATATATCTCTCCAATATACCATTTAAATTTCATCGGAAATGGAGGTTCATATGCCCTCCATCTTGAACATGTTGATTACATCACTGTTTAAATCATTAAAATTACCTAATCTAGATGGAGGGCATAAGAATCTTTGTTTCTGACAAAATTCGAGCAACATATTGGATGGATATATAGATGAAAATACATAATGATATTTTACCAAAAAATAAAATTTTCGGAAAAATTATCGGAGACAACTGCTGAGGGAGCCCCATTTTTTCATATATATATATATATATATACTAGAGAGAGAGGGAAAGAGAACTTCACTTAGTTGACGTGTATAAACATGGATATTAAACTTGCATCGGTTTAATATCTCACGTTCAGTCATTTCTGTAAACTACACTAATTAATTTCCTTATTTGATGCATTAATGAACATGTACATTAGAGTTACCCTTCTACACATTCCATGATCGTTCATTAGAGATTCTTGAAAGGTTTGTAATCCTGGACTTCCTGCACTAGGCCCTGGATCGAGCCGACGGCCGCTACCAGCGATATCACGAGACAGCCGACACTGAGGACTTGCAGCCAGACCCAAGTCTTGGAGAGGCGTTTCACCTTCGCTTGCTTGATGTGCATCTCCACGGGGAAGTAGACGGTGAGAGGCCAGAAGGCGAGGGCACCGAGGAGGCCGAGGAAGGAATTGAAGAAGGGGAAGATCATGGCGACGACCGTGGTGGCGATGACGTACGCGGTCCTCCAGATCAGGCGGAACACGTTGATCGGGTAAGGGCCATGGAAGGGGATGGTGAGCATGTAGTCCTTGGTCAGGAAGCGCTTCTCTGGCCAGTAGTTTAGACATCTGAGCTCAACGAACTGGAATATGGGCTGGGCAAATACCTGCAACATTAATCATGGAAATAGTTGGTGAATTTGTGATCATACACCCAAGAGATACGTGTTTATGTATGGGTCCTTTACCTGGTAAGCTCCTATGAGATGGATGGCAATGCAGACGTTGCCGATGTCGATGAGCCAGAAGGGTTCGTAGAAGCCGAAGCCAGTGAGGAAGTTGCCGGGGGCGTCGTTGCCGAAGGCGGCATAGCCGAGGCAGCCGCATAGGATGTAGAAGACCGTAGTGGTGAAGACGCCTATGGAGGAAGCCTTCTTCATCACTTCGTTCTCCGGTGGGCTCGACTTCAATGTGTCCTGCGTTAATTTTTAGGTTTCCTTTGTTGTCAGCTCTTTTTTCAACGGGGGAATCTCATGCTTCTATGTAATTCAAAAAGGTCGAGCGGTGCAGCTTGTTGCCCGCTTGCCTTCGATTTCAATATAAACTTACTATTTCATGAGTATGCAAACTTAATATGATAAGAACTGCATGCACCCATCCTATGCTTCTATTTGATATTCAAATTATACAGGCATTATGGAGTGGGGCAGACAAAGTTTTGGATCAGTTTCTTAAATTAGCTGACATTATGCCTTGTTACTGGATAAATTATAGAGTAAATCATAAAAAAAGTTTATAAATTGTACACTTGATTTCAATGTTATACCTAAACGTTAAAAGGTAATAGCGTGGTATCTAACTTCAAAATTTGTTTCAGTGTGGTCTTTTCACTATTGAAATTTAATTGATCATTTCGTGCGAATCTTAAATTTCAACAGTCAAGGATTACATTAAAATAAATCTTAAAGTTAGGTATCACGTTTTTAACTTTTAAAGTTCAGGAATGTCATTGAAATCAGGAATTTTTATAATTTATCTCAAATTATAACCAAAGATAATGTCGAAATAGAAATTGGATTGAAATATGAGGTGGTTGCCATTTCGATGTTTTAAAATTTCTCAATTACTTTTTAAAAGAGGCAAAGAGCTGTGGATAGTGGAATGCAACTATTTGGAGCAAATAAAAATTTGATTCCTGGATTTATTATATTGTAGATTAGTGCTAAAAAATAATGGAATTTTTACCTGACAAACCCTCTAAACCTTTTAAATTAACTTTTTGCACAACGTAATTACCCATCGAGCGTATAAATTACCTAAAGAATTCAACAGATTACCCGGAGGGTTTATGGGTAAGAGTTGACAAGTTTAGGAAATCGAGGTAGAAATACGTTGTTTCAAAGATCGTGAAGGTAATTGACAAAGTTTATAAAGTATGCCGGGAAAAAACCCAAAAGTAAAAAGGTTGTCTGCGCATTCAACTGCAAAGCTTTTTGCTTTTCTGACCCTCAACTTGAAGAGCCGAAAGGCAATTTTTCATTTTATGTCCTTTTATATATTTTTCCATATATTTATACATACCCCTCCAGTCCTATTGTATTTGCATGCACATCCTTATTCAATGACGCCCGTTGGCTTCTTATACGTGCATATTACTTACAAGCCAACTGAATTTTCAAATCGAATAAACTAAGCAAGATTTCGCCATTGGTTTATTTAATTAAACCGAAGTTAAAAGCAGTACATGACTAATTGATTAAAGGGCCACTTAAGTTTAGAAAAAGAGCACATGAGTTGTGTGCTATGCATGACAACAAGGAAGTAAGGAGGTTTTCAAGGTAGACTCGAGTAATAAATCTTCGTGTAAATACATGACAATCTGTATTTTTTCCTTTTATACCTCTTCAGTTAAGCAAGCATAGATTTTGTAGGAGTCGAGCTCCGATCTATAACCGCTTAGAGTTTTTAAAGGCAAGTTCTACAGTAATCCTCACCTGTATCTCGACTAGAACAATGGAGAAAGTATACGCAGCTGCAATGTCCCCAAGAGATTGGAATATCCTCCAAATCTTCTCAGCTTCAGTCACATCTATCCCGACGGTTACTCCAGTCATGCTCATCCTCACTTGGTGTCCACCTTCTGATAATTCGATATGCAGCTTGGTTAAACGAAATCGAGCAGAACCTAACCATGTAATTAAGATCATAATAATAAGTTCATGGATGTCTTGGTTACCTGCTATTCTTGCGATGGATAGCCCGATTCCGATGAAGGAGTACGTGAACGACATGACCGCGGCGATCACCGATAGCCAGGAGAGCTTGTGGAAGTTGGGTATCTGGGACAGGACTATCTGGAATCCGGCAAATATGGCCATGTAGAAGTAGTTGGAGGCTTCGCACTGTGCTTGGTGGCCATTGGCATGAAAGCAATTCGACCTCTGGATAGCACTGAACCAAGAATAGAGATAAGGCCATTTAGTAAAAAAGGGAATAAGGGATAATCGTCGTATAGAGATATTGATTGGGAATTTGGGATTAAGGACAGGATTAGGATTCTCACGCCATGCTGATGGAGCCTGTGATGGTGAATCCGATGGTCACCCCTATCAAATTCACAAACTGGGCAAATCCACACATCTGAACTTGAATTCCTCCTTGAAAATTAGCAAAAGAAATGAGACTTTAATTTGATCTCTTGCTTTTGATTAATCTTGTTAATCCACACATCTGAACCTGTAACTTTTTTTACCTAAGTTGGCCCTGACGGCATCCATGTAGGTGTAGTTCCTCTTGCCGGAGATGGGATCAGGGGACCTATACGCATCGGCGAGGAGGACGGAGGTGAGCCAAGTGATGAGGGAGAAGATGACTAGAGCAACAGGTCCTGCAATCCATCCCAACTGTGCGATTGCCCATCCCAAGGACAGCACCCCGGACCCAATCACAGCCGTTATTATGTGCGCGCTTGCAGTCCACAGTGTCCCTACAAGTTAAAAGTAAAAATTTGTACGTGTGGCATGCTTTCTATTCAGCTGAACGAGTCGAGCCAAGCATTTAACAACGATATCTTGAGATGTATACAAGATATGATACCAGTTCTTTTCTCGTGGCCGTCGTCGTCTACATCCTGCTCGACGTATCCGAGCTCCAACGATCGAAGGGGGCGGTCCATGGAGGTGAGACGATCCATGGAAGCGAGACGCAGGAGAGTGGATGGGAAGGAGGGAGGCTGTGTGGGTGAGGGGAGCTGACGTTGAGTGCCCCCTTTTATAGGTGGGTGAAAGGGATATAATGGTCATATCATACGCTCGTGTATAGTTATGCGGGTTTTTCGTGTAGGTCCTCGCAACTTGAGAAATTGAATATTAGGCAACATAACTACTATGTTTGCGTTTATGCCCTTGTAGAATTCATGCATCGCATTATTCCCGTAAACTTGATAGGAAGTGCAGTTTTTTTATTATCAGCTCTGTGGTTATTCTAAATAGATAATGGAAAATTTTCGTCTAAACTTTCTTAATGGACCTTTCGCAACATTCATTATAGTGTCATTGAGAATGATTATAGCAAAAGCAACAGCAAGAAGACGTTTATAATTGATAAGAAAAATATTATCTGGATAATTTATAAAAGGTAAGAGTTGACGCACTGTTTAGGAATAAAAACGTGTTGCTCACAACGTTTTGGATTGCAGACATGTTGCGAATGCCCGTCAGCTGTTCAGCACTGTACTGATAATATGCGGTATAGAATTAGCCCGAGATTTTCATAAGAAGAACCTGTCTACGGTTTATATAGATGGATCCTCTCATAATGCGAGTCACAGCAAAGGTGCTGTAATTTGATATGTTTTTTTTGCGAATCCAAATTTTAAAATCCAAGCTTATAGATTAAATCTTTGATTAATATTGTACGTATTCTTCAAATTTTGTTTGAATCCGATGTTATTTAATATTTTATTTTAATGGTTAAAATCTATTTTTTTATAAAATATGATAGGATATAAAATATGATAGGATGTAAAATATGATAGGACCTTTGAGCCAATTAAATTTGTCCTTCGTCCATACGACGAAGTAATTTAGTTCAGAATAGAGCTCTTTGCTCTAAGGAAAAAGAAGATGTGTTCTTCTATCGCTGTAAATAAGCCATTCGCAATTATTTCAACTGGCATATTATTTAGTAAATTGTTATTATTTGTAGTAAGATTTTAAAAACCGAACCGGACATCAAACTGGGAAAGTATCGGTTTTGCTTTTATGATCGGATTAATGGGACCGATTGGTCGAACCGATGATAATGTCAGCAGTTCATAAAACCAAAAAAGACAGACCCGTAGTATTGTTGGGTTGGTTCATATGATTCAACCGGGTCGAACCGAATTAAACCGGTATATCCTACAAATAAATATGAAATATGTACATCATATCTTTGGAGGGTTTGTTTACTGTTGTCCTTCCAAACTTTCCAATAATACTTATAATCATATTTTTTTATACAATTACATGTATACCCTTATATTTTTAAAATGCATAGTAGTGATCTTTTATTGGTACACTTGTACTCCTACATTATACCAACATAAGCATAATTTTGTGATTTTTTAAGAAAATATGGGAGCATATGTGAAATTGCTTAAAGCTAGGGGTTTAAATTTTATAAAAACTCGAAAGGGCGTAATAAGCATGTTTCGTAAAATTCTTATAATGCATATATGTGATGTAAAAAATTAATAATCTTAAACTATTTGAACTCTAATTAATGATAAATGTTGTTAATTTATTGTATCTCATAGTGCAACTATGACAATGTCTTCTTCGTTTCTATTGTTATAAGTGGACAACCTCATAAACAATGTGGGAAGAGAGAGGCAATGCTCATATGACATGAATGGACAAGTGGTAATTAGTCATTGACCTATGTGAAGGAGAAGAGATAAAGGAGTACTATACTATGGGTTAGAATGCGACTATATTATGAATATTTCTGAAAAGTTTGTATTTTGTTAATTTATTAGAAATTATTTTTTGTCAAGAAATGGATGGTTGAACCAGTGGTTCCGTTCAGTTGGTTGAACCGGGTTTTGAAGGTCCAATCGGATTTTGACCGATTTTTATTTTCTGAATAAAAATCGGATGGTTGGACCATTTTTCCTTCGGTTCTTGGTTTAACCGGTTCAATGGACCGGTTCGGTTTGATTTTTAAAACCTTGATTTGTAGAGCATTTTTGCACATCTTGTGCTTTCATCTCTTTACCATGTAAATCACATATCTTGTGATGCTAAGTCGGTATTGCTCTATATTAGTAAGTATTGTAAAATCATAAATGGCCGCGCAATCATTGCGTAAACAGAGAGACCCACACATCAAATTGAGTTCAAGGGGATGCCAGCTTTTTTATGTTGATTGTTTTATTGTACTGAAATCAATGGTGATGAGTGTACCATTTTTTCTCTTTAAGTTTATAATATATTATTATTTGATTCATAAATGATGAGATATTAAATGAAATTGAGTTGTTATTAAGTAGAAAGTTTGAGATGACAAATATATGTAGGTGTTTCCTACAACATGTACGATTTCAAACTAAATAGGTCAGTTAATAGAATTGTAGTATCGTGCTTGCTATATTTGGAAGGTGCTTAATAAATTTGAATAATAAGATAGAAAAGTTGTAAACACTCCTTGATCAAACTAAAATATTTTTAAAAAATAAGAGTGAAATTCATGCATCTCAATTTAAGTGCTCACAACTTATAAAAAGCTTAATGTACCTGGCAAATTGCATGAGTCTGCCTAGTATTTCACTCTTGATGGCTAAACTAAGCAGATACACAAGTTAACACGATCCTACTCATTGAGAGGCTTTGGATCGAGTAATGTGCTATTTTAAGAGAGTCATTTTCCTAAGCTCACATCATGATAAACATCCTTTTGTGTTAGAGGGATATAGTGCTGCAAGATGGATATGAATATAGAGGAGTCCATGAGTAGTAGTACTGTTGGGTGTGTACTTACCCTTGGATGTAATGTAGTCTCCTTGAAGTCTATAACACATACTATTCTAATACGGTTTACCTTTGAGATTGACTTAAGTGCGTTAGACACCATTCAAATTGAGAATGTTTGGTTAAGGGATCTTCTTATGAAATTACCATAGCGAGCAAGGAATTTCCTACAATTTTGATAATTGTGATAATATATGTGATCACAATTGTCAAGAGTAAAAGATCAAAGTTCAATCAAAAAATAAGAAGTTATATCTAAATCTGACTAAGATCTTAATGGATTTAGTACCTCAAGGTGTGATAGGTGTATAATTCATTTTATCCAAGGATAAGACATTTGATTTAATAACAATAGGAAATGAAAATCTTTCATTGTAAATTAAAAGCTTAAATTAGGACCAATAATCATTGAGGATTATTCATCTAGAGTAGGAATTCAACCTAATTAATTAAAGATCCCACAAAGTAGATTCAATATGGTAATCACAAGTGTATCTATGAGGGTCTAATTCTTGGAATCCTGAATTCCTTTTAGTTGCAAGTAAATGAAAAATGCAGGCTCTGAATGAGATCAAGCCTTAGTGACAAGATGTTAGCAGACAATTTATGTGATTGTTAACGTAGGTCGTAATTAAAGAAGATGGTCATTCCAAAACACACTAATGAAACAAGATTGGGATGCATGACCTTTAGTAGCACAAATTGTATAGAGCGTTACCAAGAACCCCCTTTGTTGTTGTTATGGTATACTTTCGCACTAAATCTGAAGTTCATACATGATTCGCTTCTTTCCTGTAACGGTAATAATAGTTGATTCAGTTAGAGGTTGAACATGAGGGCACCTTTATTAAAAGCACGATGCACTAACTGAAAGATGTCTTTCATTTCGTGTTGAAGTTTACAAATAATGAATTTGTGGGAGATTATTGTACTTACAAGGGATTTTAGCACCAATGGAGTGCTCAATTTAAGGATAGATCTCATAACGCGAAGCATTTATAAGCACGTGAGGATAACCTTAGTACTTGGTTCTAAAATTTTGATGAGCTCGTAAACGAGTCTTTATTTAAGCTCTTGTAGCAAAAAAAGTCAAAGAGGGATTAAAGAGGTCACATACAAGTGAACACACTTTGACGCTGTCTCAGTCTCAAGCTTGAAAGAATCAATCCGGATCTCATATTTCAAATATATTTCTAAAGAATCCTTTGGATGTTTTTCAAATGAAGTAATCTATCCAATAAATTTGGAAGTCCAATTATTTTAAATTTTGATGGATGATTTGGGATTCCCATCTATTTTTGTAGGTCTAATATGCATCTCCCTAAATACAATTGTTTTCTAAATGAACTTTTTTTAATGAAGATTCAGATTGAATATTACATAGAAATTGACGGGAGACGGGCAATAAGCTGCACCGCCAATCTCTTTTGAATGGCAAATCCAATCCTTCGAAATTGTTTTCTCTTTTCTTTTCCATGATATGGTTATTTATCTTATCTTCTTATTATGGGGATCTTGAGTAGTACATGTTATTCTTCTGTTCTTTTTGTTGTTCTTTGAGGTGCTCTTAAGGATAATCCTCATTAAAGTATGTCAACCTCGATCATGTGTCATTGTATCATGAGGGAAGATTGCCGGATCCTACGCACTGGTAAAGTGGTGGATGAAATATTCTTCAAGGAAAGTCTTTAATGGATGCTTTGGTGAATTCTTTATCTTGACTTTTGTTTCCATTATATGGTCGTTTATGCTATTTCATTTAGGTTGTGATTTTATCCTTTCTGAACTTGCCTTCTATCGCAAATTATCTTGTTAGATTACTTGTTTAACTATGTATAACTCAGTTACATTGTTAATAGAATTTAGATGTCGAAACTTACCCATGTAATCAGTAAGATATCGATGTGAAAGTTCAACATCATTAACGCATAAGCGAAGGAAGACTAAGGAGCTAGAGATGAGGGGTTTGCGAAGCTGTTAAGGGCTACGTTTACTCGTTACTCAAAGGGTTGTATTAATCAAAATGGTCCTCACCTGCCATTCCTACTAGTACTACGTAACCCTGCTCATAGCACGGCATTTACGCACATATTTATACAATTATCTAAACATGATCTGTTCTATAGGCTCGTACTACTGAAATCCTTCAATATAAAAAAAATCTAATTTTAATATCGTTGGTAGAAAATAGACATTGGGGGCAAGGGTGCAATATTTGCTACTTATTGCCTTTCCTAGACCTTGAAACTTTTCCACTGCAATCTATTTATTGCAAAAGGATGTCAAGAAATATCAAGAATCGTAAGGCAGTATATATTATTATTATTATTCTCCTTTTTATCTCATTGGAAATCTATCCTTTTTATCTCATTGGAAATCTATGCACGTAAATTACCTTTTCTTTATACTAAAGTGAAAGATCCGGACGTTCACACATGTGGTCATTGTTAACATTTATTTACTTTAACAAAAGCAAAGGAAGACCTCACAACTCACAGGAATGTTTCCGTTGATATAAATATTAATTTGAAGACTCGCACATTAAATTACTATAAAGTATTGTTGACCTCGTCGATCTTTAGCTAATGGTTGGTTGTGTTACATCATGTCAAAGATTTGCCATCTCAAAATAGTACTGTTTGTCACCTCAGAAAGGTAGTATGAGATTGCATTTGGGAGTAGGTCTTATGGATGGCCATTATTTTACCATCAAACCATTTAAGTGATTTCAACATATACGAAGTTAATATATCTACATTCGAGTACATATTTGAGATTAGAAAGAAGCGAGAGAGCTCTTTGGACACCCTAACTCAAGATTATCCCATATCTTACAATTAATCGAATTTTTATATGAGTTGTAGATTTTTTCTCTGAAAAAGATCAGAATTCATTCATCAAACCAAAGTTCGAAATCCACGGTCATAAGGTCAACAGAAAATAGGGTGGATCGCATGCACACGCGCGGGACTAAACTACCGTACCATAAAACAAAAAAGGACTAGTTTTTGACTCTAAGGGGGTTACCAGATTACATCGAGGTAACCTGGGTTACCCCCCTGCATTCTTGGATTGGAATTTGATCACAAATTAATATGACATCACATCACATTCCTTATTCCAACTCTCGTAATCATCCAAACAACTACTATTCACATGAGGTTACCCCAACCCACCACATCCCAGTAACCAAACAAACCTTTGGATTGGAGAGAAATTTCATAAAGTCCCAACAAAAACCAGTGTGAATTTGAGTACTTATGTACATGGCTCTCCAAATCCCACATTGTTCAGAGTCCGGGATGCATCAGAATCTCGTCGCCGACATTGTATGGTTGAGTTTCTTAATGCGACCACCCTATTAATGTGGTTATGTATGCTGTGTTGATCGACCATTATATCCTGCTTTTTGCTTCTCCAGCTCACAACAACACTATTCAAGAAGAATATGAACCCTGAAGTTGACTTCCTACCATCTGCACCAGAGCCAATTGTGAATCTATTTTAGTACTTCTGGTGTTACCTAAACTTAAATCATTATCTAATTCATAGATCAAAATGCATAAAATAACATATTTGTACCAAATTATAACCACATTCTCATATTAAAACAATAACATTGTCTATACGTTCCAGTGTGAAATGCTATAAAGATACAAGATGAAATGCGGGAGTGACAAATATTTTACCAAACTAAGACGCAAACATGCATTGGAACAAAAGAATGACCAACTAAACTAAAGATATATATTAGTTGATGTGATGTACCAACAGTCTAAATAGCCCCCAACAATTTCTTTTGGTGCCAAACCTTTTTCTAAGATGGATCACAAGTAAAATTTGAATTATAACTAACCTTCTTGTTATAAACATTTACAAACACATAGTATGTTTATTAATCCGATTACATAAAGTAATCAATCATCACAAATTAATGAACATGGGTTTTTTACAAGGAAACTCGGATAGATAAAAACCTCAATTAAAGACTTCCCGACTTGAGATTTCAACTGATTGAATCACTCGATAATTTTCACTATCAAATTATTTTAAACAAAGATATATAACTCCCCCTAAATAACACCTTAAATACTAGAATCCACTAAACATGACTTCTCTTCCAAATCGAAAAAGGAGATCCCACAACACGGACACGTTGCGCGGTACAAGCACATAAAAACTTCATAACATCAACTATTATGCAACACAATATGAGGTGAAATTCAAATGATATTACATATCTCATTTCATAAGGTCAAGTGAAAACACAAAGCATAGAGCAACTTCTTCGTATCTCACCAAGAATGGAGTTGAAAGAAAGTGTGAAAGGCTCTTCTTTGGCACTCAGAAAGATATGAGTAGAGTATAAATAATGAGCGAACGAAAATAAAACTTAGATATCCTTTTATAGCATTTAAGAGTCAACAGATCTCTTTATGAAAAGAAACATCTCTTCAATGGATGACTAACAACTTTTGTCCAAAATTAGTCAGATATAGCAAATATCAGTCAAATTAAAATCATATTAATCAAGTAAAAAATTAATTGACTAAAAAATAGATGGTATAAAACAAACAATTCTAAGTTAATAAAATAGACAACTATAAAGTTCATGAGAGTTGAAACATGTAGTCATACGACTTTTCAGACAGATCATTTAGTTGACAATTACTTAAAAGTAGTTATTAGTCAAGTCACCATTGAAATAAATAGTGGTTAAGAAAATAATCAACTAATCAAAGTTATCAATTGGTTGGAGAGAAAATTAATTAGATGGAAATATAGCCACTCGGTTAATTTGGTTTAAAAACTTGGGTTGAGCTTGGAGATGAATGGTATGCATATGCATAAAGTTCACAATGTCTCTAAATAATATAAATTACTAAACATTCAGAACTGGATCTTTTGTTAACCTTCATGTTGAGGAAGCTTTTGGAGATATGTCATCTTCTTCACATTTCATGAGCTTCAACTTGTATAAATCTTGTATTTATATTACATCATCCTTAGCTCCATTTGGTCTGGTGGTTGAACAGTGGCTCCCCCATACTGTAGACTAACATTCAAATCCCCAAAATGCCCCATTTATACCAGAACAAAACGGTACCGTGGGGGAGTAAGGGACAGACATGTTGGACATGCGAGCCCACGGTGAGCCATTATGCAATAAATGTTATTGCAATTCACTCCTTGATCTGAAATAAAGAGTATATAATTTGCATAATAGGTCCCTTAGTACAATTAGGGTTGTGTACCATGACCATCTTGATGATCATACAGCTGTTGATTCAATTATTGAATCATAGAGGCTGGTGCTTGGATGAATATCTAAAGAGTTAGATTGAGGACTGATCAAGCACCATCAAATGATTATTAAGAGATGATCTCTAGCCTGAGAAGGAGATGGCAATCCTTTCTCTAAAGGCTGATATCTGACCGACCTCTTGATGCAGGTCCTTTGCATAGGAATAGAGATTCGGAGGTGTCAGATTAGTTAGGTCAAAGAGTTGACTTAACGAGATCGAGATAACCAAAGTCCTATATCGTATGCTGTCACGATACAGGCACGCATCCTCTGACCAGAGACAGATGTGTTACTATATGTTTGAGTATGTACATTTGGCAGACCAATAGGTTGATGACCTAATCAAGGTCTATACACCGGCGCGCTGGTGTGCATATAAGAGCATATGAGTAATACGATCTCTCAAAGGGATCATACAGGTTCAGTTACTGAACCGGAAGACATGAGCTCACTCATGAGATATTTGGAAGATTCAAATTCCATGCGCATGGTCGTCTCGCTTTAGAAGCTTGGCTGAATTTGTAGGTTTGATATATACTTTTGGAAAGTATATGATCAAGACCTAGGTATGATATATACTTTTGGAAAGTATATGATCGATACCGACTTCCAATGATCGAATGAGAAACTTACTGATAAAGCCCTTAAGTAGACAGTGTAAAGTTGATCTAATACTTCGGGTTTATTCTGAGTCTTCCAGTATGCAGGATGTACAGGTATTAGGAATACCTGAGGGTGATGTGATCATAAACGATTGTATAACCATGACGCTTCCATTCCTAGGGAGTGATGAAACGGGTCTGGATTTTAGTGACTCCTCTCAGTAGAGAAGTAATCTCATCTTAGTCCAAATGTTGGACATTGATCTGAATGTGATTCAGATTCAATGAGAAGATTAGATTTACGGTCTTGATTTAATCAAGCATCTATGGGAGGCCTGAGATCTGGATTTGAGACGTGATCTCATTATCCATGTCACTATACGTGGAACAGTACAATCGCCCTGTCCTTATCTCCAAGTATTCGCGGAGAAAGCGCATTATCCTTGAAAGAGTTCATGGATAATTCTATTGTTGATATATGTATCCGAGCATTGAGAAAATGGATAATTAAATGTGATTTAGTTATCATGAATAATATGAATTCGATTCATATTATAAGGAGAGTTATCTTAGATAATTAAATATAATTTGATTATCAGAGATGTAAATAATGTGAATGTGATTCATATTATTTGAGCACAAGAGAATAAGTTATCCAATATAATTAAATGTGATTTAATTATTATGGATAAGAATAATGTGGATAGTAATATCCAATTATTCGTAAAATATTATAAATGTGATTTATAATGTATTAGAGAGAGTTAAATATAATTAATTATTAATGTGTATTGGATACACATTGTCTAATTAATTGAAAATATAAATTACATTTTGTTTTGGGTTGTGAATATGATTCACAATATTCCAATGTCAAGATTGTAATATTCCCAAAATTAATTGAGAATTATTTTGGTGAATAAAAATCCCAACAAAAAGTTGTTGAAAAATAAGTAGAGAGAAAATCAAGGAGATGTGCAATCTCATGGGAATCCATGAGATTGCCCTCCCTCCAAAGGGGAAGGTTGATCTCCTTTATTCTCTCTCTCTCTCTCTCCTTATTTGATTGATTTAATTTGGTGTTAATATATATTTGATATATTTCATCAAATTTAAATCAAAAGTTGTTGGCTTTTACCAACAACAATCTTGACCATTGGATTGACATAAATCAATCTCATCCATTGATTTTAATTGTCACATGGATTGAGATCCATGGATCCCAAAACCCTATAAATAGAGAGGCATACCATGCTCTCTATTTTACACAAAACATGTGCTATAGTAGCACATCTCTCTCTCTCTCTCTCTCTCTTTCTCTCTAGAGGTCAGCCCTCTCTCTTCCTCTCATGGCCGTCCACCATGGATGCCATGGAGAAGTTCGCCATCGCCGTAGCATCGTCGTTATGCTGCCCATTCGTCTGCTCGTGGATCTCCGTCTCCTTCGGTGCGCCTCGCTCGTGAAGAAGACGTCGGATCTCGTGTGTCGAGATCAGGAGATCCGCCGCTTGGATCATCTACATGGATTGCGAGAAGCACGCGGTTCATCCCCGTGCTCGCAAGCGTCTCCTCCGTCGGATCGGACTTGAGACAGGAGGTCTCTTCGTTTAGAGACTTGATCGCAACCACGCTTCAAGAGGTAATCCTATTACTTGTTTGTGGTTTATACGAGACGATCCGAGAAGTGTTCTTGGATCATGTGGTCTCGTCGTAATAAAATTTTTAAATTCCGTTGCATCGAGCAACTAGTACGACTAGTCGCTCCTCGTCGTATTCGATACGACGCTCACGCTTCCGTGATGCGTTTAAGGATCTAACCATATCCTTCAAGTGGTATCAGAGCCTTAGGTCGACGGTTTCGAATATGATTCGCTAACCAATGACGACTTGGGTTTGTTAAGGTCGCGAAAGTTTTTATCGCATTTGATTTCGCAGATCTGTTTGGTGTAATTTTTCGGCCATTTTTAAATTGTTTAAATATGAAAATAGCACTTGGATTTTGTTCCCCATTAAATAAGGAAATCATAGGATCTGAGTTTGCGTAAATCGGATTTCGTATGCTCTAGATATGGTAGTTTTAATGAACATGTATTCACTGTTACGGGAACTGCGAATCTTAACGTAATTATAGAGTTAATTACTGTTTAGAGACGCCTCGAAATGCGTGAAACATCACTTTGTTTCTGTTCTAAATCAAATTAGCAAACTTTAGAATTGACTTTGCTTAATTTGGATTTAAATTGATTGAGATATGCTAATTTTAGTAAGTAGGGGTCACTGCTGAAATTACTTTCCTAATCAAGACCACGTGATTGTCAATTAATGAAATTAATTGTTAATTTCGAGAAATAATTATGGAAAATATTTGTGAAATATTAGAGAATGATTATTTCCTTAATTGACTTGGCCCCAATCAATTATTTGATTAGATTTGATCTAAATCATAATTGAAATCACAATCATCAAACTCTTGCTTGAGTAGGATAAGGAATTTGTCTAGCAAATTTCCTTATAATCAAAATTGTTTTGATTACTATATGGTATAATTTCGGTTGAAAAACTGATGATCATCTCAAGTACAAATTAATCAATTTGGCATTATCCTTTCCCGAGGTGGATATGGTATCTAGTCGGGGATCGCTGGGGTAGCAGGTTGCAACGTATGCGGTCCGTCCCACTCCCGCCGGTACTGGCCATGACAGCGGGTAGGGCCGGGATAATGTCCGAGGGATTAAGATGTATTTTTCTAATTATTAAAATACGAATTAATACATACTTTGAGACTAATACCATATATATTCAAGCATAAAATTAAGTTTGATTGATTGAATTGGATTGATAATTAATTTAATATGATTAAGTTAATTATGTCCAATTAAAATACTCTAATATGATTGGAGTTAAGAATTCCCTTGGAAGAATTAATTATATGAATGTGATTCATAGTAATTAATTAAATTTGAATAAGAGATGGAGGATCACATAAGTGACATCCATGGTCTCCCGTCAAGGCGAAGGGTTTCGTCGCCATATATTATATGTGGGAGACGCCTGTCCGAAGTGACAGCTCCTGCATATGATCCATTTGGATCGGGCTCGTCGCTTCTCGAAAGAGTAAGGACGTATGCGTAGTGACCCCAATATCGGGTCCTCATATTATTGAGGCGATATTGGATTGCGCATAGCGAGTTGTATTCCTGTTGACGGTTGGTTCAATTAATGGCGGGTCAACATCACCTTAGGGGTGGTGGGCCCGGGTGTTAAAGACCGAATTGGGAGATGCAAGTTGGACTTGCAAGGCGGAATGTGTTCCCGCTTCTTTTTATCCGAGTTGTAGGTTCTCATATTATTGGGATGCAACAAAGATAAGGAAGGAGATCCCAGATCTTGCTTGAGATATTATGGTAAGTATATCTCTTACATTGAAAGTGATTAAGGGAATGAACTTTCATTGTTGACATGGCAAGACAACTTTGATATAAAATTCCTAAATCAAAGTAAGTTATATATTTATATATATATATTTATTTATGCAAAATTCTTATTTCAGATAATCCTTCATTAAACCCACTCAATATTATACTCAATAATAACCAGTAAAATATCGTGGATTGGACCCTATGATCCAGATATTGTACTTGCAATTGGACACACAATGTATGTGGTTGCAATATGCAAGTTTCCTCATAATAATGAGAAGTGATAATTAAATAGACAATAGGACTAAAACCCTAGGGTTTGTATGTCTCTATAAGTCTTGATCTCATCGAATGTACTTTGGAAGTGACATGTCAATGATGATCGTAATTATCAAATAATCCTTATAAAATCAATAAAGATTTTCTGGCATACATATGTGCTCTTGACATTTAATCATGAATGATATGGTTCTCTACATCATGTAGAATAGTAGCTCTATAAGAGATAATGTATTCAAATTGTTTGAGTACCTACCTGAACCTATGCTTTAAGAGTTTAGATGGATGTAGGTGATGAGTGTCATCATTCTACTATCTTTACTCTAGTCATTCATGAAGCTTCATAATATTCATATTGTATGAATTTAATGAAGCATGTATAAGTGTTGAAATACTCTTATATTGAAATTTTTTATTTTAACATAAGAGATCCTTAGTCTTAAGCAATGGTTGCTTATAGATAAATGGAGCGCAGTGGAAGCATGGGTTGGACCCAAGTAAGAAGTATAATCAAAGAGTTGACTGTACTTCTGTGACTTCCATATGACATCCAAAGAGTTGGATGAATGCCAATACTGCAATATGTTGATGTGTTGATAGTATGACTATCAAGTCTATCTGGAATTCTTAGAGAAGGAATTGGACAGTACATCAGAATAATCTACATATAATCATTAAAATTGGCTTACTTATTTGATAAGGTAAAGTCTAATAATTGTATCTCAATCTTCTAATAACACTTGCAATTTGTTGCATATGTATTAGAATATTAGAAGTTTGATCTTAATGTTTATTGGTCATCCATGTTGAAAGTGATGCAAGTGTTGCAACAATTTCCATGAGATCAATAGACTTCATATTTTCAGTGGGAGCCCTTAGTCTTAGAGAATGTCTCTATGACCTAGATATTAGAATACACTCATTGTTTATTTCTAATTGTTGGATATAAACATGAATTCAGTAATAAATCTATCATAAAGAGTTATGATGAAGATATTTCAGATAGTAATCTAAAATCTAGTGGACTCTACATAATTAGAAAATTAATGAATGGTTCATTAAGATTTCTAATACTGAAAATTAAAGCTTTAAAGATCAATAGGAGGATAAAGATCATTTAACAAAGATCTGGCATCAAGTTTTGGACACATGTCTGTTGATGAGATCAATGGACTAGTAAGACATGAAACTTTAGATTGTCTAAAGATTCTAATCTCACATACTTGTGAATATTGTATTCAAAGTAAAATGTCCACTACACCCTTCTTTGTGGCAGGTGTAAGATGTTAAGGTATTCAAGATCTCATACATATTGATGTATGTAAATCATCTATATCAGAATAAACATTATGGATATGTGATATCTATTAGTGATTATTTGTGATATGAGATTTCTTCTCTTCACTTAGAAAACTTTGAAATGTTCAAAGATTTCACAATTTTGGTTTAGAACCAAAGTTTGAAGGAAGATGAAATGAATTTGATCTAACCAAGGTAGCCTGTACCTATTAGATGAATTCAAGAAATATCTTATGGAGATATGAATATCATTCCTATCTCAAACCTCCTAATGAACCTGAACTCAATGGAGTTGTAGGGAGATACAATTGATCATGTGTGACATGATTTAATCAATGATTAATCCTAGCATAATTATCTCTTAGTTTCCAAGGTATATATGTAGTAAAGACTACATTATATACTTAATAAGGTTACATGCATATAAGCTGGAATCTAGCACTAGAGAGTGCTACTTCATTAGGAAAATAAAGGATTGTATTGTATACCTACTTTATGACCTTGAGATTCTTAAAGGATCTCATCTCTGAGAATGTGATTCTTAGAGGATGACTCTCTTAAGAATCAAGATAAAATGAAGTAAAGGAACTCATTTAATCTTAAGAAGATAATGAGGCTCCTGAAATCAGAAACTAAAAGAATAATTGAAGATGAAATACTAATACCTCTTTAAATAAGTTTGAGGATGTATTCCATGTGAAAATGATTGGACTTCATGTGATGAAGCTCCTGAGGATCATGACATGGATAAATGGATGTTAGCAATAAAAGTCTAATGTAGACTTCATATACAAGTGTTGTATATGGACCCTCGAGGATCCACCTATATGGGTAAGACCCATTAAGGTCTAAATGGATCTTCAATAGAAAGAGGGAACCTGATGAGAAGGTAGAGACCTTCAAAGCACGGTTCGTAGTCATGAGCTACACACCGAAGAGAAGACATCGCCTGCGATGAGACTTGCTCTCCAGTGACCTTGCTTTGACCCATCAGAATATTTCTAACTATAGCTACACAACTTGACTATGACATCTTCATGATGTGAGTCAAGATTGCATTCCTCTATGATTACCTCTCTTAGGATGTTCATATGAACTAGCCCCAGTGCTTTGTGGTTGAGGAAAGCAAGGTGTGCAAGCTAAAGAACTCCATCTTTGGACTCAAATAAGCTTCTTGTAGTTGGAATATAAGATTTGATGAAATTATAAATGTTATGATTTCAGATAAAATCTTGATGAACCATGTGAAGCTTAGTGGGAGTGCCATTGTGTTCATCATGCTAAATGTAGATAATATCCTAATCATTTGGAATGATCTAAGGATGATACTAGTAAGTGTTTTATAATTTGGTTGTTCCATACCTTGAGATATGATCTCAAGGATACCTCTTAGATCCTATTTCTGAAGATGTTCAGAAGCAAAGAGAAGAGGATATTGGGACTGTCACATTTTGTAGTACACCTTGGACATATTCTATTCTTAGAATTACCAAGAAAGGCTTCCATCCCTTAAAGATATGGTACTGACCTATTTAAAGGGATAACACCTCAAAGAGTTGAGGAAGTGAATGCTAGAACTGCTTGCGCTTGTGCATCAGTTATGAGAAGCTGAGTGTATGCTAAATGTGTACAAGAGCCAGATGTCTGCCATGCAGTGGGAGTAGTAAAATGTTACTAATCCTACTACGGAGAGAAAATACTTGATTGCAGTAATAACAAAATCTTCATAGATGATAAGATTTTTGAGATAGTGATCTTAAAGTCTTATCTTCAAATACTTAAGACTATATAGATAGTGATCTAAAAGATCTTAACTTTGGATACCTTTAGAGATAGTGATCTCCAGAGATAAAGGTATTCTGATAAGGATTATGGAAATACTGGTTATAACAAATTATTAAGCTATAGTGTCAATGACCCTATAATAGCTTTAACAAAATTGAGTATTGGTTGCATGAGATGCAACATTCGCATTAAATGTGAGCACTGTTACTGGGGATATGCAAGTACCGTAAAAGGACTTGGTGTAGTCTCGCGGGAACAGAGTGACTGATCAACTTACCTAGCTATTTTCTAAATAGCCTATGATTGTCACATGAGTGTGTGTTTAAATGATTAGCCCATTAATGGCTCTTTGGGCTAGTGGGAGATTGTTGGACATGCGAGCCCACGGCGAGCCATTATGCAATAAATGTTATTGCAATTCACTCCTTGATCTGAAATAAAGAGTATATAATTTGCATAATAGGTCCCTTAGTACAATTAGGGTTGTGTACCATGGCCATCTTGATGATTATACAGCTGTTGATTCAATTATTGAATCATAGAGGCTGGTGCTTGGATGAATATCTAAAGAGTTAGATTGAGGACTCATCAAGCACCATCAAATGATTATTAAGAGATGATCTCTAGCCTGAGAAGGAGATGGCAATCCTTTCTCTAAAGGCTGATATCTGACCGACCTCTTGATGCAGGTCCTCTGCATAGGAATAGAGATTCGGAGGTGTCAGATTAGTTAGGTCAAAGAGTTGACTTAACGAGATCGAGATAACCAAAGTCCTATATCGTATGCTGTCACGATACAGGCACGCATCCTCTGACCAGAGACAGATGTGTTACTATATGTTTGAGTATGTACATTTGGCAGACCAATAGGTTGATGACCTAATCAAGGTCTATACACCGGCGCGCTGGTGTGCATATAAGGGCATATGAGTAATACGATCTCTCAAAGGGATCATACAGGTTCAGTTACTGAACCGGAAGACATGAGCTCACTCATGAGATATTTGGAAGAATCAAATTCCATGCGCATGGTCGTCTCGCTTTAGAAGCTTGGCTGAATTTGTAGGTTTGATATATACTTTTGGAAAGTATATGATCAAGACCTAGGTATGATATATACTTTTGGAAAGTATATGATCGATACCGACTTCCAATGATCGAATGAGAAACTTACTGATAAAGCCCTGAAGTAGACAGTGTAAAGTTGATCTAATACTTCGGGTTTATTCTGAGTCTTCCAGTATGCAGGATGTACAGGTATTAGGAATACCTGAGGGTGATGTGATCATAAACGATTGTATAACCATGACGCTTCCATTCCTAGGGAGTGATGAAACGGGTCTGGATTTTAGTGACTCCTCTCAGTAGAGAAGTAATCTCATCTTAGTCCAAATGTTGGACATTGATCTGAATGTGATTCAGATTCAATGAGAAGATTAGATTTACGGTCTTGATTTAATCAAGCATCTATGGGAGGCCTGAGATCTGGATTTGAGATGTGATCTCAATATCGATGTCACTATACGTGGAACAGTACAATCGCCCTGTTCTTATCTCCAAGTATTCGCGGAGAAAGCGCATTATCCTTGAAAGAGTTCATGGATAATTCTATTGTTGATATATGTATCCGAGCATTGAGAAAATGGATAATTAAATGTGATTTAGTTATCATGAATAATATGAATTTGATTCATATTATAAGGAGAGTTATCTTAGATAATTAAATATGATTTGATTATCAGAGATGTAAATAATGTGAATGTGATTCATATTATTTGAGCACAAGAGAATAAGTTATCCAATATAATTAAATGTGATTTAATTATTATGGATAAGAATAATGTGGATAGTAATATCCAATTATTCATAAAATATTATAAATGTAATTTATAATGTATTAGAGAGAGTTAAATATAATTAATTATTAATGTGTATTGGATACACATTGTCTAATTAATTGAAAATGTAAATTACATTTTGTTTTGGGTTGTGAATATGATTCACAATATTCCAATGTCAAGATTGCAATATTCCCAAAATTAATTGAGAATTATTTTGGTGAATAAAAATCCCAACAAAAAGTTGTTGGAAAATAAGTAGAGAGAAAATCAAGGAGATGTGCAATCTCATGGGAATCCATGAGATTGCCCTCCCTCCAAAGGGGAAGGTTGATCTCCTTTATTCTCTCTCTCTGTCCTTATTTGATTGATTTAATTTGGTGTTAATATATATTTGATATATTTCATCAAATTTAAATCAAAAGTTGTTGGCTTTTACCAACAACAATCTTGACCATTGGATTGACATAAATCAATCTCATCCATTGATTTTATATGTCACATGGATTGAGATCCATGGATCCCAAAACCCTGTAAATAGAGAGGCATACCATGCTCTCTATTTTACACAAAACATGTGCTATAGTAGCACATCTCTCTCTCTATCTCTCTCTTTCTCTCTAGAGGTCAGCCCTCTCTCTTCCTCTCATGGCCGTCCACCATGGATGCCATGGAGAAGTTCGCCATCGCCGTAGCATCGTCGTTATGCTGCCCGTTCGTCTGCTCGTGGATCTCCATCTCCTTCGGCGCGCCTCGCTCGTGAAGAAGACATCGGATCTCGTGTGTCGAGATTAGGAGATCCGCCGCTTGGATCATCAACATGGATTGCGAGAAGCACGTGGTTCATCCCCGCGCTCTCTAGCGTCTCCTCCGTCAGATCGGACTTGAGACAGGAGGTCTCTTCGTTTAGAGACTTGATTGCAACCACGCTTCAAGAGGTAATAAAATTTTTAAATTTTATTACTTGTTTGTGGTTTAGACGAGACGATCCGAGAAGTGTTCTTGGATCATGTGGTCTCGTTGTAATAAAATTTTTAAATTCCGCTGCATCGAGCAACTAGTGCGACTAGTCGCTCCTTGTCGTATTCGATACGACGCTCACGCTTCCGTGATGCGCTTAAGGATCTAACCATATCCTTCAAGACCATGTATCTAAAAAAATCCTTAGCTCCATTTTGGCTTGATATTTGTGTTGCCCCTTTTTGCATCAGATCCTTAGTTGCTACCCTTCTAAATGCAAGTTAAAACAAGAATAATATTTTTTTCATCATTAAAATATATTTGAAAGTGTACATGAACAAAAAAACCATTTTTAGTGATGACAAAATCATTTTAGAATGCCTAAAAAATATATAATGTAGTGTTTGTGTTATAAAAAATTAGAAATTTATTTTCCCATTTGAAAAAAACTCAAAAGCTTTGTGAGAAAAACTCCATATGTACACTTCTTCCCATTCTTGGCATTATCAAAAAATAAAAGTTATAATTATAAAATACTTTTAAAAACAACTTATTATACATTGAACAATATCATTACCAAATGAAATCGTTCCCTTTTGTCTTTCGAGCTTCTACTTTTTCTTTTGAGTAAGAGCTACCACTTACTTTTGTACTAAGGGATTCCCTTAACTGATAGGAGTGGAAGGATCATAGCTCGTATATTATATATGAATTATCTAAAAAGAAAAAGTATGAAGTTAGTCAACATCCTCGATAGAAGCGGAGTTCTCCAAATATTGTTGCTCCTTTGCAGTTGCATCCATCTGTTGTTGGACATGTATGCCCATGGTGAGCCATCTAAATATGAATTTGCACTTATATCATTCCATATATGAAACAAAGTATCTTTAAGTCGACATGGTTGATCAAGTCCCTCCTTAAGATATAGTTATGTATCTTGGTCACTTTGAATATCATATAATTATTGATATAAAGAGTCGGATCAGAATAATCGATGTGTACTTGATGTTCTAAAGAGTTATATAGAGGACACAATTAACATTATTCGATGTTATCCAATAATGTCATCTTTAGTCTGATAAGAGATGACAATCTTCTCTATAATTGATGTTTGACTGATGTCGTTGATGCATGTCCTCTGCATAAGATTGGTTATTTGGAGTTGTTAGATAGTTATGGTAAAGAGTTATCTAGATGAGATCAAGGTAGATGAAGTATTGTATCGTATACTATCACGAGATGGGAAATCATCCTTTGATTGAAGACAGATGTGTGTGGGAGGGGTTGGGTGTGTGTGTCTTAGTATACGCATTTGGTAGACCACTTGGTTGATAGTTTGATAAGGTCTACATAACATCGAGCTCTCTCATGAGACATTAAGGTAAAGCAAATTCCACTGGTCATCCTATTTGCGAAACATGATGTGAATTTGAGAACATCAATATACTCTTTTGGAAAGCAAATTATTGATATTGTTTTCTTATGTCAATTGAGATATCTTTTGGTAACATTTGAAAGGAGATACAAAATGAGGGATACTTCATGTTATTCAAATTTTCTAGTAGGTACGGTGTATGTGTATTGGGAATGCTCGAGGTTGGTATGATATGAATCGATTGGGTACCATGACTCTTTCATTTCAAGGAAATGATAAAATAGAAAGGATTTTAGAGGGTCCATTTATTGATAAATTTAATAAGATTTGCCAGATTAAATCTCGATTCAAGGAACCTAATTAAATTCCAAATGATTTAGAGATTAATCTGAAAAGATCAAATTGATTAGTCAGTTGAATATCTGATTTGCTAGTTTGCTATCTTTAGCGATCAGTATCCTTAATATTAAATTCGGTCTAATATTAAGTCATTATACATGCTTATATAATCTCCTTATCAATATCTTCAAATATCCATATTTATTGCACAACGAATGATATCCAATATGGTTAGGATATCTCTATCCACAAAAGGCAATATTCAATATTTCGTTATCCAATCCAAAGTATCATTAAATAGTGATAAGATCATGTGAATTAGATGTGCATCTTACACCTCTCAGATCTATCTTATCTTCTCTTTAGCAAGAATTTGATACTTTCCTTTACTTGATATGTAGCTGTGTCTAATGGGTGAGGGAATTTCCTTTTCCCACAGTCGACTGAGTAATATGTGAGGAAATATATCAATTAATAATGATAAAGATTATTCCAAAAAATTCATATATACGGACTCGCTTGATTCACATCTGTCGGCTATTTTTTCTCTGTTTTTTTCTTTTTGAGCAAGTATGTTGCAATATATCCAACATCATAAAAGGAGAAAGAGGGGATCCAGCATGAAAGGGTATAAGAGGTGAGATTAAAATTTTGTTACAACTCAAAAATAGAAAATCCTCTCCAAACGTTGCCACTACCTTCAAACAATGGATTCAATAAGTTCTTGCCTCGGACCATCCCCAACCTGGTAAGCTAGCTTTTGCGCTTGTAGACTACTCGCTTCTCTCCAGCTTGCTACGCGAAAGCCCAGAACTACTCCTGAAAGCTGATCGCATCCCGCGAGCTTTCTAGCCTGAGTCTGATCTCCTTTAGCTTTCACCTTCGGACATTTGCCAAGACTGATTATGGCGAGATGCGCGCTATGTCTTCCTATAAACCTTTTGAGCGTCTTGATCATCTACTTTCGGAAGCATGAGATTAGCCGACTTCGGTCATTGGAAGACATTGATTCCGCTCGTTCCCGTCCTTCGCTTCAGGGCCTCTCCCTCGGTGTGGTCAGTACTCTATACTGTCGGGCAGCGAAGCTTACACTTGTTCACTTCTCCTGACGGTTCGCCAGGGCCTCTTTCCTCGTCCCTTTTCTGCTCACTCGTAGGGTTCTCTGGGGGGTTAAGGGGAGGGAGTCGACTGAACATCTATGAGAATATTTGAGGTCTCGCGAATGCTACTTGACAGAAATGCCCGTTCCAGGACTCTGAGCCACAGGCGGGGTCTTTCAACGCTGTGAGTGACCCTTTGGCTTGCTTCCCCGTCGCTGAACATGAATAGGGGGTCGGTACTGCAGCTTCCACATAGCGCTTCTTTGACCACTACTCACGGATTAGCTGGGAATCCTCTTGCCAGTCTCCATGGCTGTTACTGATTCCATTCTTTCGTATGGCTAGGCTCATGGCGATAGGTCGACACAGACAGCTAGGAGTGCCTGCGACAGACAGACTGAGGACTCGGACTCGTGCTTCTTTCTAGTCCATTCATTCTGCTGCGCCATATTCTCGGAGCCCAAACGATGTTCTTTCTGAAATCCTCCTCTATCTGTTGCGGGTCGATAGTTTCTCAAAGAAAAGCCAAAGAAGGCGAAAAGCAACTGAACTCAAGCAACCGGATGAAGAGTCCGTGATCAATGGCCGGGTTACCAGACAAAGAGCCTCCCGTAAGCAGCTAAACATAGCGCCTATAAGCAAGCGGCGAGGCTCGTGAAGCTATAATGACATATAGGCCCGATGCTATATCAAATCAAAGGTTTGACTCCCCCCAAAACTCGAGACCTTTCTAACTATATCCGACGTTTGAATAATATCGCGAATAGCCTGTTAAAGTACTTATATATAGAAACTACAACCATGGAATCAAAAATGAAGTCCTAAAAAGGGAAGGCATGTCAACAACGAGATTTCGACCATTGTAGGAGAGCAAAACCTCACATCAAACCGATCATGTATCAAGTTTAGATTTTTTGGTTGGATCATTAAGATCAACCAATTGAGCATTGATGATGTTAGCGGTTCATAAGAATTGAAAAATAAAATGAATTATCGTATTATTGATTTGGTTCATATTCTCCAATCGGATAGGACCGGTATTTCATACAAATAAATATGAATAATATTGCAATATATATTAGGAAGTTTTACATTTGTACCCTTCCAAGTTTTTTCAATATATAACACACATACTCAAATTTTTTTATAATTATGTGTGTGCTACTGTACTTTTACGAAGTTCACGGTATTTGCCTTTTATTATACACGTGTGCTCTTATATTACACCAACATAAAGAAATCAGAATTGTGAATTTTTCAAAAATATAAGGGCGCATGTGTACAAAAAAATGTAGGGGTATAATATCACTACAACAAAATTGAGCTATAGTGATGCTTTTTTCAAAATTCGTTACTAAATTAACCGTTGTTAAATATATAACGACGGCATCAGTTGAAGTGGGTGATTCCATTCCAATCGATTTTTATTTTTTAAACCGTGATTGCCAATCTATGGAAGAGTCTTGAGAAGTAAATTTAGGTGGGCAACCAGAAAAGGTCAAAGATCGTATGTAATATCAAAATATAGAAGTGAAATAGTGCTGACTGCTGAAGTTGTTAGTAAAGATTCTCTCACATCTTTTTTTCTAACAAAGCCAAAGGATGTAACATAAACTTCAGTTAACTTCTTGAGCAGTTAAGGAAGGAGAAAACGAAGAATATGATGATGATGATGTTATTTTTCAAACTGATTTCAAAGGATATACTGGGGAAACATAAACCTTTGTGCTTGATATCAAGGTTTTAAAAATCGAATCGTCTTTGGTTTTGATCCAACCATGTTAGACCGTTGATCTTGGACCGGCCACGATGTCAGCATGATATCATCATTCCTATCGATTCAAAAAAATTGGGTCATGTTTAATTTACTAGTCCGACCGGTCGGACCGATTTTTTGAATCGATAAAACCAAATACATATATGTAAGTAAGAAAGTAAGTATGTATGTATGTATTAATGAAATAATTGTTTAAATTGTCAAATCTTTCAATAGAATAACATGATTATCTATTTCGATTAAAACTCTACAACAATTATATATGAATACAATATTATAATCATTTATGTATAGTTTCTAGAAAACTACTCTAAGATGGTAAGGGCACAACTGATATTCCAAAAAAGATAGGGGCATAATTAATAATATTGCATAAGTTAAAAATGGTACAAGTAATAAAAATTCTATTATTTAATTATTTAAACCTTTATTATTTGAAAATTTATAAAATCATCAAAACTGGATTAATCCGGATCAACCCGGTTTGACTGCTGGTTGGATTCGATTTTTTTATTTTCTTCTTCTTCTTCTAAACTTAATTACATGAAATCGGCCGAACCGATCTGGTCGAAGCTAGTTCCCGATCTAACCGGTCCGATCAGTCGGTCCGATCTGACTTTTTAAACCTTGCTTGAGAATATTATGCATTAAGACCTTATCATTTAAAATAAGCCAAGTGAATAAGGAAAGTTGGGGAGGAAAGGGTTTGGGGCCTTCTATTATTATTATTATTATTATTATTATTATTATTATTATTATTATTATTATTAGGGAAAGAAAGGGTCTCCTCTACCTCAACAGCAAGAAGATTGTATAACTTATTGTCCTTCTATGAAGAGGAATACGCATCTTGTACTTTTATTATAAATAAAAAGAATAGATCCATTACTCTCTACATGAAATCAAAAGAAAATCAAAAGAGTGAAAAGCAAAAGAACAAAAGAGTTGTACTTGATTTTCTAATTGCTTTTTCATATCTAGCAATCACGACAGATGATCAACCAATGTTATATCATGTGTCCTTTTCTTCATGTGCATATGTGAGAGTTGATTAATTATGCACCTATGATTTTTCCCACTTGAATTTCACCTCTCACTCTCTCTCGAATCTCAAGCTTGAACAATAAGGATGGAACATGAAGTCCACCTGAATGGAATTTTTCTTCTTGACCACTTTGATGATGGCATCAATCCAACACCATGATGATTTAGTATTTTCGCTTTATTTGATAATGATATCTTGAAAAAGGAAACTAATTTTGTCTGTACTTGAATTTTCGCTTTATTTATTTATTACATGATCAATTTGAAGGATATTGAGAATCTCCAAGCGCATCACGGAAGTGTGACGACTGCATCTCATACGATCGGGGCGACTAGTCGCACTAGTCGCAATGTGCAGCGGAATTTTAAAAAATTTAAAAACATGCGATGAAACCACAAGATCACAAGAACGATTCTTGGATCGTTTCATCAAACCACAAACTATTAGAAATACCTCTCGAAGCGTGGATGCGATCACGAAATCTCCAAAGCAAGAGATCCTCATGTCTCAAGTCCGATCCACGAAGACAGCACTTGCGGGCGTGATGATGAGACGCGTGACTCCCGTAATCCTCGATGAAGATCCAAGCCTCGAATCCCCTGATTTCGTCCAACGAAATTCATCGTCTTCCTCTAGAGCAAGCGACCCCAAAGAAGATGGAAATCCCCGAGTAGTCGAAGGCGAAGGCAAGAAGGTCTCTCTCAACACATAAGATGGACAACCACCTTAGAGAGAGAGGACGGCGAGAATGAGAGAGAGAGAGAGAGTAGGCGTGTACTCTTGTGTCTTCTCTCAAGGGCTAGGGCTGCCCTCCTTATATATTAGTTTGGCATCCAATAGATCTCAATCCATGGCATACATAGATCCAATGGCTAGGTTGATCTATGTGTCAATCAACGACCATGATTGTTGTTGGTTAAAAACCAACAACATTAATTTATATCAAATTAAATATATGTTGCATTATCATCAACATAATTTAATTTAACATAAATTAATTATTAAGAGATAACAAGATAACAAAAAAAGAGAGAACAAATCTCCCCTAAAAATAGGGGCGTCACCTATGACTAAGTCATTGGTGACGCCACCCCTTTTTTTGGTGGTGATTGTCTCCTTTTTATTTTATCCTATTATTTCTTAATAAATTACAATAACTTTTATTGCAATAATATCCATCAAATTAATTCCAACTTAATTTGTGAATATTTCAATGTCCAACA
The DNA here is from genome assembly GCA_037367405.1 of Ottelia alismoides. Taxonomy (NCBI): domain Eukaryota; kingdom Viridiplantae; phylum Streptophyta; class Magnoliopsida; order Alismatales; family Hydrocharitaceae; genus Ottelia; species Ottelia alismoides. The sequence continues at coordinate 11,659 of JAZKJV010005060.1, read as the reverse complement.
CTTGGACCAAGATCAATTTACTTCTCTACTGAGATGAGTCACTAAAATCCAAACATGTTTCATCACTCCCTCGGACTGGAAGCATCATGGTTATACATTCGTTTATGATCACATCACCCTTAGGTATTCCCAATACCTGCACATCCTGCATACTAGAAGACCAATGATCAACCTGAAGATGAAGATCAATTTTACACTGTCTTCTTCGGGGTTTGATCACCAAGTTTCTCAATCTTGGTCATTAGGAATTGGTATCGATCATATGCTTTCCCAAAGCATATATCATACCTTCAAATTCTTGTCATGCTTCCAAAGCACGACGACCATGCATGGAATTTGATCGGTCCCAATACCTCATGAGTGAGCTCATGTCTTCCGGTTCATAAGCGAACTTGTATGATCCCTTTGAGAGACCGTATTACTCATATGCCCTTATATGCACGTCAGCTTGCCGGTGTATAGACCTTGGTTAGGTCATCAACCTGATGGTCTGCCAAATGTACACGCTCAGACATATAGTAACACATCTGTCTCTGATCAGAGGATGTGTGCCTATGCTGTGACGGTATTCAACATAGGACTTAGGTTATCTTGATCTCGCTAAGTCAACCCTTTGACCTAACTAATCTGACACCTCCGAATCACTATTTCCATGAAGAGGACCTGCATCAAGAGGTCGGTCAGATATCAGCCTATGTGAGAAAGGATTGTCATCTCCTACTCAGGCTGGAGATCATCTCTTAATAATCATTTGACGGTGCTTGATGAGTCCTCTATCTAACCCATTAGATATTCATCCAAGCACCAGTCTCTATGATTCATCTAATGAATCAACAGCTATATGATTATCATGATGGCCATGGTACATAACCTTAATTGTACAGAGGGACCTATTATGCAAATTATTTATTCTTCATTTCAGATCAGGGAATGATATGTGCAATAACATTTATTGCATAATGGCTCGCCGTGGGCTCGCATGTCCAACACAATTAAGCGAAAAAATGAAGCCTAAACTGTAATTGCAACACGATGAATCTACATTTCATCATCTTTATTCTATCATTTTGGCCTTAAAAACCCTAGTAAATACGTGTAAATATTGTTAATTTAGGCATTTTAGCATGCATGCATTATTGTACAAAATGTGTATAAAATACAGTTTTTAATGCCAAAATTATAGAATAAAGAAAAGAAAAGAAAAAAGAATAAAATATCGTAAATATTTTATGACCTGAAACCCCGAGACCTAGGCATCCCGATGACTAGGTCGACAAGGAATAAAGTAGGGGGAGATAAGGGCCAGAATCCAATAAACATCCCTTTTATTTAATTCATTCTTTATTCATTTTGGGACCTTTTTTTTGTTCCACTTTTTATACCTCAAATAAAGAAACTATGTTAATGAAAGTTGTAGATAATTAAATATAGAAAAATACAAAATTGATTTCACTCAAAAATAATATACAGATAAAAAGTTATGATCTGAATAAGATTCCAGAATCCCAACTTCCCAGACCTGTATCTCCCAAATAAAAACTAGAAACGCATCAAAATCACCTTTAATTGTATATAACATTAAATAAGATATTTAATTAAAGTGGTTTCGCATTTGGTGGAGCTACGATTTGAAAGTTGAGTTTTGGACCCCTAATGTATACTTGTACAGATTAAAATATTCATTTTATTTATTATTCATTATTCTTATAATTTTATATTTTTTTGTAAATATTATCTATAATATATTTGTAAATTAAAATCAGAATAAAAACCAAAAACAAATACAAAAATAAAAATACATGTATAAAATAAATAGGTATAATACCTATAAATATACCTACGTAGAATATACTTCTATTTTATTGAATGTACAAAATACTTCAGAAAAATACAATAAAAATATATTTAAGTGTATAGAAATATTTTATAAATTTATAAAATAATAAACAAAATTAATAAAATTAAATACACAAAATAAAAATAAAATAATAAAATATATAGTGCATATACCTATATAAGCCTAAAAAGGTAACTTGTAATGTTTAAACTCGAAAAAAAATAAAAATCATAATAAAATAATTTATAAAATAATAAACATTTTTTATTTAATAACCTAAAAATAATAAAATCATTTATTATTTTAAAATGAATTTATAAATATTTTTTCCAGGGATTTTTCTGGTTGGTCCACGTGGACCAACCAGGTCCTCTCCCTAGTTGACCTCAGTCAACTCTCTGACCGAGGTCTGGCTCCATGTTAGACTGTGTTTTTTTGGCATTTTCTCGGAATTTTGGAGGACGTGTCTTGCACATTCTCATGATGACATCTTCTTGACTTTTGTTCACCATGTATCGATGATTCACGCCCTAGTGTTTTCTTAGGGAGTGGGTCATCGATTCGGTCGATCTTCATTGATCTTTTAAGCCACTTCATCAACCATTCAAAAAGACCCCCCAACTTCCCTTCCATCTTTGATCGCTCTTCCACCCCAAAAGCTTATACCTAAGACCCGTGCTCTCCTCCTGGTGACAGCAGGAATCGAAGGCGCCCCTTGGGAAGGTCAGGCGGTGTCGAATAGACGTGAATCCCCTCGCCGGAGGTCTCGCCGGAGCCCTCTTCCCGTGCACCCTTGGTGAGGTCCCTTCTCCCTTGTTCTGTTGTTTCTTTAGCTCTTAGATTAGCTACAAAATTACCCCATATTTCACCCTTCATCGATCTGATCTGAGTCATCATAAAACAACCTTAATCACCCGCGGCCGGAGCTCGAGTTCTTTCCGGCCGTGGCTGATCGTCCCTCGCCTTTACACACCCGTTCCACCCTCCACAGAGTCGGGGCATTTTTGCCCCCAACTTCTTGACTATTTCCTGCAGGTACCTGGAGCGATTCAAGCACCTGGGGGCGAGTTTTCACCCTCGCCGGAGGCACCTGGGAACTCCCTTCTTCTCTGACGTCGTGGGGGAGCTCTAGTGGCCGCCATCGCTTTTTGAAGCCTCCAGCATTCAGAGAAGGACTGCAGGAGAAACCTGGGGCATTTTGGAGCCGCATAGACCATCGGAGGAGGACCATCTAGCCAGGAGAACCTCGCCCCCGGCGGAGCTCCTCCCAGTTCTTCGTCCGGCCTCCACAACCGTTGATCAAGCCCTGTTCTTGGAGCGCAGCAGCAGCCGTCGGATTGTCAAAGAGCATCGACCATCATATCCCATCGGAGGATCTAATCCCAGACGTCCGCGACGAATCGGTATCGCGCGCCCTCCGCGCGCCACGTGGATTAGTGAAGAGCTGCGCGCCGTCCGATCGCGCCCTTGCCTCGGTATTTAGCACAGTTTTACCCAGCACTTTTTGTTTTTAACTACTGCTACCAAAACTTTCATTGGACATTTTAAATATTTGTAATATTTACAATTAAGCCCCCAGGGTTTTGACTATTTGCGAACAGGTACTTATCCACGTCATCGCACGTGACCTGCGCACGTGGTTGTGTGGACATTTTGCAAGGACCCCCTAGGGTTCTTTATTTCGTTGCAGTTCCAAAACATTTTAATATAGTGTTAGCTTTTTGGAGTATTTGCAATCAAGCCCCCAGAGTTTTTGGTAATTACAATTAGGTCCCCACCAGGCACGTGCGCGTCACGTGCAGGTCTAGGCATTTTGTAGAAATAACCTCACGGCTTTAGCTATTTGTGATTGGCCCTGGAACTTAATTAATTAGTTATAAATTTCTGGAAAAATTGTAATTAGGCCCTTGACTTTCTGGATATTTGCATATATGCCCCTGTCAATATTGATTTTTCTCTTTGTTGTTTTTATTTATTTCATGCATCTTTAGAAGCCTAAAAATACACAAAAATTAGCATAAGCTCCTATTGTATTCTAGTTTCATGCCATGTTTTTATTTTGCATTTTTATTGCATTTTATTATTTATAAAAATTCAAAAAATACATTTTCTTTACTGTATGCATTATAAAATACCTAAAAATATAAAAATTTCTCGAAAAATTCCCAAAAAATATATTTTGTGTCTTTTAGTGTCTTTTAGCATCAGTCAAAAATTTATAAAAAAAATTCAAAAGAAAACCCTAAAAAATAATAAAACTCTTAAAAACTTCACAAAATATTAAAACTTCTTGAAAAATCCTAAAAATCTAATTTTTGTCTCTGAGTTTTCTCTGTTTCTTTATCTTTATTTTAAAATTAGTTTAAGTAATTTTGGACTCTGTTTGATATTTTTCATCCTCATTTTAGTTTCAGTATTTTATTTTATTAACTGTTTTCAGTATTTTTGAATTTAAAAATACCAAAAAATTAGGAAAAATCTAGAAAAATCATAAACATTAGAAAAACATAAAAAGTCTAAAAATATATTATTTCCTGATTTTTGAGCATTTTTACTTCTTTTTATAAATACCTTATCCCCTTTTTCTTATATTGTATCCTTGTTTTATTAAAAGAAAAGAAAATATAAAATACAAAAAGAAAATTAAAAATCAGAAAATTAAAAATCAAAATATAAAATTATAAAATCAAAAAAATAAATTAAAAAATAAAAATAAAAAACCCACAAAAAATGCAGTTTGGCTAAGTGATTCACAAGACATAGGGCACTTGACTTTTGTTTTGCCTGCTCTACTCCTTTGCTTCCTGTGTTCGATCCCTACTTGCTTGCCATTATACATTCTTAGTAGGGTGTAATAAATTTTAATCCTTGCTCTTAATTGCTTCATTGATTGTGTGGGTTAATTGTTGATAAACGAGAAGGTGTGAGTAGTCGCCTCAGCGACAGTGAACCTGATTTGTCAGGCCATTACTTAGTGACTCTCGTCTCTCCGTTTTTCACAATTGTACAACAAAATGGATATGTAGTAACGGTAAGATACATCACTATATCATTCATTGTTAAATATGTAAGAATGATATTATTTATTGTGAATTATTTTTCTGTACTTTAAGTTAGTGAATTATTTTCAGTGCTTGAAGTTAGTGACGAATATCATATCTGTTATTATATCATTTGTGATGGTGCACATAGCAATGCTTATCAGTTGTATTTTTCAAAATTTTAGTTAATTGTTGCTAATTTCAAGTATAAAAACAATTAAACAACGAATAACATCGTGCGCTACAATAAAAAGGATATTTATGGTATTTTTTAAATCTGTTATTAAATCATTTGTTGGTAAAAATATAATGATGATATTACTCATTAGAAAAATAACTTTTTATACTTGAAAGTAGGGACTAGTGTCATATCCATTATTATATCTTTAAAGACGTTACTTATAATGACACTTAATCCGCTGTAAGTTTTAAAATTGCAAGAAATCATCGCAAATGTTTTCATTCAAAATTTAGCGATGATAGTAAAATATTAGAAAAATAGCAAGGGATAAACAACACTAATGATATAGCAACGCTTATGGCAAATGTCGCTATTGTCAAGTATACAAAATTATTTTACAACGAAAAGATTTAGCTACGGATTTAAAAAAAACTTCACTATAGTTCCATTTTTTTTTTGAAAAATATAGTTACATCTGGTTGAAGTGAAAAACATGATTAATTATCCTTTCTTTCGATGGCCATCCCTTGTCCCTTTTTCTTTGGGGGGGGGGGGGGGGGGGGGGGGGGTCAAGCAAGTCCTTGTCGATGAAGCATCCCATTAATTTACTTATTTTTAGTGCATGAATGGATAAGGAGAATATGAGGGGTCAAATTGTGACCAAGCAGACAAAAGGCACATTCACGATCCACTCAAACGATTTAGCAATGGAGCAGTTAGATTTTTCCAACAAGAAGCAAAAGACGGCAATTCAAAGAATGTGATTTGATATTGGAATAGAAGTGTTGAGGGACATTATAATACATGTAAGAGAAGAGAGAAACGACACACAATTAATGGTCTCCTTGACGTTCTTAACATCATTGTTTAAAAAACCCGACCAGTTGGACCGGAAATCAATCCTAACCCAATCGATTCGATTGATTTCATGTAATTAATTTTTTAAAAATAAAAAACCAAGGCCCATCGATGCTTATTAGAGTAGTTTCCAGAAGCAACTATAAATTAATAACTACAATATATGGTATTCATACATAATGTTAGAAAATGTGGCTAACTTTTGTAGAGTTTTGCTTGAAATATACAATCATGTGATTCTATTGAAAGATTTGGAATTTTTTTAAAGAAAAAAAGGGCCTCCACTATGTAGTGTGTGTCCAAAAACTTCACTTTTTATTCACCAGAATATAGCACAAATGCAATGCAAGAATCAACAAGACTATTCTATAGGGACCAACTCTCAACTAGCGACTTTGCGTGAGCCGCAATAATCTCATCATAACATCGTTCCTGCCTAAAGATGACCCCATTTCCAGTCACCCAGATTGCACAAATCATTGCAATTCGTCTTGCCCTCACCTGCTCCGACCCGTTTCAATTAGCACCAATGGATTCTCAAAAAACCAGTAAGCCTGTCTGTTGCCACCATTGGGTTTCCAATCAGGTCCCAAGCATCCATCGAACTTCTGCACCTGAAAAATAAGTGATCTGCATCATCGGTATCCATCTGACATTGACGACAAGAAGCGTCCATCGTCTGCATGAAGCACGCTAATCTAATCACAGTTAACAATCTCCCTCTTCTAGACAACCACAAGTTAAACGATTATTTCTTTGGTATCTGATTTTATTAGTTCAAAAAACCGGTCGCACCATTAAGTTAAGCCCATACCGCTTTTTTCGAGTCAATAGGAATGTTGATGTCATGCTGACATCATCGCCAGTTCAATCAGTTTGGACCGACAGTCCGACCTGATTGAAGCAAACTGAAAACTCGCTAATTCAACGTCTGATCTGATTTTTACAACCTTGCTTGACACCGCTTTCATCGAAGCATTGATGCTTCATCTCGAAAAGGGGGAGGCATCAACACCAACTTCCATCACACAACAAATCCCCATCTTCTGCTGCAAGACTCCATTTTATTCCCGATATTCCCCATGGTTGGTGCACAGATGGCATGGGGCCTTAGCTGATAAGGATTCCAAGCACATCTAAAAGCCAAACGTACATGCATGCATAAAACAACTCCCATTCTATATTTATTCCATTTGTTTGGGTTGGAATAGGGGATGTACTACTGCCATCAATAAACACCCGAAACAAATGTCTGTAATATATAATGATGCAGTTGAAGGCATCACGTAATAGTTGGAGGATATGGTTGCTGATGCCTTTCCTTGTCTAGCTAGAGATAGTGTGTGTGTAATATATAACCATGATATTATTTGTTGTGAAATTACTTTTCACACTTGAAATTAATGGTGAATGTCATAACCGTTGAGATATCATTAGCAATCATGCGTATAGCAAGGCTTATCCGTTAAATAGATAATCATCGTTAATTTTTTAATTCAAATTTTAATGACCTTTGGTTAAAATTTAGCGACGGTGCATATAGGATCTGACCCGTTGATGTTTCGACCTGACTTGACCGCTTCGAGTAACGATGATGGTGAAAAAAAAAGAAACGAAAAGAATATTAGAGGACCATGACTTTCACTGTTGAATGTAAGCTTGTAAGTGATGAAGGCTTAATAGAGGGCATTAGTGAGTGACAAAGGTATGCTTATGAAGATATGTTTGCATTAAGAATGAACTAATAATTTCTATTGATTATATTAGTTACCAACTGAAACTATTTTATGATGTATGATAGCCTACGTAATTAATACCAATATAAAGTCAACCATTTATAATTGTGGAGTATGAAGGGGTTGAGATGCCAAAGAAAGCAATAGTCCAATTCCTAAAGATTGGCCTTTAGTTGTGTGGTTGAGAGAGGAAGAATATCGCATCACTTGACAAACAACCAATTTAATAGGTATCGTTTTAATTGTTGAATGCTTTTGATACGATCCCATGACAATATATGCCGAGGAATAGTCGATGCTTATGCTTAAATGTGATGGAACCTTTACAAAAAGAAGATTAGTGTGATAAATTTTCAGAATAAGATAACGAGCACCTAAGAAGGAAAAGTAGAATATATGTGAAAGAGTTAAGCTTAAAAGCATATAGTCTCGTAGATGAACGCGGTTTAGACCACCTTGATTCCTAGCAATTTGATGGTCGCGGTGTCATCCAAGAAGACTGTCGGATGTAGCAGAAGTGGAGCGTAGAAACAAGCATGTTAATAAGCAAGCACGAAAGCAACCACAAGAAAGATTTACAGGGTTCACACTAACTTCCCTATCACCTTGACGGTGTCAGTTGAACTCTCTCAATATATTGGAAGAACTGAAGTACATATGATGATTCTTACGTCATATAAACAACTCTCCAAAAGGGACAGATTCTCAAATCACCTTAGATAAGCGAATTTTTCATATTTTCTTAAACATATTGATCTTCAAATTTCTTTTGATGAGAAGAACGGGTTGTTTATGAAACAATCAGAATCTAGATGGATCCTCTAATCGATTAAGGTCTGAATAGATTCTATAATCACAAATCACTCAAAATCTGATCAATCAAAATATGGAAGAATCTTCACATCAACATAAATCCAGACAAATCCAAACCTATTAGGATTTCTCAACAACGACCAAGTATAAATAGAGAAGTTTGAAAAAAAAGGAATTATGAGGTTTCTATACAACAAATTAAGGTTGAACATCTCTGACATCTATGGCTGGTAGATGTGAAAGGACCAAATAACATGGATGCATGTTATTGATCCCCATCCTTTTTCAAATTGCCATTACATCCTAATTAAGACCCATTATAATTATGCTAAATCAAGAGCAACAGCCCCCTTAATTGCCAATTGTATCTCCTCTTCGGTTGGTTAATTTTCATGTCTTTTCAATCCTTCTATGGTTAGTAACTCTCATGTCCATTAACTCCCTATTAACTTCCCACCTATAAATAAATATCATCCATTAATATCCATGTAAGTTGATCCTCTTAGTCTAATTAAATCATTTGTATTACTCATTCATTCCAAATTAATTCGCCTCTCAAATTGATCTCCTCATTCCATACCTAGTCATTTCCGAAAAATCCTACCCCCTCAACAACTAATATCTCTCAAATCCATTCCAGTCTTCTCATATATTCATATGTATAAACTATGTTTCCAGTAAGTATAGATTACGATTTTCAATCGCACTCCATCTATCAAGTTCCGTGGATCATTAAATGATTGTGAATTTGATTTATCTCGATTTTATGTAATTTTCAATTAGATTTGGAATGTGAATTTTAGTTATAGATCCATATTACATGTATTTTAAGTATATTTTGATTGAAAGAATGATTCGTATGTGTTGTTAAAGATGTTATTTGACTCTATTAGTAATAAAAACATGAACTATTCTCAATATATTGTTAATAAGGTATGAATTGTTTTTATTGTATTCTTGATCAGTTTTATAGTTATAGTGGGAAAAATATATTGAACTACAATTTTTTTCTTTAAAAGTATTTTTTTAATAAAAATACTATAAAATTTAACAAATAGGGAACCCCACCTACCGTGAAATCATGGGTCCGCCACTAACATACATACATACATATATCACACACACACATATATATATAATTTAAATAAATATACATATTCTCCATCAATTATGGACTATACTTTTTTAGTGCAATTGATAAAATGTATGGCCTTCGATCTAACACCTTAGCAATTCGTGTCCCATCTCCAGTAATAAGATACTCCTATTTTGATTTTAATATCAATTGAAATTGGTTTCTTTTTTACTCAATTTGGGACACTTTTATCTATATTGTGGTGGAGAAAATAATGTCAAATTTCCATTTCTATAAAAGGAGCTTATTGAGGTTGGAAAGAATCAATTTCTCATTAAGTTTGCTAATGAGTTCAAGTTAACTCATTAAGGAAAGCTCCCAAGTAATGAGAACAGAAATCAACCTACAAAAGGCTCGTTAGGGGAATCGTGAGCCAACTCAAACTCAAAGAGTTTGAGGCAATCATGCCAAGCTAGAATCGTAACAAGTCCAAGTTTAAGCTAATTTATCATATTTGAATTGAGGCTGACTCATTCAACTTAACCATGATAGGGATTTCTACACGTGTGCCCTAGGTTTTCCAGTTAACACATGCATCTAACTTTTTTGCAATTACACTTGTATCCAAGTATTCTTGCAGAATTTACAAGTGTCCTTGTGTTATTATACATGTATCCCTATATATTAACTAAGAGCTCATTTGGTTACCAAGTTACTCCGGTGTAACCTGGCATAGTCCTTGCTCGATCCATGTATTCCTAAGTTGAAATTAGTTGTATAGACCGTATAATTTTTTTGTTATAATATTTTTTAACCACATTCAAATAAAAAATAAAGATAAAAAACATATTATGATCATTAAAAAGTTAATATAATATATAATCAAGGTCACATCACATTTATCATTCCAACCCATTCCAACCTTCCTAACCATCCAAATAACTACTCTTCACATGAGGTTACTGCAACCCAACCCAACTCAATTACCAAACAAGCCAAGAGATGGTAGTATTATGAATTTGAAAGAATCTACGAGCACAAGAGCAATTGCAAAAAAGTTGAGCATAAGTGTTACTGAAAAAACTCAAAAGGGCACAAGTGGGAAAATACCTTTATAATCTAGCATAATTAGCACAATTTATAATGTTTATGATCTCTATTTAAAATGTCATTGCCTAACCGCGTCTTCAAATAATAAATAACTAAATGTTATAGCTAACAGTCTCTTATCAGACTGAACATCTTAAATCTGATTTCAAACATGTTAATTGTAATAAGTTTGATTCAACTTAAATCATAAAACGAGCAGTTGACAAGCTCAACCCAAACATTCCATATCGAAACAAACTCGAATTCAAACACAAGTTCACTGCCAATTTTGAACCAAAACGAACCTCGAACTTTCATAATGACGAACAATAACACAGGTCATTTTGTGCAAAAATGACAAGGAAAAACTTCACTGCAATCCACTCTACCAATATCGCGGTTATCGTAGATCAAGTCAACAGTATAAAAGATCAGACCTAAACCATGTGATTATAGGATTGACAGCTAACCCTTGAAATATACGGATCGTGCCGAAGTAAACCGTAGTGTACGCGACATTCAGATCAAGTCTCTGAAAGCACTTGGATCTTGAAGCAAAAACTGCATGTAAGTCCAGCTTTCAAGAATTTGAATTTCAAGGCAGCGACAGCAATCACGGTACTGAAAAAGATCGCCAACAGGCTGGCCCAAGAACAAAACACCTAACCTTGAGCATGCAAACTGGTTATGCACGTCGATGTACCAGCAAACCTACTAACAAAACCAAGACATTAGAAAAAACCCGAGTGACTTTAGCAACCCTAAATTAGCACGTGGTTGATGGTTTATCAATGGCAACCAATGCCACCAGCATAATCACTTTAAAATTTTAAGCCACCAATCAATGCTTATTGGCAGCAGCCTTCACATATAATGGTAAGTAGCTCGCCGGTCCTTTTGGCAGGATGATTTCCCACGACGATAGAGATTCTTGATAAGAGGGCCCCAAGCCCCAGTGGAGAAGACTTAATATGAGCCTCCCATCTTTGCTTTTTCGGCCCCCTGTACAATAACAGCCATGAACCCTTA